>OY751099.1:14421339-14775963 GCA_963564075.1 Eupithecia subfuscata | reverse complement strand
GAAGAAGAAGAAGAAGAAGAAGAAGAAGAAGAAGAAGAAGAAGAAGAAGAAGAAAGAAGAAGAATAGATATTCTAAGGACCTCTTTTTGCCAAGGAAGTACACCTTTGATCAAAAAACCCCGACGACAAAAGAATTCTATAAAATCGTTGAATCTGTACCTACACGAAGTTTCGTACCGATCGGTTGTAAAATACGACCTGTAGAGGAGTACGGACATACTGACAGAAAAGCTATTTTGGCCAGACTTGAAACGAAGACTTTCGTTCACTTTCGTTCACGACGTCAATAAAGAAAGGGAGACCTTGACATTGACTGAAATAGGAGTGAATTATCTGTTAGCTATTATGAGGCTAGATAACCTCATAGTAAGGCGGTTAATACCGCTTCTTCCTCGTGCTCCTACTAAATTCTCCTACTGGTAGGAGCACCGGGACACCCATGTCCTGATGCTCCTACTGCAAAAGGAAATTGTAAAACGCTAAGTAGGAGCATCGAGACATAACTAAAATAGATTTCCTTATAGGCATACTCTGATTCAAGTACCTACAGGTGAACAGTCACCTCACTATTTTGTGTCATCATATTATGGCTATGGGTGCAATTATACATACACACACCCTTTCAGTCACAGAGTCGCCACGAACCCGCTCCCCCCCCGCTTCGCGGGGGTTGGACGGGCTTCGTTAGGAGTAAGTTAATGTTGACCCCCCCCCCCGCTTCGCGGGGGTGGGAGGCCTACAAGGGAAAACATTAGTGTTTAGGTATAAGTAGTTATTATTTGTTTATTAGTTGCTTAAAGTAGTTGACTGTTCAATATGTTATGTGATAGGAGCAGGAGGAATTAAATTTAGAATATTACATTATTCCCCGTGGTTTTTATGTTCAGTAGGAGCATCAGGACATGGGTGTCCCGGTGCTCCTACCAGTAGGAGAATTTAGTAGGAGCACGAGGAAGAAGCTGTTAATACACTGCCACTGCACTGCATGTCGACGCACCTACACGCGTACTTGCGGGAGTGCCGATCTGCATCATCGTGCGGGTTTATTACGCACTTACGCGCGTAGTTGCGTTTTGTGGATTCACGGCGGATCTGACTCATTTCATTCAAAGCTGTTCGCCGACCTTCCAAAATCACGCACGGCACTGCGGGACTGGGTGTGACATACCTTGCGTCTCGCCCCACACCTACGCGCGGGGGTGCATGTTTCTCCGCGCTTGAGCTCGTGATCTGCATGAACGCACGTGGATGCATTTTCTGTGTGTTGGACTGTGCGTGTTTTCTATACAAACGGAGATACTTACAAGCAACGTTAGAACACGCATTCACGCAACATGCAGCGTGGTGCGTCGCAGTGTGTTGATCGCCTTAGCCTATGTTGTTTGGAATAATTATAGAGGTCATGTGATGCGAACTAAACCTGATGCCTACTCGGAAAAGGAAAATCGAAGTATCGTTTTCGTGCAAAACCAACTCTTATGTCGCTTGCATAAGATTAGCCTTTGCACGAAAACGAATCAGAAACTTCGATTTGACACAAGCCTATTTTGGTGATGTAAATTCTAAGCCGGCACCGCACAGCACCTCTCAACATTTCTAGACAATTCTAAACAACAGTCATTTGTTTTAGGTTGGTATCATAGACGCGAGCAGTAATCACGAGAAGCCAGCTAGGACCTTCCCCAATTTCTTCAAACATGGCGTCTACGCTCTGAGTTGGGGGCGGGGTATGGAATTGTACGCGTGTGGTAACGGCGAGCTTGCTGTTTTCCGCGCCAATAAGATGCACGAAGGTGAGGCAAACCGCTATTTTACTATAAAAACTATCGTAGTTTGACGAATAGGGTATGTATATGCATAGAATTTTTTTGGAACGAAGTTCCTTATCGCGCGTTGTGAAAGGGGGCTAGACGGAAAAAATGATCACGAAAAGTTGTAACGACACATTTTGACGAAGAGAACCGAGGAGAACCGAAGCGACGACTGCAGCCGAGTTGAGCCGAGGTGCGCTTCGATTCGAACAATCGTGTGTTCCGCTCGCTCGCGCAACGTGTCATTGGAGTGAGCGGGATATATCAGTTTTCTGCGGCCAAAAAAAAATAAAATATTAAGTGAGCCGTGCTGTGACCCCCACGCCCCCAGCCCCCGGAACCCCCTCCCCCCACCAACAAATCTGATATGGGTATCGTTTTCGACTAACAAGAGGGTGAGGATTACTTATTTGATGACGGGGCATGTGTCTAGTATAGGGGAACAGCACGGCGAGCGAAGCAAGCCGTGCTGTGACTCCCACGCCCACTATTAATCGAAAGGAACTTCGTACCATCCGGGTGTCTCTTGACACCTCTCAAGTTTTTGTTGTTTTAAGCGATAATTTAGGTTAGTACATTACCGTAAAAAATCACCAGAAAAATTTTAAATTTCTAAGCTAAAAAAAGTAACACACAGTTTCGGTTGATAAAAACGCTGCCATATTGGCCCTTCGTCTGTGACGTCACGTTTCACATTGTCGACTCAAAATGCCTCTAAGCTGTTTCTTCGTTGATTTTTCAATCAAAATAAAATTAGATACGCCGCCGCGCCGGCGCTGTCTGTTGGTTGTCTTTCGGTTGAGAATCAGGTAACCTCCTTCATTCTTAATTGCACTAAATAAAACATACCTACATATAAAACACTAATATTATAAAGAGGAAATATTTGATTGTTTGTTTGTTTGTTGTTTGTATTGAATAGGCTCCGAAACTACTGGACCGATTTGAAAAATTCTTTCACCGTTAGGAAGCTTACTTTTGAGGGAGTGACATAGGCTATATTTTATCCCGGAATTCCCACGGGAACGGGAACTATGCGGGTGAAACCGCGAGGCGATCGTCTAGTAAAACATAAAACTAGAGAAGGACAGGCAAAGGCGAGCTTAAAAAGAGTTCTCTTCCAGCAAATCTTATTGGGAGAGAGAGACAACGTATTTAACTTTACAGAAAACACCAAACAGCTGAGAGATAATACAAAAAGATATCCCCTCAAAGCTTCATGACAATACAAAATGTGAGGTGTGACGTCACGGTTCGTTCTTACCAATAGCGTTGCCTTTAGATATTTTGGCGATTAGGATTTAAAATATCTTCTTTTCACTGATTAAATTTTACAATAAAAACATCACACACAACATACACAAATAAATATACAGACATATAGTATTATGATAAAACAATATTTAGTAACAATTCCGCGCAAAACCTTATCTGATCCTGAACCTAATCTGAGGTTTTGCGCGGAATTGTTACTAAATATTGTTTTATCATAATATTATACAATGGATTTCCGCAAAGTAACGCCTGAATCTATTATTTAAATATACAGACATATTTGTATATGGATGGAGGATACGTAAAAAAATTATTAGCTTTTTCGAAGTCACGTGCATATTCATTCATTACGGAAGTAAGCGGGTTAACTACGAACCTCATTTGTGTTGGAAGCCAGCTCACACCAGCAACACCAGCTTTTCATCCCATAGCTCACTCTGAATATGTCCCTCGTTAAGGGATGAAACCTTGGTGTTCTTCCAACAAATAATGCTCGAGCTATTCCCAACAAATTATGCTTGTAAACGACTGACAACACTTAAAATCATATAATTGTCGGCTAAGCTAAAGAAAGAGCTAAAATCGATGTACTGTTAAAATAAAACGTCAAGTGCGAGTCGGACTCGCGCACTAAGGCTTCCGTAAAACCTTGTGTCTTGCCAAATTATCATGTCAACGGGAAATAGGTTTTGATCCATGGCGAGAATTATTTTTTTTTGTGAATAAACTATAAATTTACGGTTTCTGGATTTTTCCCTTTACTTTTGCTATAAAGCCTTGGTTCTGCTTAAGGGTGCGTTTCCACTGACGCAGACCTGGGCGGAGTGGAGCGGAGAAGAGCAGTGAAAAGTGTTTCCATTGAACCGGAGTCACAGCACAGCCTGCTCGACTCTGTTCTGTCTGACTCGGGGCCGCGTGTTGAGATATTTTATTTGAAAGTCCGCTCCGTTTCACTTACACTGTTTCCACTGATGCGGAGTGGAGATTTCTTGTACTGTTATTGGCCAATTCACGATCCGCTCCTCTCCACTCCGCCCAGCTCCGCGTCAGTGGAAACGCACCCTATACACCGAATTAGAGTGCCAATTTGTACAAAAAAAGAAACATGCATTTGCGTAAGTATTTTGTCCGGAAATCTGATTTAGATTGAATTAGAATATTGCTATGGTTCTAGAGATTACCCCCTACTCACAAACACGTAAACAAAACTTTATCTTAATATACGTGTAGATATTATTCTATTTTTTTTATGTCAGTGGGGTACCGAGGCTCTTCGTGTTTTTAAAAAATTATCTGAGTGTCTGGTCGAAGCGACGCGTGACCCGAGATGCGCTGTGCCAGATACTCACCAGCATTGCCATACAGTGTGGCAATGCAGCCAGCGTCTTGGGGACGCGTTCCGACTGGTATTGATATGGATCAGTTGAGCTACCTGTAGATTGTTAGCAACAGTCTACAGTTAGCTCAATTGTTTCAATTGTAAATACTAGTGTAATTTTCTTTGTGAATAAAGGCTTCTGCCATTTTTATATTATTAGCATAGATCTAAGTAAAATTCCGTAGTTGTGGTACGTTCTCCCAGCGCTAAGCCAATGGCCTCTATTGTGTTTCAACTAAACGCAAAGACACGCTCCTTCAATCTTTTGCAATATACCTACCTTATAAACAACAAAGATGGAAAGACGTGCCTAGACCGTAGTGCGACCGAAACAACAATACGCACGCTAAACACCAACTAAGTCAACCAATGGCCGGTGTTGTGTTTCAACTAAACGCAAAGACACGCTCTTTTCAATCTTTTGCAATATACCTCCCTTATAATATAAACAACAAAGATGGAAAGACATACCTAGACCGTAGTGCGACCGAAACAATAATACGCACGCGAAACACGAATGTCGGCGGCGTCGGTCCTATTACTGAGGTGGGTTTACTTAATTACACCTTATTTGAGCCTTCCACTCGAGAATCTAGTACCCGATCTCCCGAATTTTACTTAGATCGATAATTATTACTGGTCAAACGTCCTAAGACTGTTAATTTGTTTTCAGATGCTCAAGAAGTCCCATTGAACATCGATGGCCAGAAATGGGGTATAAGTTCCGTGGTGTGTGTTCCACACGGACTCTTGGTGGGATCTAACAACGGGGGCGTTGCTTTACTGGATCGAGATTATCATCTTATTTGTGCAACCTATGTTTTTCTGTAAGCATAGTTTTTATACTAAGTTTCAAAGATTTAAATCTTTAGATAGGCCCTTTCCGTACCGCGACCGCGTCTTGTTGTTGCCAAGTGAAATGAGATAGCTCGCTCATTTAGAATCAGTGTATTGTGTGTTTTTATGGTGTGTTTTTCACAAAATTTCGTGCAATATGAAAACACAATAAGTAAATGGTAATAATAACAGTTAGGTTTATTGGCAAAAACACTATTTTTAATTACTCATAGTGTGCATGCGTCAGTCTTTTGTTAACGCACACATTCACAAGACAATGCCACAGTTTTTGGTGTCAGGGCGTATCTAACGATTTAAGTCTGCTAAATTGATTTAACAAGCAGATGGGGCACCCGATGTTATGTGGTGTGACTACTTCCTCAGCATACCGTATGTGTGGTCCACTGCTGCACCTGCCCCCTCCAAAGAAGGGCGGTATTGCCATAATCAAAACGCTTGGCAGGCGGATTGGTGATTGCAGTTGTTTTAAAAATACACGGAAGACAGCTGCTGCCCTTTCCCTGGTAGGTTCCCTTAGTGGACTCTTACGTCATCCGTGGATTGAGTTTGACCGCCACGGCTAACGTGGTGTGACCACATTATGCTGATTTTTAGGAATAAATCTCAAAAACTATCCGGTGTGAGTTCTCATGAGTGGACCTAACGAGCTCTTCTGTTTAAATTGTTTATCCATTAACATTATGTAGGTGTGATGGAAGAGATAAGTATAGAAGAAATTAAGAAAGAGGTGAGATGCATGAAAAATGGGAAAGCTGATGGGCCAGATGGTATACCAGTAGAAGTATGGAAGTTTCTAAAAGCAGATGGACGGATTTCATAAAAAAGTAATTTAGGTGTACATATGAGATCTCACACAGGAGAGAAGCCATTTGCCTGCAATATAGGTAACATTGCAGGCAAATGGCTTCTCTCCTGCTTTTAGAAACTTCCATACTGGTATACCATCTGGCCCATCAGCTTTCCCATTTTTCATGCTTCTTACCTCTTTCTTAATTTCTTCTATACTTATCTCTTCTATCACACCTATGTTAATGGATGGATTCTCTATTATTCCACTGCTGTCATTCTCTTTCCAGCGTTCATTTATACTTCTGTCATTCGTCCAAATCTTTTCTTCATCATCATTTTAATGAGGATGACACCTGCATTCTCCTATCTTACTTTTAAAAGTCTATAAAGGTCCTTCTATCCCTGCGGGCTCTCTAAGGATAGGTACAGCTTCTCCTGTACCTTCGCCCTAGAGACATCTACAGCTTTTTTTAGCTTTCCTCTTGCATTTCATGTATACCATATATCCGTTTACTTTCTCTAGTAGTTTTCCATTCTCTAAATGCAATCTTCTTTTCTTTCAAAATGTTTAGTAACTCTTTACTCCACCACCATATATCCTTATGTATTCTTCCTTACCTTTCGTTTCTCCAAATACATCCTTTGCCACCTTTTAATCCAAGATGACATTTCATTCCAACATTATTTCACTAATTTTGCTTCCATATCTTTCATTTCTACCATCTTATCTTACCACTCGCTTTTGAAATTCCCTTGCATACTCTACTTTCTCTAATAAATGCCATTTAATTTTTGGAAGCGGCCTTGGTTTCTTTAAAGCAGTTTTAACTTTTATTTATTCTATGTCACAAAAATTACATGTAAAGTTGGTAATCCGATTACTGGTGGCTCCCTGGTATGACTTTACAGTCCCTGACCGAACTTTTTTTAAAGTAATATGTCAAAGATTAATACTATTCAAATAACTAAAGCTGGCATTATACAATTTAAAATGTGTGTTTAAACTTTTGTTAGTTAGGTACCTACACATAAAAAAGTTTTATATTCAAAATATTCCTTTATGTCATAAAAACGAAGTATTCCCGTTGTCCCCATTGAGGGTATCCCTATTCAATGGGGACAACGGAACTCAATAAAAATAATATTAATCACACTTTTAATTTAATTTTGAATAAATTAAATGGCATAGCTTAAGTTCATTGGGCAATTGGTTGTAAATTTTTACTGCCCGGTGATAAGCATTCTTACTCCACTGAATATCACTGAATATCAATCGAGATTTTTGTTTCAAAACATGTTATGACTGATGTGACGTATCTAAAAATTTACTAAAATCGGTCACAAAATTGTTCTGGGCAAATATAGGTTAAAGTTTGTTCCTTACTTTTTGTTACAACCTGTATTCTTCACTCATTATTTATGTTTATATTTATAGGAAATCAATTTACATTATCGCCTGGCATCCGCGACAGACTACCAATTCACAAGAAGAGTCCAAGTACCAAAACTACATTGCTGTTACCTCCGCTGAAAAATTTGGTACCATTGCCATATTGGAGTATGATGATAAAGGTTAGTAAATAAATAAATAAATAAATAATGCTGGACAATGAATACAGCATCATCTAGTCCCAAGTTAAGCAGAGCTGATGTTATGGGTACTAGATACCTGATATAGTAGGTACCTATAAAATACATTATAATGTATACTAATATTATAAAGAGCGCCATAGCGCCCTGTCTTCAGCTTGCCGTATCCAGCATCTGCCTGCAGTCTTTCGCAGATCGTCATCCCACCTGGCGGAGGGCGTCCTATGGCGCTCATTAGGGGAGGCCTATGTCCAGCAGTGGACTAGTATAGGCTGATGATGATGATGATGATGATTATAAAGAGGAAAGATTTGATTGTTTGTTTGTTTGTATTGAATAGGCTCCGAAACTACTGGACCGATTTGGAAAATTCTTTTACCATTAGAAGCCCACATTATTCCTGATGAACATAGGATACTTCTTACCGCGGGAAAATGCTTCTTTCCTACGGGAAAACGGGTAATAGGACAACGGGTAGTAAGAATGCAGCTAGTACTTTATAAATTACTAGACGATCGCCTCGCGGTTTCACCCGCGTAGTTCCCGTTCCCGTGGGAATTCCGGGATAAAATATAGCCTATGTCACTCCCTGAAAAGTAAGCTTCCTAACGGTGAAAGAATTTTTCAAATCGGTCCAGTAGTTTCGGAGCCTATTCAATTCATACAAACAAACAAACAAACAAAAAATCAAACCTTTCCTCTTTATAATATTAGTATAGATTAGTATGCAGAACAGATTACACCCTGAACAATCGAAAAAAAAAGAAGGAAACTTTCGTGTCAAAATGACAGGACTAAAAATGTTGCTTGCCTTTCATGACAATCGATATGCAAAGATTTGTTTCACGTAATATTTTAATCGGACTAACAATAAAAGGAAAATGTCAATAGTGTCATTAAATTATTGTTTTATAAATCCTACTAATATTATAAAGCCGAAAGTTAGTGAAATCTGAATTGTTGTTACCTAGGATCTCCAAAACTACTGAGCAGATCAAGATGAAATTTGGCGTACGTTTAGAGCATAACTTAGATAATAGGCTACTTTATACCGAAAATACGCGTGCGAAGCCGCGGGCAAAAGCCAGTAAGTAATATAGGTACTTATGTAAACTCGTTTATACGTGTAGTATGTAAAGAGATTTTCCTCCATACAGGTGGATGATTATTAAACTATGACTACTACGGTTTGGCTACGAGGAATTAAATTTTGGCATTCTAGTTTGGCCACGAGGAATCGCCCTATGAAAAGGATGGCATCACTTTTAGTTCAGTCAATTTAGTTTAGTCTAGTTTTGACACCTAAATTGACAAACAAGAGTTCTTTATGGTTTGAGAAAAAAAAACACGTTACACACCTGCCAAAAATAGGAATGTAATGTTGTCAGGGTCCGTGTTCGATTTTTTTCAGATTTCTTTAATTGATCAAACCTCGTTCTGGTGAAGTGAGTCCCAAAACCCACCTTTTGACTGTACGGAAAATAAATTTTAAAGCAAAAAAACATATTTGTTTACAATATTTTGATAAGCATCAAAAGTTTAGAATTCTAGTTACTTAGTAAGTTATGAAAGTCGAAACACGATTGACAAAATTTTACTCGATACAAAAAATCGCAAAGTTTCCTTTAAATCTTCATTTTTGCAAAAATTCTTCTACGGAAAAAGCAGTTTCATTTGCTAGTTATTTATCATTATTTCAATAAAATTTCGTCTATATGTTCCCTAATACATACTTTAGACGATTATGGTTTTTTTTATTGATAAAGAGTATTATTTTAGAACAAAAAGCAAATAAAAAAAAAACAGTGAAATTTCTCGCGGGCTGGCCATTCCGCGGCTCTCGCCTTCCTTTCTCGCCTTCCCCGCGCGTCGTTCGCTCGACCTTGTCTCGCAAAACCGATCCCAATTCGTCTTAATTTCAGATGGCGCCAAACAGTTCAAAAGACTAGACCCTCTGGTGGGGCACGAGGGTCCTGCTTTGTTCGTCGCTTGGAACCCGCACCGCGACGCCCAACTGCTATCCACATCCAATGACGCTACAGTCAGGGTATGTTTGAGGATCTAGAATGAGGATCCGTAACGTTATAGCAATTTCAATAGAACTAGTATCCACGTTATTCTTTATGACATTAGAATGATATATATTTTTAAATAATCCAAATCGGACCATTACGTACGAAGTTATGACTAAATTACTAGCGAAGTTCACTGAGTGACCGCCGCGGGTGCGTGTGACGTCACTTGATCGGTCGCCGCCCTTTAACCGTAGGCAGATATCAGTTTTTAGTGATTGACTCCGAAACTGAAAAAGTTTTGGAAAAAAAATGACACAACCAAATAGATTCAGTTTTGAGAGACCCATAAATTAAAAAATAAAATAATATTTATGGATCTCTCAAAACTACATAGATAGATATTTTTTAATATACATAGAAAACAACCAGAACACCCTGAACAAATATCTGCAGATCGTACCAACATTTGTCCCGAGTCCGACTTTATGCAATTACTAGTCCCGCTTTTATCCGTAATGAATTCGTCAAACTACAATAATAACATTTATAGTTTTTGTTATTGTAGTGCGTAAGCCCTCACACTCTGGGAATTTCTAAGAAATCAAATAAAATCGCAAAAAATTTCGACTTCGGCGCGGGCGCATCCTTCCTTCAGTACGGGAATGTGCTAACAAACTACACCACGAGGTCAAGTGACGTAAGAGTCAAAAATCTGCGACTTTCTACGGACTCTAGCGCCGTTAGCTCCACCTATAGAGGAAACATTGAAGTTTATCCATTCCTGTTCAAAGACTAAAGTTACATTTAGTTCGTTTAAACGACCGTCGAAGTCGAAAATTTCTGCGATATTATTTTATAGTGTTACGTAGCAGGCCGTTATGCATTGTACTTTAAGATAATGTGATGTGATAAGTATGATGCTTTCTGTACAGATTTGGAACGTACTAGAAGGTGCGTGTATCGCTATATACGGCGGGCACTCGGTGTCGGCGCAGGGCGCCATGTGGTGGCTGCAGCCCAAGCTGGCGGACAAGGTGCTGTCTTGCGGAGGCGACGCGTGCGTCCGTCTCTGGGATATCAAGGACTTCCCGACTGAGAATTTCCAAGGTTAGCAATACAATATTTATCTGAAATGAATGAATGAGAATATTTTATTTGTAACTTAATCAACAAAAACAAACATGATTTAAAAATAAAATAAATGATATAGTTCTGTCGATTAAAGTCTCAAAACGGTCTCTGTCTCAGCATAAGCTAGTTGTTACCACGTAACAATCAACGCTGGTCTTCTGACAGAACCGTTTGGTGACGTCACGGATGATAACACATAAGACACAAAACAATAAAAAAACATATATAAAAACATCTATGGCAACGGTTGACAAATACAAGAAACAGATAACATGAAATCATACACATTACAAGAACTCAGGATAAGACGCTGAACTAAACTTAAGTACCTAATTTCTGTACACACCGAAATTTTTATACAAGTAAACATAAAATATAGTGCAGGTAATAAATTTTACAAAAATAACTATTTTAATGTAATTACATAGCATCATTATATGATACTGGTATCATCATTATATGTAACTTACTGGAAGGCGTGTGTATCGCCACCCCTCGCTTTTTGCTTGAACCTCTGCTCGAGCAAATATCCGGGGCATGACAGACGCCGCTTCAGATGGACACCAGAGTCCGAGTTAGGAGTAGCAGTTGCAGTTTAGCAGATTTGGGGTGGTGATGAACCGCATCGATCATCATCGTCAACCTATATTAGCCCACTGCTGGACATAGGTCTCCCCTAATGAGCGCCAGCTTGCCGCATCCAGCATCTGCCTGCGGTCTTTCGCAGGTGGCTGGATGGCGTCCTACACTATGTTTGCCTAGTCGCGGTCTCCACTCAAGAACACGTTTACCCGTTGTCGGTTCTTCGCGAGATATGGCCGGCCTACTGCCACTTCAGATTGCTGATTCTTTGGCCTATGTCGATAATGGAGTGCAATGCTCGGATGTCGATGAGGTGCACTTGTAGGAGGACTTCTTTTCGCTGTTTTAAATGTCTGCAATTTCTTATCTTTGTCATGGGGATTATGGGCATTAACCCCCATGTGATAAAAGCCAGACGCTTATCAGGGGGAGGCCTGCGTCCAGTAGTGGACCAATACAGGCTGTTGAGGTTGAAGAGGTCGTGGGGATCGAGGCGTTTGTTGAGGAGTACGTTAAGATCTTGCGCCTAAAGACATACTTAAACATAGTTGAGGCACCTACCGATACATCCAAACATCAGTAGTACCGGAAAAGACAGTATCCTGTTTCATTTCGTATAGTTATTAACTTGAAATGTCTTCAAAAATGACAGTTTTTGTTTTTTGCCAAAAAATACATAATACTACTAGTTTTTCTGCTGCTTGGTTCTGCCAGCGGCATTACTCGCGTTTTTTCGCGATAAAAAGTCAGACAGATTGACTTTCTGTGGTAAACTATAATTTGTACACTATTCTCAAAACTTTTTGATGGAAAAATCATCTTGAATAATCTTCGTTTCGGCTCTATAAAAATCTAAACTTCTCTTCTTAAGCCCCCGTATCTATAATATAGACATGCAACGAATCGAAAAAGTTTTTCATAGAAACAGTTACTTTTGACATAATTTATGTCAAAAGTAACAGTTTCTATGAAAAACTTAATTCTCTCATTCAGTCTTCATTCACTCACCTGTCAACAATTAGGGATCTTTAAGGTCAAACCGCACACATTCTTTCAATGAATTTCAATGATGCCAACCGCATTACAGCGGCGCGGCGCGGCGCTGCAGATTTGGGTCCGAGAGAATATTTTACCGCGCCTCTAGTGCGGTTACATCTCCCGCCGCGGCCGTATATTCTAGTCAGTTATATACGATTATAGTCAGTTATATGGAGCTATATGATTTATAAAATGGGCTCACCACGGCAGCGCAGAAACGCGCAGGCATGTAGCCCCCGCCCTAGGTGGGCGGTGACTACCTACCTTCATTGTTACTAAGACGAGTGTAGTATTAGCGGGTTAGCAGCCTATTTATATTAAATTCGGTTGCTAAGCTTTTACTTTAATTAATAATAATAATATTCATGTGTCATCAATTTTATAATTATTGTGTATAATGATTATGTTACTGTTCTTTTGTTACTTTTCCTGTGCTGTTTGTGTGTGTACCCAATAAAAAGTCTATCCATCTATCTATCTAAAATGAATATTTTATGAACTAATCCAGAAGAAATAATATTTGGTATATTTATTAGTAGAATATTGTACTTATTTCCAACCAAATATTATTTATCTTCATCTTTAATGACGTCCATCTTTAATGAAATCTCACCAAGTCGGACCTTTTGTGCCGCTGCTGTGCGGTAAGGAGAGGCCGCGCCGCTCAAGTGCGGTTCAAGCTTTAAAGTCGTGCTAATATCAAAAAAACAAATAAAGCCTCCACCCCACAGCCGCGATTTTGAAGCGCGTCTTGTGTCGCGCGATTTGTTGCGAATTTGTAGCGCGATTCCTTACACACAGCTGCAAAATCAAAATCTCTTTTCTTTGACCCACTGATCTTTTGAAAACTTTTTTCATGATCTTTTGAAATCTTTTAAATGAATTTAATTTTCACAGGTGTGACAAAAGAAGTAAGGAAAAAGAAAAAGCGCACAAAACCAGAGAGAAAAAATGAAAATCAAAATAAACCTTACGCTGATAAAGCAGTAGACAAGGAAGTTCCTCAGGAACCGGAGGGTAATGTTGCCACGACAGTAGAACGCACGATCAAAGGCTCAAAGGCGTTCTTGCTCCCACACACAGCAAGACAAATGAGCAAGGACGCTCTGATATTAGGCCGAAATTTCTTCATTGAATACCTAGAAAAAAACACTACAATCGATTTACAGGAGATAATAAAATCGAGACCGCCAAAGGAATATGGGTTAAATTTTCTTAAAATATTTGGTACCATGAATGATTTGAACGAACTGCTAGATTTCGAAGCGAAGAAGCATCTTAAGTTGAGAGATTGGGAGGCGTATTCGATGCTCCTGTTCTACCGCGGGAAAGTTGATGAGATGATACAGTTTGCTTATGAAAATGATCGGCTCGACGATTATCTAGTGTCTTTGAGTCCAAGTGTTTCTATCAAGTGAGTTGTATTCAGAATACCTAGGTATAGTTGTTCTATCTCACGAAGTCCGTTGGGCTATGTATGTCATAGTGAACGCATGTACACATTGTTTTAGTGTGCGTAAGCTCGGAAGCAATCAGTCTCGCCCGAGACGCGGTCCGGGTCACTAGTGCTCATTGTATTCACGTCAGATTTTGGTAGCGAGTACCGTCAGCATGACAACTAAGCGCAAAGTCACTACTACAACCAGGGCTAAACGGATTTCGTGAGATAGAACAACTATATCTACTAACATGTTTGGATTTACCTTAGGGGGCGTCCATAAATTACGTGAGATGTTTAAGGGGGGGAGGGGGTCTAGTCAAATCTCATCTAATCTTACGTTGGAGAGAGGGGGGTCTCGGCAAATATCACGCAATTTTTTTTCTGTTTGAAACAAAAAAAAATTATACTATTTTGGTCCGTTTAATCCAGATTGTACATGCTTAAGATTTAATCTTAAGCGTAATCGTAATACGATTAAGATCATTCACTAATTCGTTCGAAAGAAAATAATTTAATTCATACGTCGACGTTATACATCTACTGACTGTCAAACCACCATATTTTTTTTTTCTTTTTACAATAACAATCCAACGCGTTTACGTAAGAAACCCACATTTTGAAAAATCTCACGTGAGATTGGGGGATGGGGGAGGGGGTTGAATAAAATCTCACGACATCTCACCCGGGGGGGAGGGAGATACAGAAAATTTTAAAAAACACCTCACGTAATTTATGGACGCCCCCTTACATGCATTTTTTTTTAAATATTTTTCTACAGTTTAAGCTGATAATTTTTTTTTTTCAAATAGAAATACACGTCTAGAATAGTTTATATTACATGTGAATAATAATAATAATTTGTGTTATATGTTTGCAACAGTCTGCAGTTAGCTCAATTGTAAAAACTAACTAGTTGATCAAAAATGTTTTATCGTAAACATACATACTTACTAATACTATTTTTTGTTTAATTTATTGTTGTTTTTAGATACTGGAAAGACACAAATAACTTGTATATAGCACAAGTAGACAGATTGTTGGCGAAAGGCCAGGAGGAAAGAAAAGCACCCTTAAGATACTACGGTGGATTATTATTCCGCAAAGCTATGGCGTATCTTAGTATACATAATCTGAAGGCCTGTATTGATGTGTTGCTGGAATCACTTCTGTTTAAGGAGGCGTACATACTATGTCGTCTAAGGTATGCATTACATCATGTGTTCTAATCTTAGTTTGTCACACCATAAAGGCGATAGTTTTGCCGTGGCCGTCGTAGCGTAAGAATCGACCTCCACTACTAAGCCCTCTGATGCCGTAAGAGCCGACTAAGGACACTTACTTTCTTTCATTTTATTTATGTTTATTTGGTACAAAAATTGTAATAAAAGCCAATAAGGCGCTTATCAGGGGGAGGCCTGCGTCCTACAGTCCACTACAGGCTGTTGAGGTTGAGGAGGTACAAAAAACACATAACAAGCAATAATAATATAATACAAAATTTAAAAGAAAATACGAACTGGCTTGAGACGTAATCTATATGCACACAACAAATAATGGGCTAGTGTCCTAAAAAATTCTAATTGGTCCGTCAGTTAGATTATCAGTAGATATTGGACACGTATTTTTCTTTTGTCGATTAAACAAAAAATTATAAAGATATAGCCAGTTAAAGTTCCGCGTTACACTTTTAGCAACGTGTGACGTCACTAGCCCCCACTCCCAAACTTTGACACTCTACATTTGTCTAATTTTGTTTGATAAACAAAAGAAAAAATATGTGTCCAATATCTTCTGACGGACTAGATAGAATAATATTTTTTTCAACATACTTGCTCATAAAGTGGCTCTATGGTCACCGCAACTAGGCACAGAATGACACCCATAGTCAAACTGTGACTTTTTCTTAACTCACTAGTGAGTTATAGCGATTTTTTTTTAAATTTTATTGGTTGAGTTGAGTTGCTTTGTTCTTAAAAAAGTTTTTATTCAAAAAAAGATCGTGTTCAATAGAACAAATAAAATAATGTTCCTATTGCTTGCTCATTTCATGCAACTTCTTATTTAAATAGATAATTTTAACTCGTACGTTTTTAGTAAATAAACCTTCACTCAAATATAACTTTTGTTTTCTCTGTAATAAAAGAAAACTTTAAATTTCCTATTTTGTACGTGGCAGAATAGGCGCGAACCCTATACGCGGAAAATAAAAAAAAACCTCATCCCTTTAGTCTGTGGCCGATCGCAATGCGCGCGCATAAGAAAACTGATTCATTTTTATCTACTAAATAAAATGAGTTTTTATTGTTATTTCATTCACAAGTGTGTTGAAAAACGTCGTATGATACACGTGTGTATTGATGATTACGTCCTCGGCTCTCTTAAGACCATCAATGGCGCCTCGGCGGTAATCACCAATGTTACACACTTGTACCATAATGTATTATTTACCCAAGATTATTTTTTTACCCTATTTGACATATTATGTAGACATTACTGACAAGAAGAGCAGCACTGGTAGCAAACACCTCGACTGCGATCACCAATCCTTCAATCATAGTAGTTTTACCAAAACCAAGGGGAGTTTTACCAAAAAACCAAGGGGAGTTTTACCAAAACCAAGGGGAGTTTTACCAAAACCAAGGGGCGTTTTAGCAAAACCAAGGGGAGTATTACCAAAACCAAGGGGAGTATTACCAAAACCAAGGGGAGTTTTACCAAAACCAAGGGGAGTTTTACCAAAACCAAGGAGAGTTTTACCAAAACCAAGGGGAGTTTTACCAAAACCAAGGAGAGTTTTACCAAAACCAACGGGAGTTTTACCATTACTTCCTTTGAGAGAGGAATGTTCAGAGTGGATGTAAAAGTACTGATAGTTAAACTCGAAAGTTTGTATGCATGTACATACATACATTCAAAGTTTCGAGTTACAAAATACACACACGCGTATGAGTGTATGTTTTACTCCTTCACGTTTTGGACGGTGAACGGATTTGGATGAAATTTGGTACCGAGATAGCTTTTAATCCTGGATAAACACATAGGCTAATTTTGATCCCGGAAAAGTGCAGTGTTCTCGTGGATAATCAAATAATTTAAATACAGTTATTTAAAGCGGGTAACACTGGGGCGGCAGCTAGTGTGTTCTGAAATATCCCCCTTCTAACATGGCGGCTTTGGAAATAAATAAATAATGCTGGACAATTCACACGTCATTATCTAGCCCCAAGCTAAGCAGAGCTTGTGTTATGGTTACTAGAAAACTGATATACTTAATACACTACATAGATAGATATTTTTATTATACATAGAATACATCCAGAACGCCCTGGACAAATGTCTGCAGATCGTACAAACATTTGTACCGAGGCGGGAATCGAATCCGCAACCTCCTGCGTCGCAGGCAGACCTTCGCCCGCTGCGCCACAGAGGTCGTCTATATATAAATAATAAGTAACACTTTGTATTTTCAGGCATGTGGACAGTATTGCAGAGGAAGTTCTTTCGAAATGGGCGTACTCGACAACCAAGGGCGGTTGTCTCATGCTGTCGGCCATACTGTGAGTGTTGTCATCTTCATCCGCCTATACACGGTTATAGTATCCAAGATATTTTTTGTAAACAATGTGGTTTCAAGTTCCAACATCAAATAAATATTAGTGGAAAATATTTAGTGTTCGTTAAGTTCGCAGCCCCGCCATGGAATTTCGTGGTTTCAATTCAACTATGCCAATAAATGTTTCATGAAAACTATTTTATGACACATTTATTGGTATATTCGGGATCACTAGATCCCGATGCCCTAAGTAAAATAAATAGTGCCCGCCCGACTACTTTAGGAAATATTTAGGTCTTTCACTGTGGCTGCTATCTTGACGTCAAGCTGGCAGCCCCGCTGATTTCGACGAATCTATAGCGAGACATGAATCATGAACTATGCCAATTAACTGTGCCTTACGGTATAAAGTTCTCCTGAAAAACCTCCTGCGGTTTAAGAGATATTTGGCTCTGAACGTCTACATACATTTTAAAGTACAGACGAGTAAAAAAGTGAATTGTTCCTCGCACGTCGATTCTTGTAAAGGCGACCGCGCTGATTCACGACGATTTCGCGTTTTTCGCGTTGTACAGTCGGCTGCGGCGTAAAGAAAGTGAATAAAAACTTTATATGGCTGATAAAATCCATTACCTATGTTTTTTAATAAAAATTGTGTAATAAATTATTAATTGGAATAAATATAACAAAATACACACATCACATTATAAAAACAGGAATAAATCGCACGAATATTATAAATGCGAAAGTTTGGATAGATGTTTGTTACCTCTTCAGGTCAAAACTACTGAGCAAATTAGAATTACCTGTATGCAAAATTTCAACCCGATGAAATTTTGCATACAGGTAATTCTAATCCTGGAATCAAACTTACTTTTTGTCCCATAGATCAGTTCCCATGGGATAGAAATCACCTTTAAACGTTTCTAGAAAACAACGCGTGCGAAGCCGCGGGCAGAAACTAGTAGAAACATAAATTAAGTAGCAATCAATAATTATTATGTTTTATTTGGTTTAAATGATCCAAAAACCTCAAAAGTAAAGCAATTTAGAGAAGGAAAATGTCAAAATGACAACAAACGTTAGTGTATCTTGTACCTATATCTTGTATTCTTCGAGCAGGAAGCCAAGAGGAGGATCCAGCTAGGTTGAGCAGCTTATGGAAAACTACGTCGGGTGTTCTCGTCATCCATACCACAATGCTTACGAAAGTTTTGATCTGTGCGGGTAGGATACCCGTCATGACCTACGGAGCTGAGACGTGGACACTCACGGTAGCGCTGCTCCACCAGTTCAAAGTCGCTCAGCGGGCTATGGAAAGAGCTAGTGCTTCTGCTGCTATGCTGTTACTCTGAAGGATAGGATTCGTAACAAATACCTATGTACATCCGACAGAGAATCAAGCTTAGCTTAGACAACACATAGCTCAAAGGATTAGCAAGCTGAAGTGGCAGTGGGCCGGCCATATCTCGCAAAGAACTGACAACCGCTGGGGTAACCGGATACTGCGACTCGGCAAACGTAGTGTAGGACGCCCGCCGGTCAGGTGGGGTGACGACGAGACGGATGAGGTGAGGATGTCCAGCAGGATGGAATAATATAGGTTGATGATGACAAAAAATATCTTGGATTCTAGAATAGAGGGTACACTAGTCCACGAACTACCTACTAGTAGGTATACACTAGTCCACGAACTACCTACTAGTAGGTATGCACTAGTGTACGAACTACATACTAGAAGGTATAGACTAGTGCACGAACTACCTACTAGTAGGTATACACTAGTCCACGAACTACCTACTAGTAGGTATACACTAGTCCACGAACTACCTACTAGTAGGTATGCACTAGTGTACGAACTACATACTAGAAGGTATAGACTAGTGCACGAACTACCTACTAGTAGGTATACACTAGTCCACGAACTACCTACTAGTAGGTATGCACTAGTGCACGAACTACATACTAGAAGATATAGACTAGTGCACGAACTACCTACTAGTAGGTATACACTAGTACACGAACTACCTACTAGTAGGTATACACTAGTCCACGAACTACCTACTAGTAGATATGCACTAGTCCACGAAATACCTACTAGTAGGTATACACTAGTCCACGAACTACCTACAAGTAGGTATGCACTAGTGCACGAACTACATACATACTAGAAGGTATAGACTAGTGCACGAACTACCTACTAGTAGGTATACATACACTAGTACACGAACTACCTACTAGTAGGTATACACTAGTCATCGATCAAAAAATTCCGGCCGGCCCCCCTTAGATGCACAATGCGCGCCCTGAAAACGTCAGTATCAAAAGGTATCCCATTTGGCATTTTGGGATACCTTTCCAACTAGTGTCATTTTAGCTCTCAGACCGAAAGCATGGTCAAGTGCTTGTATAAAAAATGCAATAACCGACCGACCGAGCAACAGAATAAGGATGGAATTTCTTATTTTCAGTAAGTTTAAATGTAATTTTTACCTGTGTATTGTGATATGAGCCAATTGAGCCTTATATACTTGAGAAATCAGCATTAAATATTGTTGTTGGGTTTGCCTATGTAAAATATTTATTTTGTTCTAAGTTGATGAATGGAGCGGCTATTGTTTCTATTTTTTTTTATTTTATCTAAGGTAAGTTGTAAGTGATAATTTTTTTTTCATGAAAAGACATTTAAAATAACTGGTTGAGGCTTATAAAATAACTAGCTGACCCGCCCTCAATTTTATTTGCGTGGACTCTCTAATAAAAGAAAGACTATCAAAAGTATTAGATTTAATCAACTTAGTATTTAATTTTTAGTTACCCTCGAGATCCTGTGCGTTGGGAAAAATGGAGGTCCATTTTAGCACAACAGCGATGTGAACCATATTTTAAACCTGGCCGTGAAAGCATCATTTTAAAGAATGTGATGGCTACAACACCAAAACAGGCATTAGAAGACTACGTAAAACAGCTGTTCCTCAAACAGTATGTCTATTTTATTTAACGCAATTGTTTTTAACTATTTTAGAAAAACTCTTACGAAGCCGCAGGCAGACACTAGTTCTTTTAAATTTAAAGTAGGTACCTGACTGAAATTGTATTTTAGGTTTATTTCACTAGCTTTTGTTAACTTATTTATATTATTGTATGTCAGAAATGACCCTTTTGTTTGTTGACTGTTGCGTCGCTATTTTATAGTGGTATCAATAAATGATTCGTTATCTTTACCTGAATTCTGTTGATTTTATAATCCTTATAAAAATAAACAGTGTATAAATTATTTTTAGGTACCTTCCTACCTACTTACAAAATAAAATAAAATAAATTCGACTCCACTAATCTCTTGTTCCGCATGCAAAAAACTTGACAGGCTCTGCGCAAACTGTCTGCGTCAAAACAAAACGTGGACACTTTTGAGTGTCATTCTTGTAAGGTTCTAGGTATCTACGGGGGAGGCCGCATACTTGATCGATGACACTAGTGCACGAATAGTACTCGTTCACAAACTCAAGGCCGGACAGTTCGTCAGTGTTTGGTTTTTGCTTTGTTTATCGAAAGCCCAACCAGTTTGCTTTCTCTATCTATTCTCCTGACCAGTTCAGTCAAATTCTTGCTTTGATGATGCGATCAAAGAGCTATTGTCTTCCTTAGGTTACTGATTTTGTTTAACATAAATCTATTTATATAAAAACTAGACGATCGCCTCGCGGTTTCACCCGCGTAGTTCTCGTTCCCGTGGGAATTCCGGGATAGCCTATGTCACTCCCTGAAAAGAAAGCTTCCTAACGGTAAAAGAATTTTTCAAATCGGTCCAGTAGTTTCGGAGCCTATTATATACAAACAAACAATCTTTATAATATTAGTATAAAAACGAATCCCTATTTCCCTTGGTCACGGCATCATGCGTGAACAACTGAACCAATTTCGTTAATTATTTTTTTGTTGTGTTGGAAACATAAGAAAGTTGCGCAGAACATTAGAAACAAAGTTCCGCGCGGCGCAGCTAGTATTATATAAAAAAATGATTGTCTTGTTTCCAGCTATTTGGTGCGCGGGGATGTATCAAAA
Source organism: Eupithecia subfuscata (assembly GCA_963564075.1). NCBI lineage: Eukaryota > Metazoa > Arthropoda > Insecta > Lepidoptera > Geometridae > Eupithecia > Eupithecia subfuscata. The sequence continues at coordinate 14,754,437 of OY751099.1, read as the reverse complement.
GCAGCAATGGCCCTCGGCCACAGTAGCCAGATAAAACCTCTGAAACTCGCGGCGCTTCTCGCGAAATGCGCCGGCCACAATGCGTACGCGGCTCTAATCGAAACCCAGCTCGCAGCTAGAGAGGACGAGATCACATCAGACTCTAACGAAGAATTGGAAACTCTTCCGAGTAGAACTGAGGCTTTCATGAATAAATTAGACCATCTCAGTGATAATGAAAGTGAACACGAGTTGAACGAAAATACAGGTCTTCCAGATGACGCTGCAAACGGAAATGGCAGCCAAGAAGTCGATAAGGTTAAAGTCTCAAACCATTCTGCTCGAAACTGCATTGATATTGCTACGAATGACGTAGAGAAGATAGAAGATGTAGATAAACCTTCATCTTCAGCTAAAGAATCAGAGTAGCGGATACATTTTAAGGACTTTTTTATAGCTACTGAAGTATTAATTTCTGAATTCATTAGAATGTCGCATAGAAATTAATATAACGATAAACTTGTGTATGCGCATTAATTTAATTTTCTTTCTAAGGATTACAACATCCCTTATGTTTATTTAAAGGTTCTTTCATAAATTCCTAGTCTTAAGAATGAATTAATGGCCTCTACGACGATACTTTCCTAGTTATATCTGTCTTGTAGAAAAACTAGCCATACCTAAACATCGTATGATTCGTAAGTAAATGATGTGAATTTGATATTCCCGTGTATTTTCTTGTGGAAAATAAAACAATCTCTTACATGATTAGTGTGAGATTGACTGATGTGAGATACAGAAAGGAGGTTTTTAAAGTAAGTATCTGGAATAAAGTACCGCATTTTCATATTTCTTCTTTTATTTAAAAAATATGTTGAACACCCGTCTGTCCTATCCTGTCACCGGTGGTCTTTGAGGCCACGGCCGCACTGCAGGAAGAATAAGTTGGCTGGTTGACTTGATGCACAGATGTATGAATAATTCCTTGATGGTAGCTAGGCGCGTGAGGCTTAAATCAGAAAAACAGGAGGCCAATTCTGCGTATCACGTGATATTTTATCGATTGATAAAGGCAAGGAGAGGAAATTCCAATGTGGTCCACATTCTTAGTTTACGACTGAGAATGTGGACCACATTGGAATGCACGGACACAAAATATCATGTGATAAATATCGATCCTTCAATTATAATAATAGTAGGCGTCCTACGGCTATGCCACATGTAAGGAAAGTAGGTACCTTAATTTAGACTAGCTTCTGCTCGCGGCTTCGCACGCGTATTTTCGGTAGGTATAATAAGTAGTCTATTATCTAAGATAGATAGGTGTTCTAAATGTACGCAAAATTACATTTTGATCTGTTCAGTAGTTTTGGAGATCCAAGGTAGAAAAATTTCATATTTCACAATCTTTCGACTTTATATTATTAGTAAGATTTTGGATTTAAATATACACTGGACAGCAAATAAACCGGGCCACCGACGAGATGCCGCCCCAGACCATCCATCTCCCTCCTCCACAAACAAGTTTCCTCGGTGCAACACTGGAAATAACGTTCTCCAGAGTGACGATATACTCTGACGTCGATCACTTCCATGTAGACCCAACCTGGTCTCATCAGTAAAGAGTAGGTACATTACCCCCCTGCTCGACCGTCCAATCCTTATGCTTCAAGTCGTGCTCGACGGTGGGCTACCGTTAATGCTGGACCTGTTGCAGCTCTCTTTGGAGTCGGGTTCCGTTCAGAAAGTCTCCCGACTGTATCCGAACCTATGACCACTTGGCGCTCATCACGCAGACTTTGATGGACTTAAACTGCGTTGAGGCGGCGATTTCGCAGAACATTAAGATGGATATACTTAATTTAAGAACGATCATCTACTGCTGATGTAGCCCTTAGTCTGTCCTATAACCTGGGCGATCGAATGCTCCAGTCTCTCTAGGAATCCGTCTGTAAACTCGTTGCACCGAACTGCTAATTCGAAGTCTTCGAGTGACAACCCGTTGCGCAACGTCTGCTTGAAGTAGTGCTACAGCTTGACCTGCTTCCTCAGGTGTCGTATCCATTATTAACCGAAAAAAGTCGCGAAAATACACGTGCTGAGCAAACTTGGAGCAAACGATGAACAAAAACTAAGTCGATCGTTAGGATTATTTTTTCCAAATAACATTTAAGTAAGTTACAAGCCTTTTAATCGGTATCGTAAAATTACGGGTGAAATTTTACTATTTGACGGGTTTGATTCCCGGTTCAGTTCAGACAGGGGTTTATTAAAAAATCTCTGAAAAAAATAATTCTAAAAACATGTTAGGAAGACCATGAAATTTTACATTTCTTCTGAAAGTACCGAGACTAGTCTGGCGATCAATTTGATCACTGGAAATAGCAACATATTGCCTTACTACTAATCAAAGAGCATAAATGTGTTAAAATATTTATTTTTCATTGAACAAAAAAAAAACACGGATGTATGTACCTTACCTAGTTACAATTACACAAATAACAATAAGGTAGGTACAGTACACAGTCAGATAGAATTAAAAAAATTAAAAGAATGAATAATTCTGAATAACACAAAAAAGTATCTACGCAATATTTCAAGGAAAAACATTAATGGATAGAAGTAAGAAACATTATAATTGTGGTAATAATCATAGGAATCAATAAGGAGCAAGAAATTAAGTACAAAATCAATAATAATATCGGATATCTTTACTGTAAATTATTATCTTTATTATCTACATAATACAATGGCATCACATTCATTCTAATTTCTAGTGAATAATAACTTTACTTTAAATGCTTAGGAATGTACGTCGTATAGCATTCAGTCTTAGCAGGTCCTACACCAACATACAGGGGCCCTATTCTGCTAAACGAATCGCTTCACTATGCCAATGGTATTGTCACAGAATGACACATTTTGGCATTCTACCTCAGATGAAAGAAACGACAGACGGAGGGACGCGTGTCAAAACTTTCAAGGTAGAAACAATCCTCTTAGATTAGGCGACAGATAGCTTGGCAATACAGGTCGTTGACCTATATTCTACAAGAAATAAAGAAAACTCAAAATATTAAATTTTTAGGGTTATACAATTATTTGGAAACTATTATTACCATGCATCAAATTATAGACCTGCGTTATTTTGAATTTCTAAACGTTTTCGATACTTACCTACTTCTTATGTTACATAGCATTCTTCCATTCGTCATCATAATGTAATGTGCTACTCTTAACCATACTATTATTCACTAATCAATTAAAATATCACCGGTTTCAAATTACTGGTATTTAAGAACATTAAAATACGTGAATTCATTGAAAATATCATTGTAATTAATTTCGTTTTTTTAGGTTGTTTTGTATGTCCGTTGCTTCCTAGTGCGCGTGGACTACAATACTCTAGCGATACTGGTGTCGCTCGCAGTATCGCCTACCCTTGGGCTTATCCTAGTAAGGTTTGTATGGAAAGCGACAGAATAGCGATAATTTTGTGGAGTATAGCCACCTTATTTGGCACTTAGTTTGGCCAATGGCACCGCACGCACTATCTAGAGTTTCCTTCATCTAAGGATTCTGCGTGACGATTTTGCGACTCTACCATTGGTTTGCAGAATTGGGCCCCAGTCTTACATACATAATTATTCAATACGATTGTCCTTTAGTATAGTAGTATTTATTCTAGAGCGTAAGCTAAATAAACCGCTGCTAGAAATAAGCTAATAACATGATGTAATTTTGAAAGATTTCACGATTTTGTTCACACAGATTTTGTTTCATTAGTAAAAAATTAAGAGAGTTATTTTGATTATTTTTGTACAATTTTGATCGCATAGCACTAAATTTTAATAATATCAATATGACACTAACCTTAAATTATCTAGCTTTACTCTAGCCAAATTCGGTGTGAAGGTTTTAATCAAACCACCCATATTTAACCTTAAATTAAGTCTGTTGCCGTGTATTTTTTACGCAATTGACATTCCTTGTCGGCAATATTTATTGAAGGAAAGATGAGGTCTTTCCTTATTATTTATAACATCAATCTTCCTTATTATTTTAAACATCATAACATCGAATTTGGCTGGAGAAAGATCTTGACACTCTCTAGCCCACCTAGCTCTCGCTGTCTCAGAGCCAGTATAATACGAGATGAATCAAAATTGAGTATTTAAGTTTTCCATAATCTATGAAATAAGTCCAGCTTATACAACTCTAGCAAACCAAAATAATAATATCACTAGTAATTTACACGTTTTGTACAATAGACTATTATGTGAAAAAAAAATAACACAAAAATTAACCCAAAGATCGGGTAAGGGATGAAAATCAGTCATCGAAAATATTTGTTCAGTTATGTATTCATCCCTGTTCACAAGGATCCTCGTTCTCTCTGTTAGCACTTTTCCCGCGCTTCTTGCAAATGTTGACAAGTTTCGCGTTAATTCTCTTCAATTTTTGGTTCTCTTTCATCACGTCGGATATTTGCTGGTTCTGTAATAAAAGCAGAGAAAAGTCTCGGGTTATTTAGACGGCGAAGATTCCAAACAAGAAAAAAATGTATGGATCTGGTAATTTATCTGAAAACTGCCATCCTTTTTTATTTCGATCGTTATGAAAGGGACGGCGACATTAGCTCTGCCAAATTAATTTAGTTGACATCTGAATCGACGCCACTAACCTGCCTGTCCATTGACGCGACAAATTTATATGGTTTAGTTTTTACTACATCTGAATTGGCACCATTGGCGATTCCGGACTGACGGCTACGTCATATTGATAAAAAAATATTTATTGCACACCTAAATCTAATAGAAACAATATGATACATTATAGCTAAGCTATAATGCAATCTCAAAAGTAGTTCATTGGTTTAGTGTCAATAATCTTTTGCTAAACGAAACCAAAACAAAATGTATTAGATTTATTCTACCTAATGTTAAACAAGTGAAGGCTGATGTAAACGTTAAAGGAGAAACTTTAGAACTAGTAGAAAGTACCGTATTCTTAGGAATCACCTTAGATAATAAACTTCAATGGGGCCCACACATAGATAAGCTATCGAAGAGACTTAGTTCTGCAGCGTATGCAGTCAAAAAAATCCGTCATCTTACAGACGTGGATACATCTAGACTTGTTTATTTCAGCTACTTCCATAGTATTATGTCTTATGGTATACTGCTGTGGGGGAACGCTGCAGATATTAACACCGTATTTGTGTTGCAAAAGAGGGCTGTTCGGGCTACCTATAACATGGGTCCTAGAGAATCTCGATAAATTCAAAGAAATAAACATAATGACAGTACCATGTCAATATATTTATGAAAACTTATTGTACACTCATAAAAATATAATCGGTTCCCTAAAAATAGCGATAAACATAATTTGAATACCAGAAATAAACATAAACTCGCTGTGCCCACAACTAGGCTACACAAAATAAATGTATCTTTTAAAGGGCAATGTATACGCTTCTACAACAAAACTCCTAGTGAGTTGCAAAAATTATCAGTAAATAAATTCAAACAAATTGTCAAATCCTTGCTGTGCAAAAAGGCTTACTACAAAATATCAGATTATCTAGAGGATAAAAAAGCTTGGGACGGGTTTTGCTCCAACTCGAAAAATAACAACTAACAGGCTAAAGGTTTCTTCGTCGCTTCTTTACTTTAGTCTACATACCGAAGCGACAGAAATAAGTCAGTGTTTAGTTTTATATTTTGACCTTTTCTAAGTGTACATTTATTGTATTTATGGAAATAAAGAGTTTTTGATTTTGATAAGCACAAACAAAATCATAGCTTAAGACAGCGAGTATTTTCGGTTAACAAATTGGTTTAGTTGAATAGTCCGCGTTAATGGAAAGGTCCCCGATTACGGTGTGGTAAGTATAGTTACCTATTGGCATTACGGCTCAAGCGTTAGCAGTTGAAACGGTAGGGTGCGCGTTCACAGGCCGGCATCAGACAATCCACTGATAAGGTGCGACCACTCATCGGCAAGCCGAATGTCGTCAATCGCACTAATTTATTTATTTTATTTATTGATAGGGCCAGTGCGAATTGCCCGATGCCGGCCTGTGAACGCGCACCCTAACGTTTCAACTGCTAATGCTTGAGCCGAAATGCCAATAGATACACTTATCACACCGTTATCGCGGCGCGCGGTGGCGAAGCGGAAGCGTGGCGTGTGACCGTTGTATTTCATCAAGTATAAGGAGTGTCTTCACACAGAGCGCACGCCACGCGCCGCGGTGCGGAGGCGTGCTACTGGTGGAGTTACGAGTTGTATTTATTCACAAAATTTTTAGCTTATGACCCGAATAAGGCGCTAAATGGACTATACCGTAAAATTTATTTTACTATTCCAACCACATCGTTGTTTATACGATTGCCGTATAAAAGATTATAAAAATGATTCAAAAAGGACATCTTTACAATAATCTTTCAATAAGCTTTCTGGTACTTATTAATTTGTAATTCTGTTAATTTTTAAGCCTTTGGTTTTCCCCTAAATAAATAAATAAATAAATAATGCGACGCCGTGACCTACACACACAAGGCTTCAAAACGCCTCCGCGACGCCGCGGCTCTCGCACGCCTGCAGTGTGAAGACATCTGCACCGCGAACGCCACGCCTGAGCCGGCTACCGTCCGCCTCCGGCTTCTGTGTGTGACGGCTTTTAAACCTTACAAACCTGCACGATAGCGCTGCCCGTCGCGACGCAGATCGGTTGCGCAGAGTACGCCAACCTGAGCTGATCTTCTAGGCGCGCCTTCTGCATACTCAGCCTTTCTACTATCTGTTCAAATGTTAATTCGTCAACACAATCGTTATATTGTTATCAAGCTTATAATACCTAATACCCATCTGTGCTTAGCCACTAAAAGACCAAATAATAGGTTCGTTATTTTTGGTGTTCCAGTCAACGGGACCAGCTGAACGGGACCACGGGCAAGGAGCGAATTCTTTTGCAGTGCCCTACAGGGTGCATGAACTATTGATTTAAGCTAACATTAAGACCTACGCTGTATAACATTATACATGTGAGCAAAAAAATAAATAAATAAACCCCTAAAAGGAGGAAGGGAGGCCTTTGCCTTTGTGAAGTTTACCTTGCTATAATATAGCAATGTAAAATTCGTTCATGAAACGCGTTATGTCTGAAAGTACAGGATTTTTTTTATCAATTATAGAAACCGACATTAATCTTGAGTGACATAGGTTTTGTCTAGGTACCGCGTGACCGAAGCTGCGGGCAGTAGCTAGTTGTTACAATCGTAGCTATATTATGCATAGTAGTTGTAGTATTATTGTAGTTTACCTTTTTAAGATGTAGTATTTGCGAGGGTTTGTCTTCGCCGTGCGCACTGTTGTCGCCTTGTGAACCATCTGTAATACAACCAATTTTTATGACAATCTTTAAATTAATTTAGGTGCATGTTTTGGTCAAAACTTGGAAGCGAAATTATGAACACTTCCTCTCAACTTACCTCACTGCCTCAACATCCTATATTGGTCCACTGCTGGACGCAGCCTTCCCTCCTCAATTTACGACTTTCAAACTTTACATGGTTATCAGTTCTGGTGACAATACCCTAAAATGACAGAAATAACCTGAGGGGTGAGTAGGGTTAACAAAAGTATCGAAATGTCTCCTTTTTCTATAGGATTTGGTGCAGCGTCTCTATCGTGCGGACATATCTGATGTTGAGCCAAGTCTGTCTCATGAGATATTTATCGTAGAGAAAGACATTCAATACAACCTGTTTTCCCTACGCATGCATTATTATGTTAGTGGATTTCTTAGAAATCACACTAATATTATAAATGAGAAAGTTTGGATGGATGGATGTTTGTTACCTCTTCACGCCAAAACTACTGAACGGATCAGGCTGAAATTTTGCATACAGGTAAGTCTAACCCTGGAATAAAACATAGGCGACTTTTTATCCCATAAATCAGTTCCCATGGAATAGAAATAACCTCAAAACGTTTCCATAGAAACAACGCGTGCGAAGCTAGTGTTAATATGTATTTGAAATATTAATATGCATAGTGAAATGAAACTACAGAAAATGATAATAAAAGATGAATAAAATCATGTTATTCAAGAACGAGAAATATCAAAGACGATGCTCCTGCCCAGAGCAAAGAATAACACTGATAAACCCTAAGGCCTCGGCCGCACTACAGGATGTCAGATGAGAGAACAAACGTATGAAACTTTACAGGACCGGCCACACTGCATCTAGCTGTCAAATTACTGTTTTCGGATGTTTCCACTGACGCGGAGGTGGGCGGAGTCGCGAATTGGCCAATCACAGTGCTCGAAATCTCCACTCCGCATACGTGGAAACAGTGTAAGCGGAGCGGAGCGGACTTTTAAATAAAATGTATGAACACGCGGCGGCCGCGTGTTCATACATTTTATTTAAAAGTGACTTTTTAAAAGTTTTATTTAAAAGACGCGGGGCCGCGTCGCGGCCCCGCGCCGGACAGAACGGAGTCAAGCAGGCTGTGCTGTGATGTGGCTCCGCCTTCAATGGAAACACTTGCCACTTTTCACTGCCCTTCCCCGCTCCACTCCGCCCAGCTCCGCGTTTTTGGAAAAGCACCCTGAGCCACGCGCCTGGCGATGGGTCGCCAGGCGCGTGGCTCAGGGTGCTTTTCCACCATCATGGTGCATCCTGCAATGTCCTGAGAATGCACCTGTGTTCGCGCACTTACTTGCGCACTATAATATGACTTGTGCACATGACTAGTTTCAGTTGACTGGTCGCCGTAGCCGAAATTCATTCGGTTAGGTTAGGACATAATTCAGCCGCATGCAGCATTGTGGCCGTAAACAAAAGTTTTATATCATGCTTACCGTTAGTGGTTTCAGTAGTGGCGTCCATTTGTTCCACTACAGATGTTTGAGGTCGATTCATATCGTGGATGGTTTGCCGTTTCTTGCGCACGGTCTTCGAATGTTCCCCTATTGCCTTGTCGAGTAGCTCTTGTATTTTTGCCTGTAATGTTTAGAATATGAATTATGCTGTTGAGGGAAGGCAGGCTGACTCAACTGTGGGATCGAGTGCGTGGACTGAAATTAATAAAAGAACGATTTTTAAAAATTATGCTGAATAATTCACATTCTAGCTCCAAACGAAGCAGAGCTTGTTTTATATGTATTAGATCTCTGATATACTTAATACATTAGGTACATAGATCATCCAGATCCCCCGAACATAAGTATAGGTATCTGCAGATCTTATATAGTTTTGTCCCGACGCGGGAATCGAACCCGGAACGTCCTGAGTGGTTGCGGACCTTCGCCCGCTGCGCCAAAGAGGTCGTCACTCGTCATTTAGATTAGATTTTAATCAGTTTGGTAGCCTGAATTTGCCGCTATTGCCAGTACGTTGGTTCGGTTGGGCCATCTTCTAGAAAATACCCAGAACACCCGGAACATATTATATTTAAAGATCGCTCCAAACTTCTCCTAGAGTCCACAGGTGATCAAAGTGCTGGCTTTTATTTCGGTCAACAAATTCGCATAGGGATCGTACCCATGACCCATTTAAAAAAAAAATAACTGGTAACCACCCGTAGTATACGAGAAGATTATTCAACGTGGTAATGCTGCTAGCACTCTGGGCTCTGCTTTCTGGTGACGGCCTGAATTTCCTAATATTTACCTCTGCAGTTTTCAACTGCGCCTCCAAGTCTGCCCTCGCCTCCTTTAGCTGGCGGCACTGCTCCTCGCGTTCCTTCAGGTAGGCGGCGCAGGTCTCGCACTCCTCGTCCAGTTCCTTGTACTTCTGGCGCAGACCCTCCAGCTCCGCTTTGCAGGACCTCAGCTCTTGCTTCGCGTGGTCCAGTTCACGGCTGAAAATCACATTATTGTATAAACTAGCCGTGCCCCGCGGCGTAACCTGTGTTGATAAAGATTCAATTCAATTCATTTATTAATACCATGGGTTCACAAGAAACACTTAGTCAAGTCATATAGGTAGGTACCTACTTAGAATAATTACAATTCAAAAACACATAACATTCAATCATAAAATAATAACAATAATTTAGGAGGTAGCTGCAAAAGCATTGTCAAAAATGTAAAGAGTAATAATAAATTAAAATAAAATCAAATCATAATAAGGGAATGTAAGATTAAATATCTAGTCTATAATAATAATTAATAGGTTGCGGGTTCGATTCCCGCCTCGGGACAAATATTTGTACGATCTGCAGATATTTGTTCAGGGTGTTCTGGTCGTTTTCTATGTATAATAAAAAATATCTATCCATGTACTCGTATATTATTATGTATATCAGTTATCTAGCACCCATAACACAAGCTTTGCTTACCTTGGGGCTAGATAATGCTGTGTGAATTGTCCAGCATTATTTATTTATTTATTTATTTAATTACCTACTCTTATTAATTAATCGATTTTTAACAAATGATTTAAATTTTAAATCTGACATTGATTTAACATTATTTGGTAACATATTGTACGCTTTATCGAATTACAAACAAAACTTTTGGCAATTTTAGTTAATCTTGTTTTCGGGACTACTAAGTTATTTTTTTGTCTTGTATTGTAATTATGTCCTCCTTAACATATTTGAAATTGTGTAAATTGTTTTAGCATACATCAAATTTTGGTAGATATACTCTCCAACCATCGTCAAGACGCCTACTTCCCTAAATTTGTCCCTGCAAGATTCCAGAAACCTTAAGCCCAGTAAATACCGTATTGCGCGCTTCTGCAAGACAAAATAATGATAAATGCAATAATAATTTATTGCTGTGTAACAAGGTGGTAATGTGTACATATTGGTCTCAAATCAATCGAAAGTCTATATGGGTGTTACGAAGGGAAAGGGTGTACTAAGCCGAAATACATTTTAAATTCCTTGACACTGAAACTGCTCGCTGCTACCATTCCGGTGTGTAATGTGTATTTATCCCTTATAGAAAATAATCAGTAGGACTCAAACGAATGAAAAAAAATATCGTATTATTAACGTCTATTCTCTAAGCTATTGCGGGTTGGTTGAAATAAAAGAGTTTTTGCACTATACTGAGTCTATTCAGGTAAACATGAGTACCTATAAGAAATTACAATTTACGTTATTTTACAATCCTTATTATTATATGCGGCAAGCCGAGGACAGGGCGCTATGGCGCTCATTAGGGGAGGCCTATGTCCAGCAGTGGACTAATATAGGCTGGTGATGATGATGATTAGGATATGTGTGGTCGAGGCAGAGGTTTGAGGAGTGACTGGCCGTACTCGGCTTACCAACTGAATATGCTGAATTACCGAAACGTGTTTGCACCGCGTACTGTAGACGCCGCCGCCATCTCCACGGCCACACCCGGTGTCTAAATAATGGTCTGGTGGTGTTGAATAGTATGGACCTTTAATTTCTAAGAAATCAAATAATATCGCGAAAATTTTTGACTTCGACGACTTGCGAGGCTTACGCACTATGATAACAAAAACCTTAGCATGGACCTTTGTTTTTTGGTGTGGTGAGTTGACACTAGCCAAGTTCGATGTATAACGTTTGTAAACAAACCGCCTATACTAAACTTAAAATTCACTCTGTTGCCGTGTCTATTTATAAGGAATTTACATTACTGGTCGATTTGTGATCTTTCCTTCAGTAATATTGCTGACAATTATATCTAAAACTCGACGCCGAGCAAGTGAGTTTTAGTTTTTAGTGTCGTGGTTTGTTTACAAGCTTTCCACATCGAGTTTGACTAGTGTATAGTCACTAGAGCTAAAAATAATACGCACCTATTATCTTTTCTCTCTAAAGCTTTCTGCATTTTATCAATGGTCTTCCTCAAATCCAGCTTTTTGAAGCGTAGTTCTTCAACAATTTTGGTGAGTTTTTTATTTTTTTCTACTTCCGCGTCATACGACATTCTATCAACGACTACGGAGTGGAGATTTGCCCAATCTAGAATAAAAGATAGATAGATTATAGCATCAAAAACTTATAAAATAATTTAACAGAAAGTAATAAATATATAGCACAATCGGCGGCTTTATCTAAAAGTGATCTCTTCCAGGCAACCTTTGGATGGACAGGATCGGGACTATCAAAATTGACGCTGGCGGCATAACTGATGTTATGTTATTACCATCTGATTAAAAATACCTTTATACTACACCTGCTCGGAAAGTTGCCTATTCCTTTTCCATTTATAGAATAGAAAGTATGTCTTTGCAGGCCTATAGGAAACCGGGAGGAAAAACTCTATGGAATTTCATTTCTCACGTGTTTTAGCGGGAGGAAAAAGTGTATGGAAATCCATTTCTAACGTGTTATTTTTTTTTAATTTCCTAAAAGATCGGCCGGTAGCTATGGTTATTTTCGTTCGGTCAAACGACAAAAAGGTTTTACTCCAAGTCCATTAGGCCTCCTCCGATTTCCGAACAATATTTTGAAAAAAGAACCCAAAGGCTGGCGCGGTCAAAACGCGGTCCAAAACGACACATTCGGTAGGAATTGATCACTTTCTCGCCTTGGTGTAAAATGCACTATTTACATAAAAAGTGCTCAAATAAAAACAGAAACGAGTAGTGACTAACTATTATAAGATAGACAGAATTTTGACAGAACACAGACAGAACTTGTGATGATGGGTACTAGATAACTGTTATACTTAATACAATACCTACATAACATTATATACTTTGTTTATGACCTACACATAGAAAATACCCGGAACTGCAGAACCCAGATCTGCACATCGTACAAACATTTGTCCTGAGGCAGGAATCGAACCCGCAACCTCCTGTGTCGCAGGCGGACCTTCGCCCGCTGCGTTGGTTTCCTAACCACATAATATTATGATTTAATTTTAGAAAAATAATCAGGCAAACAAATAAATAACCCATGAAATAGTGAATTCTACGCAGGCGAATAAAGGGTTACCATTACCAATGTACCAAGGTTGAAGTAAACAAAAAATCATAGTGATTTCTTTATTTCCTAGTTTTACTTATTTGAATTTTGCGACGTGTTTTTTTTTTCAAATCAAATTTATTTATTGCATGAAATACATGTTATAGAAGTTGTTATTATAATGTCATTTCATGTCACAATGTATTCTGCCCTATTGGGCTGGTGTTCAAGAGTCCTGTAAGGTCTAAAGGAAATAAAGCAATTTGTTGTAAGGGCCCCTACGCAGACCAACGACCCGTTGAAGATCGTAGGACATCGCTAGATGCGGGCAGCGTCAGTCGGCGGTCAGTCATTGTGGACATCCTTAGGGGAGGCTTATATCCAGCAGTGGACGTCGTCCGGCAGCTATGACGTGACACCTGTCTACGCCTGCTTTTTAGATCTATCAAAAGCTTTTGATCTTGTTTCGTATGACAGGTTGTGGCGGAAGCTCGCGACCGAGACCCAAATGCCTCCGGAGCTAATTTCGCTGTTTAAGTACTGGTACGGCAATCAGGACAACAATGTAAGCTGGGCGGGATCACTATCGGATGTGTACAGGCTGGAGTGCGGCGTGAGGCAGGGTGGAGGGACTTCACCGAGGCTTTTCTGCCTATACATAGATCGTCTGATCCGTGAGCTCAGCGGCACCCGGGTCGGATGCTCAATTGACGGGGTCACCGTGAACAACATTAGCTACGCAGATGATATGGTGCTGCTGAGCCCATCGATCAGTGCCCTCAGAAGGCTGTTGGGCATCTGTGAGTGTTATGCGGGGGCGCACGGGCTCCGGTACAACGCGGGCAAGAGTGAACTGATGGTCTTCAAGGCGGGTTTAAAAACTTACGCTACAGTCCCACCAGTTACACTCGACGGCAATCAGCTGAAGCGAGTGTCGGAGTTTAAGTACCTGGGCCACTGGGTTACCGAGGCACTCACAGATGATGTAGACATGGAGAGGGAGCGGAGGGCGTTAACGGTTCGAGCTAATATGCTGGCCCGTAGGTTTGCGCGTTGCAGTGCGCAGGTAAAGACAACACTGTTTAGAGCGTACTGCCAGTCTTTCTACACGTGCAGCCTATGGATCAAGCATACGCAGAAGACCTGGAACGCCCTTCGCGTCCAATATAATAATGCCTTCCGGTGGCTGATGGGGCTGCCGCGCTTCTGTAGCGCATCAGGAATGTTCGCGGAGGCGCGGGTCGACGGGTTCGCTGCAATCCTGCGCAAGAGATCGGCGTCGCTGATGCACAGGGTGCGCGGCAGCACCAACAGCTACCTGCAGGTCATTGCAGGAAGGCTGGATACTCCAGCCTCCCCCTTTATGAGGCACTGGACGAAGGCTCATATTATTTCAAAATGTAGTTAATAATTTAGTTTACAATTTAGTTTTATTCTATTTATTTTAATTTAATTTAATGTTATTTGATTCTCGCTATAATATGGACTTGTGTATGTAATCTGTGTGCATGTGCTGTGTCTGAAATAAATGATTATTATTATTATTATTATTATGATAAAGAAGGGGCATATTGCACAGCTAGTGTGCAATAAAGTAACGACGTATATCTCTTCTTCTTCTTTTATTTTTGGCTCTAGGTCATAGCACAGCCTACCTATATGCATACAGTCGTTCGACGAAGGCGTTTTGACAGGGCTATCGTGCGGGGGGCAAGAGACGAGACGGGGGAAGGGCTCACCCGAGTAGACTATACCTTGTACCTCTCTACTCGGGTGCTATTTTTCAGGGCTGACGCATAATTTTATTGCTTTTATTGTTATTTTAAAAAATGGTTCATACAAGTTGTGCCGTGAGAGATTGCACATCATCATCATATGAGGGGTGTATTATCAAAAACCACTATAATAGCTTTCTCAAAATTTTCACAGATTAGAAATAACTGTTAAATCTTGACCAATGAATCGTAATTCATAGTTTTTGGTCTTGCCGATTAGTCCTGGGCATGGCGCCACTAATCTTAGCTTTACCAACAGAAATCATAGAGAAAATACTAAATTACAAGCAAATTAAAATTCGTTTTAGAGGATTTTGAAACTAATCTTACATAATGGCGGGTTTTGAAAATGAACAGTCATATTTTGGCGGGTTTTGCAACCAACCAAAACCAACAATAAGATGGTGGATGGATGGCGTTATACGACATAATTTTTAAAATAGGGGTCGGAGGTAGGATATTATTTTATTACTAGGTGTATTGTATTTGATTACTATGTTTTCAATAATAATAATAAATAATAATATTTTTAATTGTTGTGTCATTGACACGTGAAGGAAGAAAAATAGGTAGGTACCTACTGTTAACATAGCAAAGATATTTTACCTAAAATGTATTATTTACATAAAATAAAAAGATATGAAGTATTATTATAGTTTTTATTCAAAATGTATTAAACACGAGTTTCTCTTAGGTATAAAATGGTATCTACGTACATAACTGGCTGAAAACTTAACTAGGTACATCTTGCATAAAACTTTTCTTGCTAACTTTCCAGGAGATTTTTGTTCCATTTTCACTCACCATTTCTTGC
Organism: Eupithecia subfuscata; assembly: GCA_963564075.1. NCBI lineage: Eukaryota > Metazoa > Arthropoda > Insecta > Lepidoptera > Geometridae > Eupithecia > Eupithecia subfuscata. The sequence goes on along the minus strand of OY751099.1, from coordinate 14,738,951 downwards.
GCTCCACTTCACGTTTCCATGATGACGGAACGCGTGGCCTCTTCCTCAAATGCTTCAGATCTGATTTTTGCACAAACTGGGCTAATTCTTCCATGTTTTTGCATTAAATTTATTAAAAATCCGAACACTTGTTGTACACAGAAAGTCACAACCGCCATACTATTTTCTCGATGAGGCGACGCAAATCCGGTGCTGTGATTGGTCGATTGTGTTATACGAGGATTTTGAAACTGACCTACGCTATTATAGTGGCTTTTGATCCTTACATCGTTCTTTACCAGCGGATTTCTCTGTGTTTTAATGGGTTTTAATAGAAAAGCAGCCAACCATTTCAAAGCAATTTTTAAGAACTTTTGATTGATGGTACTAACACGTTATTGGTCAAAAAGCATTATAGCGGGTTATGATACTGCACCCCTCATATATCAACAAAGATTTACGTTTTCACAAATTTCCACACGCGAAACAAAGGTAAATTAATCAGTGCTTTTTATTATTTTACAATTTGTCACATCTTCATCGTCATGCATGGCGTGCCCAATTGCTTGTGTCAACAAAATGGCGGACGACCGTCTTACCTATAACGGAGTTTCATTTTTGTGATTTTGTTGATTTGTGCTAAGTATTTGATCTATTTTACGATTATTTGGGGTGATGACTTTTATTAGATGGGTATTGTTTACGACTAACTCCATTTTTAACAATAATATTGTTAAATTTTGACGACTTCTGAGGCGCAGCGGGCAAAAGTCCGCCTGCGATGCAAGAGGTTGCGGGTTCGATTCCCGCCTGGACAAATGTTTGTACGATCTGCAGATATTTGTTCAGGGCGTTCTGGATGTTTTCTGTGTATAATAAGAAATATATACCTATCTATGAAGTGTATTTTATTAAGTGTATCAGTTATCTAGTAACCATAACACAAGCTCTGCTTAGCTTGGGGCTAGCTAAGGCTGTGTGAATGGTCCAGCATTATTTATTTATTTGATAGGACAATGGGTATCGTTTTCGACTAACTTGAGGCCGTCAATTACGGCTATGGGTTTATTTTTCAAATCCAAAATGGCGGATATTTATTGATATCTGATTTTACTCATGGGTATCGTTTTCGACTAACTTGAGAGCGTCCATTACGAAATTGGGTTTATTTTTCAAATCCAAGATGGCGGATACTTATTTATTTTATATTTTACTCATGGGTATCGTTTGCGACTAACTTGAGGGTGCCAATTACGAATATGGGGTTATTTTTCAAATCCAAGATGGCGGATACTTATTTATTTCATATTTTACTCATGGGTATCGTTTTCGACTAATTTGAGGGTGCCAATTATGAATATGGGATTTTTTATCAAATCCGAGATGGCCGATGTTTTTTTTTACGTTTACTTATGAGTATCGTGAAGTATCGTCTGACCAAAATAGGGGAAATTTTTAAGTTTGTAGGCGGGATTCATACTTCTAGAATGAATGTAGATCCTGCGAGCTGCTTGAACATTACACTGCATGCTGCATGCGAAAAACGTTTTTATAATTTCCAGATGCAAATTTTGTATTGTAGCTTGTAGAAGACCTGATTTTGTTGGAAGAACTTGCGAAAGCCTAAAAAATTATACATTTGGAGTTTGCATTTTGAAAAAGGAAAAGTACGAGAAGAAATTATCGAAGAAAACATTAACAACATTGATCATCAGCCTATATTAGTCCACGGCTGGACATAGGCCTCCCCTAATGAGCCCCATAGCGCCGTCTTCAGCTTGCCGCATCCAGCATCTGCCTGCAGTCTATCGCAGATCGTCATTCCACCTGACCGGAGGGCGTCCTTCACTACGTTTGCCGAGTCGCGGTCTCCACTCAAGAACACGTTTACCCCAGCGGCTATCGATTCTTCGCGAGATCTGACCGGCCCATCACTGCCAGTTCAGCTTGCTAATTCTTTGACAACATTAATAACATATTATTATGCACCTACATTACATAAGTACCTAGCTACATAAAACATACCCGTTTTTTTTCTAGAAGCTATTTTTGCTATTAATCATTAATTTTAATTAATATTTTTTATATTTATTAATAATTAATTTAATAGGTCATGTCATACATAACGTTGATGATGATGTTGATCTCAAATAAATAATTAAGTGAATAGATATTCTATACTTGTGACAACCCTGGCCCTAATACGCTGTCGTGTGATTTGTCGGGATTTAGCGCAAGATCAAAGGCGTCAGCCTACTGTATGTTTTACTTATACTGTGGTCATAGTTTGACACAATTCTGCCAATGTCAGTTTTAGAACGAATAAGATTAAAATTTATGGAGGTTGAGTTTGTATTATGTAATCAAAATAAAAAGAGTAGACGTATATCTCACCTTCGTCAGTATTAACGCTGACATGAGCGACGCCGGGCTTCATTTTGAAACTGAAGGTATTACTGAAAGGATTCGATTTCAGCTCCGCGACTTCTTTCTGAAAAGAACAATAACAGATGAATTACTAGGATAAAGATTAGCGTTATTTGTGTATGGTAGAATCAGTGTCGGATCTACGATTTTCTTGAGGGAAAGAAAAGAAAGAAGGAAACCAAATTTATTTTAACTACAACCAATTGGGTATATTGAGAAGTTATATTTTAAATCTCAATCGAAAAATTTCTAAACGCAACACCATTGGCAAGAGAGAACGTGACGTCACTTCATATTTTGTATTATCATGAATGAGGTTTTGGCGGGATATTTTTTTCGCGATTGTTTGGTGTTTTCTGTAAAATCAACGAAGAGAAAAAATCACTGAGTTGAAAATGTGCACAGTGACGTCACAGAACAAGGGCCAATATGGCAGCCGTTTTATCACTCGAAACTGAGTGCCGATTTACTTTTTGTATTTTACCTTAATTATTTAAAATGTAGTGGGTGTAATATTTTTTTTCGGTAATGTTTTAACCTAAAAAACTGATTAAAAAATTAAAAAATTCTACGCATATACCCTATTATATTACACAGTTAAACAAAAACGGGGTTGGTGGCGACTCTGTGACTGAAAGGGTGTGTATATTATGTATAATTGAACCGAGAGCCATTTAATTTTGATGACACAAAATTTTTCGTTGTTAAAACGAATTGTTTTAGTCGTTAGTCGAATTGTTACTAGTTGAAATGTTTTTAGTCGAATTGTGTTTTAGTCGAATTGTTTTAGACGAATTGTCTTAGTCGAACTTTTCGCAAAGCTGAATGCTACGTGTACTTGTAGACCAAATACACGCAACGCTGATCTTCCGCCGGTTCCTGCCAGTAGCAGACAGCGCACAATGACAGAATAGTAAGGTAATAAACAAAACAGGTAAGTGTGACGAAGAAGTAAAACTGAAACTTGAAGTGGCGCTCCCTTCCAGCGGTTTCAGATTATTAAAATTGAGTCGCTCACCGAGGGTTCCGTATAATTATAATACCTTGCTTCTTGCCAAATTTTATGGTTCTAGGTCAACGGGAAGTACGCCGTTGGCAAAAATTTTTCATAGAGGTTTTTTTTGTGAATTCAAAAGCTCTACCTCTAAAGCAGTCTTCTCTTTTTTGAGTCGGGAACATTGATCGTCTCTCTCTTGCAGGTACTGCGAGCATATTTCGCACTCTTCATCCAAATCCTTGTATTTTATCTTGAGTTCTTGTAACTCCTTCTCACAGGTAGCTAGCTGGGCTTTCAATTGAGTGATCTCACTGAAAATAGGAGTATTACTTATTTATAAAACTTAATAACAAAGAAAATAACAATTAAAGAATAAAACAAATTAAAAAATAAATAATGCTGGACAATTCACACAGCATTATCTTGCCCCAAGCTAAGCAGAGCTGGTGTTATGGGTACTAGATAACTGATATACATAATACAATACACTACATAGATAGATATTTTTTATTATACATAGAAAAATATCCAGAACCCCTGAACAAATATCTGCAGATCGTACAAACATTTGACCCGAGGCGGGAATCGCAATCTCCTGCGTCGCAGGCGGACCTTCGCCCGCTGCGCCACAGAGGTCGTCTTAATTAATTAGAACTAGTGTTTACTGCAGACTGTTGCAATAATTCTAGAGGTAGCTCAACTTATTTTATTTACATACCTTAATCTAACAGTTTATATTAGTTGGATGTTAATAAATTTGATCTTCTTAAAATAAAAACCAAAAATCTTCAAATTTCTGCATATTCACAGTTTTTTATGTTTAACACTAATAGATATCCTTATCACTCAGAAATAAAACTTTTATGAGATCATTCTCTACGTAAAAGCTAAGGCATCATCAAAATCGGAAAAAATTACAGAGATATCAAGTAACACATAGAAACATACAGCTCAATGGAGAATCTCTCCCTTTTTTTAAACTTATTCTTTCATGGCCCAAGACCCAGACGCAGCAGTGGACTTACGTTGGCTGATGATGAATACCAATGAATTCATAACCAATACTTACTTATCGCTGTTCATTCTAGTGCGTGATGTGCCCTCTTCTAATTCATCGATCACAAAGTGGGACAAATCTGTGAATTGGATAAATACATATTACAAATTTATACTAATACTAGACGATCGCCTCGCGGTTTCACCCGCGTAGTTCCCGTTCCCGTAGGAATTCCGGGATAAAACATAGCCTATGTCATTCCCTGAAAAGAAGGCTTCCTAACGGTGAAAGAATTTTTCTAATCGGTCCAGTAGTTTCGGAGCCTATTCAATACAAACAAACAATCAAATCTTTCAATACAATACAAAATACTTTATTGTACACCAACAAAAATACAAAACACGAAACCTTACATAAGATACAAGTACAATGGGCGGCCTTATCGCTTAGAAGCGATCTCTTCCAGGCAACCTTTGGATGGAACGAATTATGTGAGTTTGAGAACGGCAGGGGTGTACCAATTATAAGCAATCTTAAATAAATATTGACAACAATATATTTCCTCTTTATAATATTAGTATAGATCACAGCCTGCCTGCATACAGTCGTTCGACTAAGGCGTTTGGCCGCCTTTTATACTTACTTTTTTTCTAAGCATTTTCTCTGTATTGTTTCCATTTCAATTCTGTATTGTGTGTGTGGTTTATTAAAGTATTTTGTATCTATCTGTATTTCTGTATTTCTGAGCGAAGCCGCGCCATTTTCGTCATTATTCCAATTATTTTTATCAGTCAACATCGAAAAATGACGGATTTAGTGCGAAGTGGCATCGGAATTGTCGCAGACTTACTGATAGAGGAGCTAAGACGGGAAAGAGATAAGGCATCTCGCAAAAGGAAAAGAATTTGGACTCGCTCTTGGATTCTACGCCGCCGACAACAGGGAGCATCTAACAATTTCCTCCGAGAAATTGAACAGGAAGATCCTGCTTCGTATAAGAATCATCTAAGACTGAATAATGAACACTCGGATCTCAGACCACTTTCTTTTCGCACGAGACTATTGGTAGTTGTTATTAGCCGCCATTTTGTTTTCCAACTCGTATACGAGCCAGCTCGGATGAGTAGAACACGGTCCTAGTCTACTTAGATCGGACGCCGTCGTCCGAGTGGGCTCGGATTAGAGGTTGCTACAATCCATGTTGCGTCCGAGTAGGTATCCGAGTTCACTCGGTCCGAGCTGGCTCTGATCGTGTCAACGCGGGGCTTTACCTGCTTGAGGCGTGACGCTCCTGTGCAAATCGTGAGAACTTTGACGGCGGCGTCGCGCGGCCTTCGCCAACGCGCTATTTGGCCTAGAATGATCTTCATCCTTATCGCTCTGGAAATAAAGTTCAGATTGAGAGATACGTTTTAACTTCACATTCAGTTGTTTTTAGCTCTTTGTATATAGAGTTTAAATTGCTATTATTTACAATTTAATTACTAAATAGATTTTCAGTGACTTACATGTTCTGTTCTGGAGAGCAGGCTGTCACGTCTGAAAATAATAAGGTACAAAAATTAAACAGTTTAGAAAAAAAAATTGGTTGTCTGTAAAGTCGGTTTACTGACGATAGTTGAACGTGACAACGTCTTAAGAAAGTACTGATGGATGGTAGCATTTGATACTCGATCAAAACATGTACTCATGTCGTCGAACAAATGTACTATAGTATAGCAGCTGTCCACGCAGACGCATCGCTCACTCAAGTAGGAGAGAGACGGATGTCGAGCGCTCTCGCTTGCACTTCAAGCCTTACATGGAACGCCTCAGAGCGAGGTAACGCCGCATGACTTCATGTTTTTTCGTGCGTGCAGCCGGCTCTATCGAATTATAAGACGTTATCACGTCAAAAACTGTAGGACCTTCTTATACTGACAGGACCTTTGCTACCTACCTACTACCGTTTTTAGCCTTGGTCTTTTGAAATGTAATTTATTTATTTATTCTAGTTTAGTATTTATCCTAGTATTACAATCTATAGTCGGTGCCAAATAACGTGGCAATAGAGGACATTCACCTACTTTCATTACGTTAACTTAAACTCGAATAAAAGTGTCGCTAATTCTGTCGCTTACCATACAACCCTATCGAAACGTGCTATCGCTAAGAGTTTCGTGGTACGGTAGTATACCGCGTCAAGCGTAGGTCGCGTCAAGCTCGCGTACACCGCGCTGTCTGCTATTATAATTAAACTGTCACCATAAAAATTTTACTCAAGATAACGAGTTTATGCGCTAATTTGAATGCCCAGTATGTTTGGGCTATGCGGCCCGTAAGAAACGTCTAAAAGTTCCAAATTGGATTTGATTGTTTTTGCAAATACTAAACTAAATAATATAATAATACTAGCTTCTGCCCGCGATTTCGCACGCGTATTTTCGGTATAATAAGCCAATGGGCTTATTATACCGAAAATACGCTCAAGTTAGGCTACGTTCTAAGTGTATGCCAAATTTCATCTTGATCTGTTCAGTAGTTTTGGAGATCCTAGGTATAAGCCCCGCAAGTTGATATTGCGATGGAACCTTGTCACAATAACAGCTGCGTGACGTCATCCGTCGCAAAAAAGTACAGATAGCAAAAAAATGTAATGAAAAGTAAATAAGCTAGGGTTATGGGATATTTGTATTTAAACCAGGCCACACGTTCCGTGACTTTGGTAGAATTTTGCAAAATATTCAAAATGTCTATTACTAGTTGCTTCGACATTAAAATGTCCTCAGTAGTGTTCGAAGCACTTTTTAAGGCACAGTTTATATTTTGGATAACTAACTTAGTCTTCTTTCTCTTTTAAAAAATAATTGTCCACTTTAATTATCATTTCACGAGCACGACTGTTAATTAATTTCTTACTCATTTTAATGGGTAACAGGTAACAAAACTAAACAACAAAACTCAAAAATAACAATAAACCAGGATAACAAAAACAAAAAGCTATAACAAGTACTAGATGCGCGTAAGCACGTAAGGGCGGGCTGACCTTGCGAACGGTACTGACTGTGCGACGTCGACTACGTCACCAAGATGGCCGCCAATCGCAATATCAACTTGCGGGGCTTATAACAAAAATTTCACATTTCACAAACTTTCGCATTTATAATATTAGTAGGATACTTCGTTTTTTTTTATTATGATTTTACCCTTTCAAGCCTTCCAATGGTGTACTCCTGCCAGAAAGCGATTCATTGTTGATATCCATAAAGAAGTCCTCTGGTTTTTGTGCCGATTCGAATACAGCTTCAAGGTTTTTATGTTCTGAAAAAATAAGTATTTTTCTGATTATAAATTGTTATTTAAAATAAGACTGGTGTGACTAAAATGCAGGGTGGCTTTTTGAGATGACTCCCATCTAAAACCGGTAAAAAAACCTAAGGACAACTTCGTATGTTAGGCAAGTTACACTTCGGCTGTGCGATTACGCTAAAATCTCACATTCCCATTGAATGGGCCATCCGGGGACATTGTGATATTTTGACGTTGACAGCTTCGTTGTCGGTCGATTCTATCTAGCTAGAAAATTGCATGTAGGAATTTGTTTTTGTACCATGTGATGGAAATCGAAATCGTTTATATCCATTCTCCTCGAATGGCGATCATTGAACGGGAGATTTTAACGTAATCGCACAGCAGGTCACTGAGTATTAGTAAGTATTTTGTTACCTTCTAATTTATCAAACAGCCGTTTAGTGTCGTGTAGACTTTGTCGTCTTCGTTTCGAGCAGTCGGCATTAGCATCTATGGACGTTCGAGACCTACGTCCCGAATCTTCAGACTCAACTATACGATTCTGAAACATTAAACATTCATAGAGTATGATTAATTGCTAGCCGCATGCCAGTAGAAAAATATTACAAAATGATATTGACTTGTGTTGCGTTCTCACTGGCGCGCAAGAGAGCGAAGTCCAATCACATTGGTTTGAAATAAACACGGCTTGTCTTTCGCGACTTCCTTGAGAACTCGAGACGACTCGAGACGCGAAGCATGTATGTAGTGTAGATGAAGTTTAACATTATTGCTGCCTTTTGCTTCCATCCCGGTGTGAATTGAGCTAATTGGGCTGCGATTGAGTCGCGTAAAATGCGATTTTTCAACAGAAATGACAATTTATTTTGCGTCTGGCGACACATTGGCACGAACCGGACTTTTTTAATGAAGAGACTCATTTCGCGCGACTCACAAGTATTCACAACACAAAAAATTACGCTCGCTTGGCCTCAACCTTAAGCATGGGAAAATATTGTTACCTCCAAAGACTCCTTTATTGTCTTAACATGTTCAATCTCTTCAGTCAAACTCTTTGCAGTGTTTCTCAGTTCTTCACATTCTTTCTGTAATGCTTTATTAGTCTCGGACAGTTCATTGAGTTTTTCTAGCCTCTCCATGTTTACTCTATCGTCGTCTTCTTTTAGTTTTTGTAATCTGTTTAATAATAATAATAAATCAATTAGTTTTATTCTAGCGAATAAAAAATATATACAGGTTGCTACGGAAAGGGTGTACTAAGCGGAAAGGGCAGTAAATACGCGCACGTGCGATTTTCACGAGAAAGAACCACCCCCGCAAAGCGCGAGAGATATGAAATGCCATACAGTTCCCGCATTTTAGTACGCCTGTTTGGGAAAAAAAATAAGCAACTTTCTAAGCAGGTGTAGTTTATAAATACATATTGTGCCGACCCTACCTAACGTGGGATAAGGATCGGAAGATCATGATGGTAATTTTTGGTATACCCTCAAAAATATATTGTAAACTTACCTAGTGATCATCCTGCTTTGTATCTCAGCTGTCTTTTCATGCGTTTTTATATTGATCTCTAATCTCTGGCAATCGCGGCATTTGATCTCCAGTTCACCCTCCACTTCAATATTTTTATCTGTAAGCGCCCGCACTTCTTGCTTTAAACTGTCCACGTGCGCTGTCGCTTCTTTGACAGACTCTCGCAAAACAAGTATTTCAGAAGTCATTTTGTCCAAGTCCATATTGTTTTGAGCTATAATAGCACACGATTTTTCAAGTTCAGAAGCATAGGATTCGGTCTCCTTGGAAATGATTTCATTGATTGCTTTTAGTTTATCATTTTCGTCTTGTATGCTTTGTATGGTGCATAACAGTTCATTAGCCTCAATATCTTTTCTATCCGCGAGGAGAGTTATGTTTTTGGCGATGGATTTTAAAAAGTCATCCTTTTTGTTTAGTGTTTGTTTCAAATTTCGGATTTCCTCTGATAAGTTTTCTATCAACCTTTCTTTACGATCATTTTCTTCAGCTTTATTTTTCAATACGACGTCGAGTTCATGTTGAGAACCTTTACTGACTTCTATAATTTCTTTATTCCTAGTTTCTAATACTTCTACGTTTGACAGAATCTCCTTTATCTGTTTTTCCTTTTCTTCTATAATTAATTTCATGTCATTTATTTCAGATGGTGATACAGCCATAGCTTTTACCGTGCGGTATTCTTTAACGAAATGTTCAAGGTAACGTATTAGCATCCGTATATTTACTGGTTCGCTCAATGGAAATTGGTCAATACTTATTATACTGTCGTCTAGCAAGTTTTGATGTATTTTTTCAACGGCTTTATTAATTTCTTGTTCTTTTTTAATAATATCTATAGTAACGGCTTTATTAATTTCCTGAATTTTTTCGTTAACTGCTTTCAGTGAATTGCATTCTTTTTCCTTTTCAGAAAGTTGGCATTTCGTTTGAGTTAACGCTTCGTTTATAATATTATAGTCTTGAACTATTTTGTTCGTATGGTTGGTAAAGTTTTCTAACATTTTTACGATAGATGAGTTAGACCTTTTGTCTAAGGCTTCAAAATTAAGTCTGCATTCCTTAGTATCAATCAAATTATGTCTTAACTTTGTAATTACATTATTGATAAAGCTAAGGCTTGTGTTTTTTTCTTCAAGTTCATTTTTAAGGTTAAGATAACTTGCGTTCATGTCATTAATTTGATTGCGCAGATTGATTTGATTTTCTTCGTGGTCTTTGAGTTTATTGACAAGATTTTCGACTTCGTTGCCATGTTTAGTTACTAAAATAGAATGTAGTTTTTTCATGATTTCAATAATTGTGATATTGTTCGGTAGGTTTTCTCTTTCTGTACCAATTTCTTGTATATAAAAGTTATAGCATTCGTTTTTATCAACCATATACAAGTCCAACGGCTGTTCTTCCTGGATATCAGACATGTTGCATTTTTTGCTCTGAGGACTGCATGGCACAGAATCACGAGCCATTTCGAAATTCAAACTTTCGTCCAAATCCATAGAAATATTGCTATTATTTAGTTGTACCCTTACAGTGGATCCACCAACCGCCGACCGTTTGTCGTCATTATCATCACGCATTTTTTGACATTGAGCATTTAATTCTATGTTTTGTTGTCTCAGTTTTTCAACTTCCTTATTGAGATCTTCAGCTTCAGAAATATGTTCCATTATTTGATTAGATAGTGAGTCGTTTTCTTCTTGTATCTCTCTCAGCTCTTTGTTTCTATCTTGCAGAACTTTAGTCACTTTAGCTGTTTCATTTTCTTTGGCTTTCAACTGATCTTCTACTACCTTAATTTTTTGAACAAGGATATTCATTGAGGCTGTTTCTAACACGAGGTCATTGTATCGTGTTTCTAATATTTCTTTCTCGTTTTTGGCAACCGCTAGCTCTTCTTTAAGAGATAATATTGTTATTTTTGATTCTTCCAGTTTCTCTTCTTTACTAAAATCTGCTATTTTTATTGGACTGCATTGCACATCTACTTTGGATTCATTACATATTTTCTTTTTCAAGTATTCATTTTCTTTTTTTACTACTTCTAGCTCCATTGCTAAGTGGCCGCTCAATAAGTTTGAATCTGTACAGTTGTGGTCCAGAGTTTGGCATCCCGTTTCGTTAAACATGGTCTGTGTATAGTCCAAGCAAGTTTGGTTACCTACTAGTGTATTGTCAGCAGTGGTAACAGTGACATTTGTGTCTATCATTAGAAGATCACCATCCAACGTCGAATCATTTTTGCTTGGACAGTTGTTTATTGAATTGTTGCAAAGGATCGGTAAGGAATATCTTTTGCCTGAATCATCTTTTAAGATGGACATAAGATTGTTAAGTTCTTTTTTTAACCCAGGTATATCTCTTTGGCATACGTTATGAAATCTACTGTGATGGTGTTGTAATCCTTTCAATTGAGATTTCAAAGATGTGTTCTCAGTGTACGTCGTAGCTGTTAAAATTGACAAAATTGTTCTATGATTGAACAATTTTTTTTGTAATTCTTCAGTTTCCTCAAGAAGTTGAAGCACTTCACTTTGCGTTTGTACTCGTTCTATGATTAACTCTTTGTTTTCAATCTCTAATTGTTCGTTATACGTCATCAGTGTTATATTTTCTTGTTGAGTAATGGCTAGTTCATGAAGAAGCTCATCATATTCCGAGCTATGAGTATCTGAAGATTCTTTGTTTGAACTTGACGTAGTATCGGAAGCTTCAGTATGTTTAGAATCTATGGCTTTTGATATTCTATTACAACAAATAGTTAACAGACTCGGTGGAGACCATATTTCCGTGTAATTTTTCAATTCACAACTAGATCTTCTGAATGTAGTTTTTTGTGAATTAGTTTCGTCGTCTGCCAGTTGAGAAAGCCGAATATTTGCTTCTCCATTCAAATGTTTCGATCGAGCTTTAAGTTTTTCATTCTCTAACTGTAAAAACTGTATTTGTTCATTCATCTCCTCGCCAAAAGTACTAAACTGTGCCTGATATTCTTTAGTTTTATGTTCAATAGCACTGATTTCAGCAGATTTATTTTTCAATTCTTCTTGCAACTTTTTCAACAATTCGCTGCTGTGAATTAGATCAACTTTTAGACTTTTGTTGTTGTGACTGATATTTTTCAAGTCTCTGGTCAATTTTTCATTTTCTACAAATATCGGGGATTGCATTGAAACGTAGTTGGATATCCTTTCAAGGAAATGAAAAAGTTGTTCTTGTGTGTCGCTAATTTCATATAATCTGTATTCAAAAGACGGATTTTTTTCCATGATGTTTTCTATAATATTACTCACGGTTTTTGATAATCTTTCTACTAGGAACTCAGTAGTTTTATTGGCATCATTTAGTCTTTGTTGACACTGGATTAATTCACTTTCTCTATGATTTAACTTTTCTTTCAACTTATTTAACTCGTGTGCGCCAATATCTCTTAGTTCGTGTATAATTTCTTCTTTCGATTTGATTTCTGTGTCATAGTTTAAAGCTTCCATAGTTAACTTTTCGATTGTTTTAGAAAGTTCGTTTTTGGTTTTTTGTAATGAGTTGATTACCAAATCTTTTTCAGAATTCACGTCATTGTTTATTTCGGTTTGCAAATTCAATTTGTTAATTACATTATTTTTAACGTTTAATTCCAGTTTCAGTTTTTCAATTTCAATTGATTGTTCACTGTTTTGGCCCATCATTACTTTTATATCACTTGTAAGATTTTGAACCTTGTGATTCAGATTTTCTATGTTGTCAGTCAACTCTGCAACTTTCAATTTGTGCTTGGTCACAATTTCAGTCATATCTTGTTGCAATTCAATATTATCTTTTAGCGCCTTTTCTTTTTGAGAGACAGTCTCTTGTGCTATAGTCTCCAATGCATTCAATTTATCATTCATTGTATTGTAAATTATTAGAAAACTGTCTAATTTCAAAGGTATTTCTTTAGCTTCACCTGTTAGAGCATGAAATACATTCTGCAATTTGCTTATACCAAGTTTGGCTGTATCAAAACACACCTGATACTCATTAATTTGGGTGTTTAAATTGGTTATAAAAATGTCTTTACTTTTGATTTCCTCTTGTAATGTTAGTATATTATTTGTGGCATCACCAATTTGTTTCAGTAAAGATTCATTCGTTTTGTTTGAACTTTCTTTTTCTATGTTTAACTTAGTTAATAAAGATGCTTCCAACTTTTTATTTTCATTTTTGAGAATATCAATTTGAGAAGCTTGTTCCTTGATCAAAATACAATTTTCACTGTTTTTCTGTTCATCTTCTGATATTTTTTTGACGAATTCTTGTTCAATCGTTGCCAAGTTATTTTTTTCTCGTGTTAGCGTATTGATTGTTACAACATTTTCGTGGTCTAGTTTTTGAAGCTTAGCAATGTCATCTCTTAACATTTTTACTGTTTCTTCGTTCTCGCTAGAGATTTTTGTCTTCAGTAAGTCTATTTCTTTCTTACTATTTTCAAGGCCACGTTTTAAAGAATTGATTATGTTTTTTAGGTTTTCATTATTAGCAATTGTCTTTTCTTCAGTAGCCAATAACTTTTCAAAAACATCGTCATTTGCGTTCAAACTCGGTAAGTTCTCTTTTTCGGTAAGCTTGATTTGGAGTTCTTGTATGAGGCTAGTATATGACTTAATGTCGTTCTGAGCCAACTCCATACTCTCTTTTTGAATTTTGATTGTAGCATTTAATTCATTTACACTAGATTGCAACGCAATGTTTTCATTCTCAAAGTAGCTGAATTTTTCTTTGAAATCACTAACTTGATTTAGAAGATCGTGACTAGATTTTTCTAACGATTCTATTTGCTTTCTTTGAGATGTGATTTTGGATTGAAGGTCTGATATCAAATCGTTCTTGGCTGTCAGTTGACCTTGCATATCATTTAGCAGAACACTTCTGCTTTCCGATGATTCATCATCGTTTTGAATAACGCTGCTCTCGTTGTCGCTATTAACTAAAGAAATGTCTTTGGACATGTCCATGAAGTAAATTAGCTCTCTGTCTTTTGGTTTGAAAGGCATTTTATCTGTGAACAATAATGGTCATAAGTTCAGTAATGAAAGTGGTAACATTATTATTGATTACAAAATGAAAGTTTTGCTTACCTATATCCTCATAAGGCTTTAGTTTTTTTACTTCGATTAGGGATAAAAGTTCCTCTTCTCTTAATTTAGCCTTGTTTTTTTGTGTTTCGTACTTGACTTCCCACTCTGTGAGTTGGGTATTATACAATTCACTCTGTGTTTCTAATTGCGACTGAAATACAGATGACAACTATTTTTATGACATAATATAAATACACTAAACAGGGCGTCCCACGGCTATGCCACATGGAGGGAAAGTATCTTAAATATTGTAGATATAAATTTTTACTAAATAAGACTTCATTTTGATTTTAAAGACATATTAAACTGCATTCAAAGATTTTTGAATAATCGCCAGTCTGAACCGGGAATCGAACCCGCCAAATCCTAAAAAGACACCCGTAATTTGACGATACCGATCATAAAAGACTCAATCGTAAAGATTATTTTTTTCCAAGTAACGTAGCATCCTACTATCCTATAAATCCTACTAATATTATAATATAAAGCCGAAAGTTAGTGAAATGTGATTTTTTGTTACATAGGATCTCCAAAACAACTGAACAGACCAAGATGAAATTTGGCGTACATTTAGAACATAGCCTAACTTAAATAATGGGCTACTTATTATACCGAAAGTATGCGTGCGAAGACATGGGTAGAAGCTAGTATAAAAGGAAGACCATGAAATTTTATAAGGAGGCAATTTAGGGTCATCCCTCTTTTATACCCTTGATTGACCCTGGGGCATGTCGGTGTGTAGCCGCTTTAGACCATAAACTCATTGTGAGGATTCAGTTATATCGTTAAAAAATTGAAAAAATTTAAATATTGACGCGAATGGCTTGTCAATTTTATTGATTGAATATTATTGAACGTCTGCATTCAATGAGGTTATTTAATTTTATTGCAGAAATTAAAGTATTGCGCAATATTTATTGAAGGTCTGTGGGCCGCCTAAGGGAACCTATAGAAAGGGCAGCAGCATCCTTGTGTGTAAGTAATTTGATCTCCCTGCGATCTCCATCCGCCTACCAAGCGTGGTGGTTACTATGGCAACACCCCCACTCGTTGGGGGAGGCATGTTCAGTATTAGACGTATGTATGCTGATACCTCAACCTCGACAGTCTATATTGGTCCACCGCTGGACGCAGGCCTCCCCCTGATAAGCGGCTTTTATCTCACTGGGGGGTAATGCTCATAATCCCCTCGGTGAGCATGCAGGTTAGGGATCGCAGTATGGTGCTGCTGCCCGCCCCAGTGGATATCCCTTAGTCGCCTCTTACGACACCCGCGGGAAGGTGGTGCAAATTCTAAGCTAGCACCACACAGCGATGATAAGGGTAAAATAAAAAAGTTGCCTTACCGTTATAGACGTTAAACTTTTTACTTCTTGTGCGGTACTATTTATCTGTTTTCGGAGTGTTTCTATTTCTAAGTCTTTTTCTTGGCTCGTTGTTCTAAGGAGTTCGACTTCGTCTTGTAGTTTCACTGACTTCGAATAACTCTGATCAAGTTTCTCCAGAAGCTCCACCTAGAAACAATAATTTTAAATACTACTAATCAGAACACTTGATTTCAACACATTAACGATGCCATACAAACAAGAATGAAAATACATTCGACGACCTCAGTGGCGAAACCCCATAGCTCAACTATTCGTAGTAGAGCAACATCAGTTGCGCAAAAGGGACTCGCAAAAAAAAATTAGTTAAATTATTGTACCTATTAGGTAAATGTAATTAGAGGACGGGCAGGAATAAATTGTTCTATTATCGTTTATCTGACCCACACCGTCGCAAAAAGGGAGAAAGTTCCAACTTTTTTTTTTATTGTTCGATCTGTCCCCACGTGACTGACAAAGTCCTATTCCCCCACTGATAGGGACTTTTTCAATTAATAAAAGTTTTATCTGTCCCACCGTCGCAAAAAGGAAGACTGAACTAGAGAGCTGGGAATATTCACAGAAACATTATAGAAACATTCACAATTTGTATTGATAATTTTAATTTATTTTCCTTAAATCTTTACAGACACGAAATTTATTATTATTTTAAATTTCAAAATTCAAGTTAATAGCTGCGGTAGTTGTTGATATATTAAAGAGGGAAAAAGAACAGACAGAGCGAGAGCGGGTTTCGAAACCGATCTCGAAACCCTAAAAATTTCATGCCATGAAATTGTGTATTCTACGCGGGCTCAGCTAGTTGCAAATAACAAGGTCTTACCACATTTGGTGGGTACATCTTTTCTCTTTCAGTTAATTCGATAAGTTCCTCTAAATCCTTTTCGGCGAGCGCAGCGTTCTTTCGTAGTATGCACGGAGGTGTTTTGTTTGTGGCGCCTGAAATTATTTAAAAAGCTGGAGTGCGGTTGAACCAACTGATTAAGCATAATGCTACTTCTTAGTACTCCAACCTCAGTTGATCTGATAGAGGTTTTTGATCAATAGAAGAAACAGAATCGATTGGCATCAAAAAGTATTGCCATAAAAAGCCGTGCTTTTTTTTTTAAATTTATGAATGGTTAAAGGTAAACGAATCGCTCATCTTTCCGTACAAACGTGTAAGGGTAACTACTACGCTGTTTGATGTTGACCATCCAAAACTTAGGATAATATCAATTTATCTCGTCATTATCTATGTTTGTATATTAATATGCCCAAAACCGTAAAAAGGATACATTTGAAAAATACAAGCTTCTGAACTTTCGTATTTCAACTTTTATTATATTACTAGCTGCGCCCCGCGGCTTCGCCTCCGTGGAAATTTATGTTTCCCACTTTCTTAATTTTTTCATAAGAATCTTCTCCTGACAATAACAAACACAACAAAGAAAGAATTAGCGAAATCGGTCCAGCCGTTCACGCGTGATGCCGTGACCAAGGAAAACGGGTTTCATTTTTATATAATATAGATTAGTATTTTAGCCTAAGTTTGGGCGAAAATAAATAATACACGGAGAAACCAAATTAAAGCCTATCCCGATAGTTTAGTTATTCAAAAGCTGAAATAAATTTATTTTGAAAAGATACACCCTTGTGCTAAAAGTCTGTTCCTATTTATTTACGCGCTCGTTAAGAATGAATGATTGTGTATAATGTGCATTTCATATCAGCGCGCGGGTTCGCATAACATGTCAGGCGAGATAGCATACATTTAGGCCGCGCCCACGGACGAGTTGGACCGCTGACTTGTGTACCACACCGGTTAAGGCACCTCTTCTTACTGCCCCGTCAAAAAAAACCCTATAATAGTAGTTTTCTAACCAACTTCAAAGAGGTGGATCTCAATTCGGCTGAAAGTTTTTTTCCGAAGTACTAGCGAAAGACTGCAGGCAGATGCTGGAAGCTGGAGACAGGGCGCTATGGCGCTCATTAGGGGAGACCTATGTCCAGCAGTGGACTTATATAGGCTGATGATGATGAAGTACTAGTAAGTGAAATATTTTGGTGATCTGACCAGTTGTGTAGCCATAGCAAACAAACCCATAGCCATAGTTTTGGCGTGAAGAAATAACAAACATTCATCCAAACTTTCGCATTTATAATATTAAAATGATAGTATAATTTTCTTACCGTAACATTCATGATATGGCGAACATGTTTGTGTACCAGAAGACTCGTCGTCGTCGTCGCTATCTAATAACATATTTGTGTAATTAAAATACAGATTGTTGTAAACTACAAAAATCACACAGATCGACAATGTCAAATTATATGTCATGCATGACGTAAGCAAAGCAGGTAAATATTCAGGTTTATCCCCGCGCAAGAGATTTAAATTTAGAACCTTGAAGTATTGTGAATATTTTAACCAAAGAGATCCACACAGAAGGAACTTCGATTCGGATATCAAACTTGCCTCTGTAAAAAAAACGATTATGTCGCGAAAACGAAGAATTATTTCTATACGATAATTGCTACACTCAAGTACTAATTTACTTCCTAAATATTAATCTCGTAAGTTGTTGAACCATCATAATTCATAACATTTAAACGGTTTGTCGATTTTCTTCAAAAAGCTAGCACACTTTCGACAAGTCACCTTTCAAACAAAAATTACTAAAAAAATCCAAATCGGTTATCTGTTTGGGAGCTATGTATTTCAGTATTTTATTTATTGCATTCATACAGTCAGGTCTTAGTGATTAGGTGAGTTTTAGTTAAGTTCACAGTATGTCCCCATTTACGGTGTTGCAATGGAAAACTGGCAGGTATCGTGCCTTTCTACAAAAGATGAACTACAATATATGGTACCTTTACTAATTTATAATTTATCTTGCGAGACGCTAAAAGAAGTAGTTACGTGCAGTACAGTGCCACTGCCCGTCTTTTTTCGGGGGTTAAACAATAAAAACGTTTTATTGTAGCTTGTGTGAGTTTTCCAGCATCATTTATTTATTTCCATTAATGGTAAAAATAAACCTCGAAACAGAAGATATTTCGTAGTCCACGCTCAAAACATACAAAACATCATCGCCGTCGTCTGTCAAATTTTTTACGTTGTCTTGTCGTAAAACTGTCCGTGGGGTCCTTGCAGTTCGCTCCACGATACGTCCACGATAGGCGTGTTCAACTACAAAGGTTCTCAACATTTGTTACAAGGTGAGGGTGAGGGGGACACATGAATGATAAAAAGGAGAGGCAGATTAAGCTTTAGGCAATATGTGAAGGGGAAGAAAAATAAGTATAGTCTGACTTTATGGCATTTAATGTGTTAAGTGAGGCCGCACGCCAGACACACGTAGCGTCACATCCGTCCGTATATCTTCGCGCAAGCACGCACACTAAGGACACATTTTTAGTAGTGTATGAATATGAATGGTGTGTGCTTGCGCGTGGCGCTACAATAGGCTGGTGTCTTCATAATTCTAATTAGTCCGTCAGTTAGATTATCAGAAGATATTGGACACGTATTTTTTCTTTTGTCGATTAAACAAAAAATGATGAAGATATAGGCAGATAAAATTCCGCGTGATGTCACACCTTGCGACACGTTTTAAGCAAGGTGTGACGTCACTAGCCTCCACTCCCAAACTTTGACGCGCTTTATTTATGTAATTTTTTGTTTGATCGACAAAAGAAAATATTGTTTTTTTTTACCCAGGACAATAGTAATACAAGTGTATGTCTGGTGTGCGGCCTCACTAAGATAATGACTTACCCAGTTTAATAACTTCATCATCGAAGTTGACTTTCCGATTATTGGGCGGCGGCGGCGGTGTGATAAGTCTTGGGGGTTCCTCGGGCAAGCTTCCAAGCTTGCTGGGTTTTTGAATAGGCACAAAGTTCGAATCTGGAGGAATTTCTATTGAAGCCGGGCTGTAAAATTCAAACATTTTTATACATTTAATCTCATTTCAATCTTATTTTTTATGTTTAATATTTAATCATTTAACTTTTTTGTTGAGTTAACAATAATTATTCAAAAGTTAAAAGTTTAAGTCGAAAGTCTTTTCGTTGATTATTATTGTCACATGACATTTGCTGCATATTAATAACATTTATTCTGCATATTAACAGCTGTTAAGGGGGCATCGATAAATTACGTGAGATGATTTTGGCGATTTATCGACCGGGGGGTCGGGGGCTCTCCCCTTGGTGAGATGTCGTGAGATTTTACTAGACCCCTTATCTCACAAACGCGCATTTTAATGTAAATAAGTGCTCGATTGCATTGCATTTAAGACCTCTAAGAATGTAGTATAGAATCACATCACAATGACAAAACCGAACAATAAAAGATTGTTTGTTTCGTGTTGGAGCGAGATTCAAATTAGTTTGTAGTTTTTAATTTTTTCTACGTTCTACCAGGAACTAACGGTAAAAAAAGTAGTTTGGCGCAAATCGTAAACGATTTTCTATTACAAGTTTGAATCTCGCAACCTTATGTAAGGAACAGCTAAAATTCGTAGAAAAATATATGTACCTAACGTGATATTTGCCTGACGGACGAGAAAGGTACTCCAATACTCACTTGTACTTTAAAGATGGTGTGCAAAATTTTCTAATTGGCTCGTTCGGTGAATCCTCAACAATCGGATGCAGTACGGATGTGGTAGAGATTGTGATCCGGCGGGATGGCGGCTTCTTTCTACGAGCTCCGTCCATTTGCTCCACGTTGGGTCTTTGACCAAAGCCATTGAGGATAAACCTTTGCAAATTAGCTATCTTCTTTTGTAGGTCTTGCTAAAATATAATTTATGTGTCAGTTTTTCATTAAATAAAAAATAAATAATACTGGACATTCCACACGGCAACTACCTAAGCCCTTACCTAGCCCCAAGTTAAGCAGAGCTTGTGATATGGGAGGTACTAGATGACTGATATGCACCGTGGTCCAAAATACCGTAGACCGTAGAAAAAGTTAAATAAGATCTGTAACTTTTCTATGGTTTGTAATAAATAAATTATTATTATAAAATACATAAAAAAATGAGAGAATGAATGTTTTTATATTATGGATTACGTGTCTTACTTCTTTATTTTTCTTTGTTTCAAGAATGACTTCCAAGTTTTTCTTTTTCTCCAGCTGGGATTGCAGTTTGGAGAGCT
The DNA here is from genome assembly GCA_963564075.1 of Eupithecia subfuscata. NCBI lineage: Eukaryota > Metazoa > Arthropoda > Insecta > Lepidoptera > Geometridae > Eupithecia > Eupithecia subfuscata. Next base: position 14,718,077 of record OY751099.1, on the reverse strand, counting down.
CTTTCGTTAATTTCTGGATCATAGTAGCATCGGTCGCCACAGCGTTCACTTCTGGTTTGTTCTTTATGACTTTGGCTCGAGTGGCAAACCTTAAATTTTAAATGATTATAATCACACTATCTAGGATCTCTCTCGAAGCCGCCCGTCATAAATTGCCATCATATTCAGTGGACTTTTCAATCAACATCATAGTTAATAATGTATAAGGTTGAAGGCCTTCTTCTAAGTCTACTTTATCATCATCAGCCCACGATAGTCCACCGCTGGACTTAAGCCTCCTCTGTTGAGTGAGAGCCTACCCTATTTCTGCTTGCCGCATCAGCATCTGCCTGTCTTAAGCTGATCTTCATCACACCTGGCCACAAAGCGTCCTACACTACGTTTGCCGAGTCGCAGTCTCAACTCCAGCGCACTTTTACTTACCCAATGATTTTACTTACCTTACAATACTATTAGTACACACACCAGTATTAGATTATTATTAGTAGGTATGGCTAAATACTGTAACCATGTGTGTGTGGATCGATTTAAGCAGTCAGGAAAAGGCCACAAAATGTGAGTGGAAAATCAATGTCTGTAGCCTAGTGTCCTTCGAATCCTCAAAAACAACTCAGATTTAAGCACGTCTCATTGACAAATTTTTCGACAGATTTTCAATGAAAACTGTCAAGAAATTGCAACTTGAGACGTGCTTAGATCAGGGCCCGTCGATCGAGGTTTCTGATTCGTTTTCTTGCAAACGATCTTATGCAAGCAACATAAGAGTTGGTTTTGCACGACAACGAAAACAGAACTTAGATTTTCCTTTTCCGAGTAGGCAACATAGGGCCGCTTGCGTAAGGATGTTTAAATAGACGCTGAATGAATTTCATGACTTAAGTACGGTTCCTGTCTTGCACTACAAAAATTAAGCTCCTAATCATAATTAACAAGCTGTCAAACTTAAATGCCCAAAATTGGCCATTTAACTTTGCTAATCGTATTTAGCGCCTGACAGCTGTTTGATTTGTCATCCATCACTCATCATTGTCAGTGGTTTTGATACAAATGTTTTGTTGTGACAAATTCATGTACTTAAATATTAGATTATTGACAAAGTTTTCTTGATAATTCCTTTACGTGTCTGCTACTGTTGGGTTGAACTAGGAATGGATTGGTTAGCAAAAGCAGACCTCAAAATGAACACGGGGAAAACAAAAATTATGACTAACATGGCAGACATTAGAAACTACCAGCTACCAGTGGAATCGGTAGCTAAGTACATATACCTTGGTCATAAGATAACATTGGGCTATGAAAACCAGACCGCGGAAGTAGACCGGAAAATCGCACAAGCCTGGGCAGCATTTGGCGCTAACAAGCAGACGCTACGTGGCAAACTACCACTGCACCTAAAAGTCAAGTATTTGAGCAATGTGCGATGCCCGTGTTCACCTATGGCACAGAAACTATGACCCTCACCAAGAAATCCGCGGAGAAGTTCAGGGTCGCGCAAAGAGGTATGGAGAGAGCAATGCTCGGTATCACATTGCGCGACCGAAAACGTAACGATTGGATCCGGAGCAAGACAAAAGTGAGAGACGTGGTAAACACCATAGCAGCAAAGAAGTGGACTTGGGCAGGACACATTGCCCGAATGGATGCGTCACGTTGGACCAGGAGAGTCCTGGAATGGAGACCCAGAGCTGACACCCGAGGACGAGGCCGACCACCGAATCGTTGGGTAGACGACATCAGATGGCACGGAGGACATGACTGGATGAGACGGGCTCAAGATCGACAGGAGTGGAGACGAAGGGAAGAGGCCTATATCCAAGACTGGATCAAGATGAGGCCACCATAACGATGATGATGAGGAATGGATTTATGGGACCTATCAGATGATGATGAAGAGATCATCGAGTATTTGACCTGGAGGTCAAATCATAGCAAGACAAGTTTTTCCGAGAACAAATTTTTTAGTGTAGTCTGTTGTGTGCATGTTGTGTGTTTACTAGTCTATCTGATAATAAATTTGTAAGACGTTTTCGTTTATCAAAAGAGCAACATCAATTTATTACAAAAGTAATTGTGGTATTTATTATAAAATAGATTCAACATCAACTTTTTGTTTTCATAAAGCCTCTACCCACTGCCACGTTTTGAAGCGCGTCTTGTATCGCGCGATTTGTTGCGATTGTAGCGCGATTCTTTACACACAGCTGCGTTTATGTAAGCACGATTTGTAGACGCCGCGCGCCGCCCCGCCGCGCCGCGCCGCCGCCCCCAAAACGCAAGACGCAGCAGTGTGTAAGATGGCATGCGTCCTAGTAAAAAATGTTCAATAAAAGGTTGTGCATCTCTCTAGTTCTCAGCCTAGTCCAGGTCTGGAGTAGTGAGAATGGCAGAGGAGAGGTGATGGACCTTCTGTCATTGTTTCCGATCCCCTTTATGCCAATTCATCGACGGCTTCATTAACTAGCGATCCGCAATGTCCCTTGATCCATTGAAGGATGATCCTATTCTTGGTGGATGGATATCCTCTCTAATGCTAAGTGATATTCGTACACGAGCTTGGAGTTACAGCTGTTTCTTTCCAGAGCCCTGAGTATGGCATCGCTGTCAGAGAGAATAAATGTACGACTTCGTCGTCTCTTGTTGTATGTACCTACAGGTCTACTGGTTCTAGATCTAGAATAATATCTAGGCCAGCACCGGGTGGTTCTCATGCAGCCTGTTATCGCCGAAGTGTGTAAGATTGTATGCGTCTTAGTACAAAATGTACGCAAACAAATATCGCAACAAATCGCGTGACACAAGACGCGCTTCAAGATCGCGGCTGTGGGGTAGAGGCTTAAACAAACTTCCCAACTTGACACTGGTCTCATATGTTCCATTCTACGCAAAAACTGTTCCGTTTTATGGCAGTTGGATCATGGCTTGATCGTGCTTGATGACCAATCTTTAACGGAACGCATGACGATCCATATACTAGCGCGCTTAGCTAAATGACCGCTGCGAAAGCCTCGCGCAAGACAATGTTAAATAGGATTAAGCTAATTGTATTTAAGTCGGTAATCGTATTTAACTAATTTCTATTTAAATACGATCCTTACGCAAGCCGCCCTCAGGGGTAGTTGCGTTTGAGTATTGTTTTAATAGTGATACTTAGATGACAGATAAATAAATATCGTTTATTGTCAAAAAGATTACATGTTTTTGCTTAATAGTCCCTTAAATCCTAAGTAAGGTTTACCTAGATACTAGCGTTTTCTCAAAATAGCAATATACGTTGATAGATTGGGTTAGTTCGGCTTTGTTATTAAATTATTGGGACCAGGACTATTCTGTCTGAGTAAACAAGGTAAATTCTACGGTAAAAATGTGTAAATACTTACTGCAGTGTTGAAATCGTTTCCTCCAGAGCAGCAGGAGTGATGGCGCAAATAATGCTAGTTTTGGCATTACCACCAAGGGAGTTCTGAAGAATTCGAGTTAACTTGCTGTCTCTGTAGTTTATGTATCTGAAAAAGGATTTATAGGTAAGTTTCTTTCATGTTTTTTGAGGCCTCTGAACAGATGACAAAGTTCCATTCAATTATGGGTGCATTCCGAATTACAAATCGATATTAGCGCGCTAACAAGCGTTCGAAATTACTTCGAGCGCGATAACGATGTCCCGTGTGACGTCATAAATGACATCATTACATGCGCCATTTAGCGATATCACCGACCATCATACAAACTGAAATCACTGTGAGCGCTCTGTCAAAACTGAAAATTAGCATTCATCGAATGCTGCGGTCTATAAATAGTTCACAAGACTATCAGCGCTAAAAGCGCTCAGTCGTTCCGAATTCATTTAGCGCGCTAACGTCAGATATCGTGCTATGTTCTACGGAACGGCTATAGACGCGCTCACATCGCTCACGTAAACATAACCTCAAGTTTTATGGTGATTTTGAAACTTTCATATGTCATTTTGATAGATTGTTCAAAGCGACCATGCTCGGTAGCGTGAGCGTTGTGAGCGCAAAGATGGCGCCGGTTATGACATCATCTATGACGTTTCGCTATCAACTGTAGACGCGCTAAACGGATATACGGACCACTTTTGTGAGCGCTCAAATCGTTTTCATCTATAAACAGACCGCAGCAATTGTATATTGTACTCGTGACCGTGAGCGCTCATGAGTGTTCTGAATTAATAATAGCACTCAACTGTCAATATCGTAATATCTAATTTTGAACGCAAAATATCGTTGTGGTCGCTAACAGCGCTGTAAACGTATTTCGGAATGCACACTATAATTGAATTATCATAACCTTTTCTGTATTTCATCATCAGCCTATATTAGTCCACTGCTGGACATAGGCCTCCGCTAATGAGCGCCATAGCGCCCTGTCTTCAGCTTGCCGCATCCAGCATCTGCCTGCAGTCTTTCGCAGATCGTCATACCTGGCCGGAGGGCGTCCTAGAAGCCGAGTCGACTTTCTGTATTTACGACGTATGAAACACGACATTGTAGTGGCTAGTTAGCAGATTTTACGTGAAATTACTATCATACAAAACCACTTTGTCTTACCAATTTAAGGGTTTGCATGAATTAACATATTCATCACATCAGCACTGCTGAACCTGCTACTTTCAAACAAGGGGGGTTTTACCATAATCACAAAGCTTGGCAGGTAGATTAATGATCACTCTGATCACATTGAAGAGGATAGAAATACACAGAAGGAAACTGTTGCCTTTCCTCTGGTAGCTTCCCTTAACTGACTCTTGCAACATCCACGGACTGAGCTGAAGGTGTTGCGTTCTGCGCAAGTTTGACGATTATTATAACCATATAATAATCGTCAAACTTGCGCAGAACGCATTTCTTAGGCCTAATTGGCGGGCGGTTACCTTCTGGACAGTCACGTCGATTAATCACTATAAGCTTTTGTTTCAAACTATGAAACAGCGAGACAGAGCTATACGACGCTGTACCTATCTCTTTCGCCTCCTGCGTTGTCGGCGGCATATTAAGTATATGCGTGTGTATCTGCGCAAACTTCTCACTACCGCTGCCCCTCACCGGACAAGATGTTTGGCGGCAACTATACGCCGGGACTGCCTCGGCCAATATTCATAATATCAGATAAAACGTACTTAGTATCTTCAGACAGCTGTTTGATAACTAACGCTAGAGATGTCAGTGATTTATTGATCAGCGTCCCTTCCTTGAATCGGAGGCCCGTGGCACCCGTCTGCCCGGCACGCTCCGACCCGGCCAGATCAACGAGGTTCAACTGGGACACGTTCACACAGCCCGCTTGGGCATCGCCCTCGATATGCTCACGGGACTCTATGTTCTGGAATAAATTATAATCAGTTCATTACTTATCTAAAATTCTAAAGTGTATACTAAATAATTTGTGAAATATAAATTAATCATCATCATGTTAGCCGAAAGACGGACATAAGTCTGCAAGACATAGGCATACAATATGACGATAAATCAGAAATTAATAAGTTTATTTCTTTAGGCTTACAAAATAAGTTCATAGTCATATTTAAAACTATAAATTATAATCAAAAAAGGAATCGTATCATATCGTTGTTATGACAATGTTTTCGTGTGCAAAAAGTTGTGAGGCAGGACTCACAATAGGTACTAACTACTTGGAAATGGTCCAACATTATTAGTTTTCAGAATCACCCCTTTCGGCTTAGTGCACATGTTTTGTGTCACCCTGCATATAACAAGTCATTCTGAAAAAAACCGTTAATGCGACAGGAACACCCGCGTTCCTTATTTTATTTACTTATGCAATCTACAAGTGCACGGGTAGTTGAAATTCTTATTTAGACGCATGTCGCGACATACAAATATGCAATTAGATAAATCTCATGGATGTAAAAAGCTTTAGAAAAGAAGTCGGGCATGCAGGCACTCAGCTTAAATAACTTTTGCTCAGCAAAATAATGACAATATTTAAAAAAAAATTGTTAGCAGGTAAACAAGTACGATCCGTTATCCAAAACGTAGAGTCAATCTAACTAGTGATAAGATCAGATGTTTCTAAAAAATTTATATGGTAATGATAATCTATTATGCAAGACAACTTGAATTCTATAAAACAAATTGTCGATGTATGATGTATTAATATGTCAACGAATTAGCATTGCCATTCAACGTGGCAATGCTGCTAGCATTCTGGCCACTCTGCCTTCTTGTGACGGCTTAGATTTTTAAGAAATAGATATAAGTGTTTAGACTACTTGTAATTGTTTTATTCTGTTAATGTAATTTTCTATGTGCTAAATTAATAAAATCCATGGCCTAATGAGGATCCGTAACGTTTTTAGTTGACAATGCAGATTTATACAGCTAAGAAATCCATAACAAAGTCCGAAAATTATTGTTCTACGACAAAAATTGACGAAGTTATGACCAAATTACTAGCGAAGTTCACTGAGTGACCGCTGAATTTATTTTTTATTTTTTTCATTCGATGGGTCTCTCAAAATGGCGTCTATTTAGTTCTGTAATTTTTTTCATAAACTTATAGAACTTTCGGAGTAAATCACTAAAAACTGATATCTGCCTACAGTTACCGGGCGGCGACCGAGCCAGTGACGTCACACGCACCCGCGGCGGTCACTCAGTGAACTTCGCTAGTAATTTAGTCATAACTTCGTACGTAATGGTCCGATTTGGATAATTTCGTACGTAATGGTCCGATTTGGATAATTTTAAAGATATATAATTCTAATGTCAGTATAATGTGGATACTAGTTCTATTGAAATTGCTATAACGTTACGGATCCTCATTGTCGATGCTTTGGTTCTGTTGTGATCATAATTTAAGATTTTATACCTAATTGAATAAAATTACTGCAGTGTGTGAGGTAGGTACTATTTGCCAAGATTTATAAATGATAGAAAACATCTCCAAGTTAGCGGCAGAAAATTGTATAATTCGAGGTAAAACAGGTTTTCTGTTGGTTAGTAAGGCATTATCATCTTGATACTTTTTGATTTACTTACTTCAAGGAAAAAAGTTATGATGTTCATGATGAAAGTATCAAATCGATTATTCTAGTTTGCCCTGTAATTTTGGGGCTGCCATACTCATATTCTTGAAATCTCGCGCTTTTTCAGTATGATCTTTAAGTAGTCAGACCAGTATTTAGGTTTCTAAAGGTGTGCTTCCTGTGTCTTTTTTATTATGCTTTTTTTTATACCTCGCGCTCATTTTTTGTATCTTTTTCAGCGATGTATCATAAAACTACACAAAATATTCTATCACAAAAAATTTTTATCGTGTAGATCAGTCAGATATTTGTCATATTTTGTGATTTGGTTCATCATATAATAAGGCCTAGTTGCGGAAACCAGTCCAGAAACAAGTAACAACATCATATAATAAGTTGGTTTTAGAGAAATCTTTAAAACAGTGAGAATATAATTATGCAAGTAACCGCAGAGTGGCCTTAAAATTGTTCATTAACAAATATCGTCATTTCTTATTCAAATATTGAGACTTATTTAAATATAAAACTTTTATTTAAATATGTCTCGTAATACAATACATAAATGCAAGGTCTGTCTAACAGTGAGTAGAATCCGGTTGCAGATAAGGACGATAAAATTAATAACATATTCTACTTACAATTTGGAAGATGGAATGGGATCTACTGCTGCTTTCATTCATGTTTGTAGATCCTGTCTGTCTGTTGACATTGCCCTGTAAATGGTAGTAAGAATAAATATGAGCACTCAAACCATCCGGCCATCCAGTTTGAGTGCTCATCTAATAATCTGTTGATACAGATGACGACCTCTGTGGCGCAGGGGACGAAAGTCCGCCAGCGACGCTGGAGGTTGCGGGTTCGACTAGCCTTGGGACAAATATATGTAGAGATAAGCCATTCTAAAAATGCACGCCCCCTTCACTAAACGTCATACAATCGGGCGTTCATTTTTAAAATGGTTTATCTCTATCCACGATTACATTTTTAGGGTTCCATACCCAAAGGGTGAAATCAGAACCCTATTACTAAGCCTCCACTGTCCGTCCGTCCATCTGTCATGAATCATAACATAAGTCACTTACAACTGTCTACTGACAGTTGAAATTATCAGAGAGTACAGGGTTACTTGTAAGTAGAACCCATTCCTTTCAGGATGTGATAGTAGGGTTCCGTAGAAACCAATTTGACTATGAGGTACCCTGGTCTAAAGTTAAGCCCCTTCGAGATATTTGAATTTTTAATATTTTTAGTGAAAGTGTCACCTAGAAGTCGAATGTTTATGATATTTTTTTAAATACGTCTTGTTTCGTAGTTTTTTCAGTGTTTTTTTGTAAAAAATAACTCACTCAATAAGAAGCCGTGTCAAAGTGTACGATATTCAAAGCCAACTTAATTTCTGAGAGAGAGTGAACTGAGTATGTACCGCGTAGCAATGATGAAAGCACACTAACATAACATAACATAACATGCGCAGCAAGGGGATCACTAACAGCGTAACATTGTTATGGAGAACCAGTCACAGTGCTTTCATTCACAAAACCTGCCTTGTACTAGGAAAGCAAGCACTTAACCTTGAAATACCGTTACTTGGGATTTGACTACGGAGCTTACCATATTTCTAAGACTTTCAAAGGATATTCTCATTAAGCGAGTTATTTTTTACAAAAAAACACTGAAAAATCTACGAAAAAAGACGTATTTTAAAAAATATCATAAATATTCGACTTCTAGGTGACACTTTCACTAAAAATATTAAAAATTCAAATATCTCGAAGGGGCTTAACTTTAGACCAGGGTACCTCATAGTCAAATTGGTTTCTACTGAACCCTATTATCACATCCTGAAAGGATCGGGTCTACTGACAAGTAACCCTGTATGTATTTGTCTTGCCATAACTAATATAATACAAATAAAATAAATATCCAAATTAAAGGGGGCTTCCATACAAAAAAGTTATTTGTTGCTCTTAATAAAAAACAAATACTTAAAATGTAATAAAATTTAAAGGCATCTTTGAACAAGTGAAAATTTGATGTTCTTTGAAAGTTGCCTCACTTTTAGAGCATGGAACCCTTCGTGTGCTAGTCAATCACACTTGGCGGTTTGTTACTTTTTCTTTTCAGCAATCTGTGTCTAGGCAGACAATACCTTATCTAATTTACTGTCTGTTAGGATCTGGTTTTTGGGTTAACAACCCCGGAGAGTCGTCACCAGAGAGTCAGCTCTTTGGTCCTTTAGGTTTGGGATACTATATCTCTTCAGACATTCATTAAATTGATGCTTTTGCTTACCTCTTTCATTGCCTCTAAAACTTCTTCTGGTGAGGCAGTTACTTTTACTGTTGCACTAACTTTGACAGAATTATTATAGGTTTCCATTATCTTCACAGTTTCTTTCAGGTTAAGTAGATCTCTTACAGTTTCATTGTAGATTTCTATGTAAGATACACTGAAAATAATATTTATTAACATAAAAGAAGCTATTTTCTATAAATAAATGATTAATCTATGGTGGATGACGCAAACTTAAGGAGGCCTAATACCCGGCAGTGGGTAAAATCCAGCTATGGATGATGATATGATGAATGATTAAATGAGTTGTATAGGAAGAATCAATGGCAGCAATCTGTACTTGTGATGAATTTTGGCAATTAAATTTAATTGTTTTTATTCAGTCTGTCTTGAAAAGAGTTTATAACATTTAAAATAGATAGTTAGTTGCTGTAAAAATTTAATAATAACACAGGATGTGGTCTTTATTAGATAGTATGCATAGTTGGATACTTGGATAATAATTTTGCAGAATGCCAGTTCTGATACAAATAATTAAAGTATGCCCAATTTATCACTTTTGCCGTTTCCGGGCAAACCGATTAGTAGGGGTAGGATGGTAATCCATTGTTTGAGTTATTGATAAATTTATTAAGGTGCAGTATGTGACATCACAATAACAATTTTAATCACTAAAAACACAAAGACACACTTGTATGAAAACATGCGACTGCTCGGACACCTGTGATTGATTGACGGAGCCAAGGCTGGGATTGAATTTTAACTACCTACCAAAGATTGGCGCGATTAATACTGAAGTTGATTTTCTTAAGTAGATTTTAAATGCCATATTGCCGCATTTGTTACAGATTGAGAAAAATATGTAATGTTATTTTAAATTACGTACACAGCCATATCAAAAAGAATTTTTTGTCAAATTTGTCAGTTTGCCGCCTTTGCATTCACTGCCACTGCAGTTGCACCAGGGTGAGCATGTTCATGAGCACAGTGTGCAATAAATGTGGTACATAGGTGTAATATTTTAATTAAGTTGTTGTCCTGACAATAGTTTAAGTGAAGTTACAATTATTTTGAATGTCTAAGGTGAATTGCATCAATGTTGCTAAGCCTTGCAGTGGGAAGAAAGGCTGATTATGATGAAGATGAATATTTTTATGGTATGTACACATATTTTATTATCTGGGAAAAGTTTTCTTCTTTTTAACATTGGCTTTAAGTGTACCCATCAATGTTATCTTATATCTCACCTTCTCAAATTTTCAACAATACTTTACCTCACTACAAAGTCTCTATCAGGTATATTTTTTATTGACTTGAATAAGTTTAGAACAGCTAATGGAATGATGCCAGGATATTCCTCATTTCCTGTCATGGTGTAAGTCTTTCCCGAGGAGGTTTGTCCATAAGCAAAGATTGTGCCATTAAAACCTGCCACCGCAGCCTCCACAATCGGCTTTGCGACGTCATTGTAAACGTCTGAGGTCTGAGTATCCTCCGAATAAACTTTGTCTGGAAACAATAATAATAAAGAAATGATTAGACCTTCTATCTTGAGGCGTATTTAAGTCCATACGCTACACAACAGGAGCCGGTATGTGTAGGCTGCATGCGTTGCTCAATTACATCACATTCATGAGGCAGCACTCAGCAAGTTGCAACAGTGGGTGTTGAAAAGTAGTCTTAGTGGGTTTTTCTTACCAAATATAAATGCTTGTCCGAAGTCTCGTCCACTACTGTCAATCTGGAAGAGGGTGTTCTGGTCAACACGCCATTGATGCTGTTGTGTAGCTTCTATTTCTCGAGAAATTAGAGGTCTCACTTTGACAACTACTTTTATATTGTCACTCATTTTTATTTTTCATTATTTTATCTTTGTGCAACAAAAATTATGCCTACACAAAATGTTTGCATTACATGTCTACTTTCGTGGCTTGTTATAATTCCGCTGAAAAAAATAATGCACTGCAAATTGTGCTAAACAATGTGTGAAAATGAAAAGCAAAATAACCGACATACGGATTTCAAACGGAAAAAAAATCTGTGGATTATTGTTGATCCTTAGGGATGTGCCAAGCCAACGTGCAAATTAATTATTAAGAATTCGAAAATTATTTGCCGGAAAAAAGAGTGGAAATTATGTGGAATAATAAGGTACCTAATGAGTAGTAATGAGGATCCGTAACGTTATAGCAATTTTAATAGAACTACTATCCACGTTATTCTCTAAGACATTTGAATGATATATCTTTTTAAATTATCCAAATCGGACCATTACGTACGAAGTTATGACTAAATTATTAGCGAAGTCCACTGAGTGACCGCCGCGGGCGTGTGTGACGTCACTGGGTCGCTCGCCGCCCGTAGGCAGATATCAGTTTTTAGTGATTTACTCCGAAACTATAAGTATGGGAAAAAAAAATGGGATGTCTGTAAAGTCGGTTTACTGACGATAGTTGAACGTGACAACGTTGCCGAACGCAAAGGCCGATTGTGCTTCTTTGTCGCTCGTTCCGCGCTCTCGCTTGCACTTCAAGCCTAACATGGAACGCCTCAGAGCGAGGTAACGCCGCATGAGTCATTTTCGTGCGTGCAGCCGGCTCTATCGAATTATAAGACGTTGTCACGTCAAAATGACAGAACCAAATAGACTCAGTTTTGAGAGACCCATCAAATAATAAAAAAAAAAAAAAAAAATAAAAAAATCATTCGATGGGTCTCACATGGGTTCATATAAAATGTTTTATTATTTATGGAAAACTATTTGTCTGGTAGTTCAATTTCTCGTAGAACGCAGAAAATATCAAAAACCACTAAAATATTTGAATTTCGCGCGAATCTGTGTCAGATTCCGAGTCGATGCCTCGGCAGCGGAGTGTCTGAATAGCCCTGCTGAAGAGGAGGACAAAATTAAATCACCAAACAGATTTTGAAGAGTTAAAGTTAGAGAAATCATTTTGATTCCCATTTTTGCCCGGTTGTATAGAAAATACTAATTAATTAGCAACTAAAAAAAATTTACTTGCTATTCGTGAACCTCAAGTTACATCCATCCAGATCGGTTGTAAAATACAATCTGTAGATGCATATTTATTTGGAGCGGTATTTCAATATTACCAATTTGTTTCTATTATTTGATTGTAATTTTCCTTGAAGAGTAGATATTTTTTTAAATTTAAAGATTCCTAAATTTTACCACATTCGTTGTGGTGTGATATTTGTTCTGCTATCTCTATTTTCCGCCCGCGGCTTCGCATGCGCTTTTCAAGTAGATCGTGTCCGTCCCCGGTTTACCACCCTGCCAAATTTCACAAAAATCCATTTAGTCGTGAGAAGGAAACAGACAGACGGAATATCCATAGCCCATACTAATGTTAGTATAATGTGGATTCATTCTGATTTAAAGCCGTCACACATAGAAGCCGGAGGCGGAGCGAAGGCGGACGGTAGCCGAGCCAGGCGTGGATTTCGCGGTGCGGATGTCTTCACATGCGCAGACGTGCGAGAGCCGTGGCGGCGTCGCGGAGGCGTTTTGGAGCCTTGTGTGTGTAGTCACGGCATCGCATTATTATAAAGATGTCCTTGTTAAATAATTAATAAAATAAATTAAATAACTAAAAAAAATAAAATAAATAGTTGAAATAAAATAATTCAAATAAAATAATTTTTATAATCTTTTATACGGCAATCGTATAAACAACGATGGGGTTGTAATAGTAAAATCAATTTTTCGGTATAGACTATACCGAAAAATTGATTTTACACAAAATTTTAAGCATAATACCCGATTATAGCGCTAAATAAAATGGACTATACCGTATAGTCCATTTTATTTAGCGCTATAATCGGGTATTATGCTTAAAATTTTGTAAATAAATACAACTCGCATCTCCGCTAGTAGCTCGCCTCCGCAACGCGACGCGTGGCGTGCGCTCTGTGTGAAGACACTCCTTATACTTGCTGAAATACTTACAACACCCACACGCCACGCCTCCGCCTCTCCACCGCGCCGCCACGGCTCCGCGCCGCGTTGCGCACGCCGACTGTTTGTGTCGGAGAGCCGGCCCGCCACGGCCGTGCACCGCTTCGCCACCGCTTGCGGTGTGTATGTAGTCTTTTGTATAAATTCGTAAGATACAACTCGCACGCCTTCGCCTCCGGCCCGGCCACGGCTTCTGTGTGTGACGGCCTTTAATTCCAATACTTCTTCCGATACGGCACTTCACTATCAAAAAGCTGTTCATTCATCTCAGTCAAGAATGAAAATTATGAATTCATAGATTCATAGACTTTTTTTTCTGTGCATCAACTTCAACTTCTTATTTATATGGCGCCGCATCAAAGCCTCATTTTCATTGGCCAACTAGATGTCAATGTTATTGTCACCAAAAGCTAGTTTTCTTTATCACCATGTGTTAATGTCTTGCCATACCATTACATCGTGTCAAACCTGACGCAGAAGCCATCAAACAAGAAGTTGAAGTTGAACCATGGTCGAACGCGTAGAAAGGTGTGGTCTCAGATTAAATATAGGTTCTCTTTCTACGGGTGTGGTGCTATGCAGCAGAGCCACCACTTCAGAATCTGGTGATTTATATTTTAAATTAATGTACGTTAAACGTACATTACGTACGTATGCCGCTTATTGCTGTACGTGCATCAAGTAATGATAAAATAGACTTTGATTGTGGCGCTGCTGCGTAGCATACTTTCCAGCAGAGCCACTAAGAATATGTATTCAGGAAAGATAAACGCTACTGTGTTTCCGTGAAAACTGTTGTACGTATAGTGTTTATCACGTACGTGTTGGTAAATATCATTACTAAGCAGCGGTTTTATTTATTTAACTATTCTAAAGTTTTTAGGCAAGCGCCTGATTAATTTAAGTCAGCAAAATACAGTAGGTACAGTTTGGTGAAATAAAGTAACCATTGCCATTATTTGTGATTAGGCGCACAACCATAAATATTATCACACTAATAATATTATAAATGCGAAAGTTTGGATGGATGGATGAATGTATGTTTGTTACCTCTTCACGCCAAAACTACTGAACGGATCGGGCTGAAAATTTGCCTACAGGTAATTCTAATCCTGGAATCAAACATAGGCTACTTTTTATCACTTAAATCAGTTCTTGGGATAGAAATCACCTCTAAACGTTTCTATAGAAACAACGCGTGCGTAGCCGCGGTCAGAAGCTAGTGATGAATAAAATATACTTATCGTTTTATTTTATTTTTCATAATATCTTTTTTTGATGCCAATCGATCCTGTTTCTTATAGGTACTGATCACTAAATTCTTAGGGACCAACTAAGGCTTGAGTACCTACTACGAAAGTCGGAAAAAGCAAGAAACTTTTCCCATACATTTCGAAGAAAATCATGGCATCCTCGAAAACATAGTAAAAGAAAAATACCAAAAAAAAAAACAAATGAGAAACTGATCACCTACATTGGCATGTAGTAATTTCCAGTAATATCTACTTAATCTCACTCTTATTTGATTTACACTCTTATCTACACATTTACTAAGCATATGCTCTTACACACCGTTGTCGTATCTCTTTTTGTATACCTACTTGGTTTTAGGGTTTCGAAGATCGGTTTCGAAACCCTTATGGTCTCGCTTTGTCTGTCCTTTTTTCCCTCCTTAATAGCTCAGCAACTACGGCAGCTATCAACTTGAAATTTTATTATATTTATTATATGGAATATTTTATTATATTTTATTTTATATATTTATATTACCTACTATTTGTGTACCTTACTTTTAAAGAAGCTAAGACTGTTGAGTTAAGACTTTATTACTTTGTGAATTGTTTTGTATAGACTTTACCTTGTGTTTGAATAAGACTTAGAATAAGATCTTATAAGAATACCAATTCCAATTAGAACTTTATTGAAAAGATGTATGTAACTATTGTGCTTTGGATATAAATAATTTAAGAAACTGTAATATTATTAAAGTAATTAAACGGCTCCCCCCCACTCCTTGGAAATCTTACGCGCCATTGCATGGCAACATCAAAGTCAACAAGCAAAGTGAGATTTCCCTGGCGTAAGGCGCTGCCATTCCATCCTCATCGTGTCTTCTTATTTGGAACCTGGTCCCCACATCTTGGCTGCCACGTGGTCTCAAGCCTGGCACCATAGGAAGGAAAGCATCGGGTCCCTGAGGTAGTTTTGCCATAACACGGAGGGTCCCCACAGGACTGTCAGGCAGGAGAAAAAACCACTACAAAGCGTTCGCCTAATCACAAATAATGGCAATGTAGGTATTTTTAGTCACCTATGTTTGATTCCAGGATTAGAATTACCTGTAGACAAATTTTCAGCCCGATCCGTTCAGTAGTTTTGGCGTGAAGAGGTAACAAACATACATTCATCCATCCATCCAAACTTTCGCATTTATAATATTATTAGTGTGATAATATTTATGGTTGTGCGCCTAATCACAAATAATGGCAATGGTTACTTTATTTCACCAAACTGTACCTACTGTATTTTGCTGACTTAAATTAATCAGGCGCTTGCCTAAAAACTTTAGAATAGTTAAATAAATAAAACCGCTGCTTAGTAATGATATTTACCAACACGTACGTGATAAACACTATACGTACAACAGTTTTCACGGAAACACAGTAGCGTTTATCTTTCCTGAATACATATTCTTAGTGGCTCTGCTGGAAAGTATGCTACGCAGCAGCGCCACAATCAAAGTCTATTTTATCATTACTTGATGCACGTACAGCAATAAGCGCAGCGTTGCCAGATCTACTGATTTAGCAGTAGATCTACCTGCTTTTGGAACCGTCTACTGATCTACTGATTTATTTCTAAGATTTCGTGAAATCTACCTGATTTTTCCCGAGCGTCAATGGCTCCGTATCTATTAAGTAAGCTGTCACTAATTGTCACTGTCACTTTACAAGCCAATTAAATTTTCACCAATCCGGTTTGTCACAATACTGACAAAATATGAATGAAATTGAAGAGTTAGTTTTGTTCGTTCGTTTCTTCCACTTCCTGTAAACATCTGTGTTCCCATAGTATAATAAATAATGCATGTATTATTTTACCATGTGTGTTCCTATCTTTTTAGAATTGATTGGTCGGTCCGTTCGTTCGTTCGATAAACATTTCCAGTGTTGCCAGATCTACTGATTTAACAGTGAATCTTGTAGATGGATTAATACACTTCCTACAAGTAGATCTGCTTGATATTTGAACAGCCACTGATTTATTTTGTAAAATTCGAGAAATCAACATGCTTTTCCTGAGAGCGACTCAAGGCCAAGGCATAAGGCCTTGTAACAACAAAAGAAATTAAAAATTCAATTTAACTTGGTGATCATACGATTCTCGAGTCAGCTTGGTGGATATTTTTTTTAAAATTGAAATTCAAAAAAAATAGACACCTAGCATCTCTCTTTCTGTGATGCACATAGTTTTCTTTTTGAAAGGAACAACGAAACAATATTGTACACTACCTAGTTACCTACCCCAAAAAACCTGATCAGTGCCCTTGGAAATGAACACATAATTTTTTTGAAATTCGATAGCCATGTAACTTAGGTTGCAAAGTTAAATATTTCAAGGCTTTGATGAATGCCATCATTGAAAAGTGAAACACACACACACTGGATAAACATAAAAAAAACTGGATCAAAATCGGTTCATCCGATAGGGAACTAATGACCAACTCAATGACGACCTCTGTGGCGCAGCGGGCGAAGGTCTGCCTGCGACGCAGGAGCTTGCGGGTTCGATTCCCGCCTCGGGACAAATGTTTGCACGATCTGCAGACATTTGTCCAGGGCGTTCTGGATGTTTTCTATGTATAATAAAAAAATATCTATCTATGTAGTGTATTGTATTAAGTATCAAAATCAAAATCAAAATCAAAAACTCTTTATTTCCATAAATACAATAAATGTACACTTAGAAAAGGTCAAAATAAAAAAACTAAACACTGACACGGAAATAAAGTGATATTTTTTGATTTCTGTCGCTTCGGTATGTAGACTAAAGTAAAGAAGCGACGAAGAAACCTTTAGCCTGTTAGTTGTTATTTTTCGAGTTGGAGCAAAACCCGTCCCAAGCTTTTTTGTCCTCTAGATAATCTGATATTTTATAGTAAGCCTTTTTGCACAGCAAGGTTTTGACAATTTGTTTGAATTTATTTACTGATAATTTTTGCAACTCACTAGGAGTTTTGTTGTAGAAGCGTATACATTGCCCTTTAAAAGATACATTTATTTTGTGAAGCCTAGTTGTGGGCACAGCGAGTTTATGTTTATTTCTGGTATTAAAATTATGTTTATCGCTATTTTTAGGGAACCGATTTATATTTTTATGAGTGTACAATAAGTTTTCATAGATATATTGACATGGTACTGTCATTATGTTTATTTCTTTGAATTTATCACGTAGAGATTCTCTAGGACCCATGTTATAGATAGCCCGAACAGCCCTCTTCTGCAGCACAAATACGGTGTTAATATCTGCAGCGTTCCCCCACAGCAGTATACCATAAGACATAATACTATGGAAGTAGCTGAAATATATATATCAGTTATCTAGTACCCATAACACAAGCTCTGCTTAGCTTGGGGCTAGATAATGCTGTGTGAATTGTCCAGCATTATTTATTTATTTATATTTATTTAACTATTATAGATCCCTAGCGGATGAACCAATTTTACAAAAAAACTTACAGATACCTACCACGCATTTTTCGTGTCAAAAACTAGAAATTTGTAGTTTTTTTCAAAATCTACTGATTTTTTCTTCAAGCTACTGATTTTTTAAGTGACTTTCTACTGATTTTGTCAAATTCGATCTGGCAACACTGAATAAGCGGCATACGTACGTAATGTACGTTTAACGTACATTAATTTAAAATATAAATCACCAGATTCTGAAGTGGTGGCTCTGCTGCATAGCACCACACACGGAAATGGAAGTTAGAGTGGAAGGACAATGCAACAAAATTACTAAGGGCACCGGTGTCGCCAAACTCACACAAATAAACCAGTAATCATATAATGCATTACTAAAAAACAATTCGTTTGATTGGTAGTTTAAGTTTAGTCAAAACTAGCCAACGTCACTGATTTGGAAATAAACCTTGACTTCTACAGATAAGATTTATTTTACTTTAGCATCAGAACGTATTTACGGTCTATAGTAACCAAACATTCGATTGACAAGTTAATTCCGCTACTTGACCATAGATGGCGGTATTTTCAGTGGTCGCAATTATAAACTTAATTTCCTCAGACTTAAGATTGACATTCGCGTGATAGGTCGACCATCGACTGCTACTCGATTAGAGCTGCACCAGGTAGCACATTGAAGTACATTATCGATATCGATAGATAAGATACCCGATTTTTTGTTCAATTCGCAAAAAATTTAACTTGTTGGTAGTTTATTTACATACTTGGCACACAAAGAGCTGTATATTTTAAACCATTTATAAATAGACACAGACAGGCAGGTAAAAATAAATGTATGTTGTTTATGCCCCTGAAATAAAACGTATTTATTAGGAAACTGGTGTTTGGAAAGTTTTATGTTTAATTTTAGTAAATGGTGTATGTGAACATTTATATATTTAAACTTAACGATTTTCAGTGATACAAGCGCTGTATGTTTCGTAATTGTATATCTATATCTTTTATTTGATATTTTGAAATCGACTTCCAAAAAGTGTTCAGAGCATATCTTGCTTGATTTGGTTGGCATCCAATTAACTCTACCCGTTGCATCTATCCATTTCTTTTTGACGTTTGTATCTTTGGGAAAATATTTAAGATAAAGGTTAGAGGACCTAATGATGTCAATTTAGTGTCTTGTAATCTAAATACTAAATAAATAATTAATTTACATAATAATACTAATCACTTATTTAACATTAACATTAAAATTAGAAATTAAAATTGAATTTCTTGTATCGATATCAATCGACCAAATCAACATCCGACTTGACTACATCACTAATTGAGTAGCGAAGAATAGAATCAATCCAAAATCAACTTTATCTTAATTGCATAAGGTTGATTTTGACTAACCCTTCTATTGAATTATTGACAAATTGAAATAAAATAAGATTTTATTTTTATTACAAAACAATAAAAACCGTTCTCCCCGATGGTACGAGACACCTCCATTTTGAAGATTTTTTCTCCTACTATCATTTTTACACTCTAAAATCGAACAATACGGTATGATTACGGAAAAATGAATTGGTTGCGAGACTAGCTACTCCACGCGATGTTAGAACCCGACTGGGGTCGAGTAAGCATACCAGCGTGTACTTGTAGCACGCACGCGTGCCACGCCCACTTACCATTTCCCCTTACTTTAATTCCGTGGCACCACACGTAGAAAGAGCTGATGAGGTCGAACGAATTTTGTTTGGTTTCATTGATTTGAGGTTCCATCTCCATCAGACAAGAAGGTGAAGTTATTTGAGGTTATGTTCCATGTTGATTGTTTGTTGCCTGCCTTCCATTCCATTCCATGTGATGAAATAAAATCTCTGAATTTATCTAATTTTAGATTAAAACGAAGATTGTTTAGATATTCATCTTTAAAATGCAACACGACGATGTAAGTTCTTGAAATTAAAACTGTTAATTTGAAATTAAAGCTGTAATTTCTACCTGAAACACGTTGAACTTCATCGGTCGGGATTGAGTGTGATTATCTGTTTTTGGTTGTTTCTAGGTTGTATGGGCCATTATCAACAAGACCCATTGTTCACATAAAGTAACGTAAGTATTTAGAGCTTGGTTATAATGGTGGTTTGGACTGGAGTGGTCAGATAGCACAAATCATGATTTTTTTCAGAACCAACACTCAGCAATTCTGCAGGAATGAATTCAATTTGACAGGTTTGTGCAGCCGGGCTGCCTGTCCGCTCGCTAACAGTAAATATGCGACAGTCAGAGAAGAAAATGGTATTATTTACCTATTCATGAAGACACCTGAGAGGTATTGTGTTTATTTTTCAAATTTCTTAATTATGAAGAGACCTAGTACTACTTTGATGGATTTAGTATGCTGACAGAAAAAATTAAATATGCTAATATTTTCAAATAATGTTTCAGGATTATGTTCCCTGCTAAACAGTGGGAGAAAGTGAAGCTGTCAAGAAATTTTGAGAAAGCCATTCATCAGATAAATGAAAACCTTCTCTACTGGCCGGGCTTTATTAAGGCAAAATGTAAACAAAGATTTGTAAAAATTACACAGTACCTCATTCGAATGAGAAAATTGAAGCTAAGGAGAGTGTAAGTACATTTTAAAATATTTGCAGTG
Organism: Eupithecia subfuscata; assembly: GCA_963564075.1. Classification (NCBI taxonomy): domain Eukaryota; kingdom Metazoa; phylum Arthropoda; class Insecta; order Lepidoptera; family Geometridae; genus Eupithecia; species Eupithecia subfuscata. Next base: position 14,697,453 of record OY751099.1, on the reverse strand, counting down.
TACCTTTCCAACTAGACCTGTAAAATGTAGTAAGAGGTGGCTAAGGGAATCTACCAGAGGAAGGCCATCAGTTTCCTTATGTGCACTTTTAACACCTCTACTCCACCAATATGCCTGCATGTTGATTATGGCAACCCAGTTGTTGGGGAGATGGGCATGCTGAAAGCTACCTAAGTTAATACCTAAGATAATAAAGCTAGCAGCCTCATTCATATAGAATACTAGCTTCTGCCTGCGGCTTGACACACACTATTGTCTAAGTTTGGCTACGTTCTAAATGAACGCCAAATTTCATCTTGATCTGTTCATTAGTTTTTGAGATCCTAGGTAACAAAAATTTCACATTTCACAAACTTTCAGCTTTATATTAGTAGGATAGTAGGATTGAATAAGGGCTAGATTAATGTTTAAATGGATTGTTTAGCATTTGCTTTACAATGAGGATCCGTAACATTTTAGTTGAGAATGCAGATTTATAGACGAAAAAAAATTCATTAGATGGGTCTCTCAAAACTGAGTCTATTTGGTTCTGTAATTTTTTGTCCTAAACTTATAGTTTCGGAGTAAATTACTAAAAACTGATATCTGCCTACGGTTAAAGGCGGCGACCAAGCAAGTGACGTCACACGCACCCGTGGCGGTCACTCTGTGAACTGCGCTAGTAATTTAGTCATAATTTCGTACATAATGGTTTGATTTGGATAATTTAAAAAGATATATCATTCTAATGTCATAAAGAATAACGTGGACGTTCTATTGAAATTGCTGTAACGTTACGGATCCTCATTCTCTTAAACATTCATCTAGCCCATCTACTATTAAAATGCTTAGGACAACAAACCCTAAGACCTAATAAAATTTCCATGACTTGTTATTTTATTAAAAAATAAATTCTTTTCCAGTAAAGAACTTGTTCCAATACAACGTAAGATCGAAAGACGTGAAAGGCGCAGAGAGGAGAAGGCTTTAGTGGCAGCAAGAATTGATAATGCCATTGAAAAACAGCTATTGGAGAGATTGAAAAAAGGCACTGTAAGTACTAAATTTATGTTGAACTACCGTAGCCAATCTATGAACAATTTTTATGTAGCTGAGTAGCTTGTTGAGGACTGGTCCAGTGATCATTTTCACCCCTTGTTCTTATCACAAGTCAAACTAAGTGGGGAATTGGTGGGGTAATGTGTTCACACATTAGTTCACCAATTCCCCACTTACATGGAGTAAATATAGCTAACTTCAAAGAGGGAGGAAGTTCTCAATTCGGGTGTATGATTTATTCGGTTTTGTTAAGAGAATGAATCGATGATTAGTTATCCTCTAAAATCATGTATTTATGCAAAAATTTGAAATAAGCCAGTTTTTTTGAAACACATTTAAATCATTTACAGTACAATGACATCTACAACTTCCCTCAAATGGCGTTCGATGCGGCGCTCAGAGCGGAGGAGGTCTCCGAGAGTGAAAGTGATAGAGAAGAAGAAGAAGTGGAGAAAGAGATGGAAATGGAGCCGGAGCTGGAGCGGGAGTTAAGGAGAGTGGAGGATGCAGATGAGTTTGTAGAGGGGGATAGTGACATGGACAGTGACGAGGTACATTTTTTTGTTAATACACTAGTTATGTTTTTTAAATCAACTAGCATTTACCCGCGGCTTCGAACGCGCTTTCTCGCGATAAGAAATAGCCCATAAGTTATTCAAGGTCAAGAACTACAGCTAAGAACAATTTCAGACCAATTCATTCAGTAGTTTCTCAAACATCCAACCATCCAAACTTTCGCATTTGTAATTCTCGTTTCAGTTTGACAGACCTTCGTTTGGATACAATGCTACGTGTGGCTGATTTATCACGAAGGTTTAGAAGACATATTCACTCTTGCACAATAATGAGAAACAATCACTATTTAGATTTTAGCAGCCAGAGCCATAAACCAGGGGGCTAACTTTAATACACTAAATAAGAAGGTTCGGCTGACGGATCGTGCGAAACGAACAACCTAATAATAGGACCAAGTAGCTTCCGATACAAACACTGACACCTTTTGCTATTCAGAAAATAAATTTCAAATCATTTTCATAGTAGACACATCGGCTGTGCGGAGTTTTGCTGTTTTATGAAAACCGTCACCTGTAAATTTCGCGATTTGTTTTACAAAGTAGACCTGCCTTTAACGTGAGTGTGCTATACAAGCGCAACTGAGGCTGCCCCAACAATATTCTAAAGGTATTGTACACGCAGGGCTTTGAGCGATTTTTAAATAACGCGTTAAGTAAGTAACGCAAACCAAATGCTGCCCAGTGCCCCTTTAAAAATAATGGCAGTTTCACTTTATTTATTTAGCCCTAGGAAGGTGTGGGACATGGTAATGTCAATTTACAGTACATAATCAAAAAAAAAAAAAACAGGATATTCTAATAAAATTAACAGGTAGTATGCTTTTGATAGGGCGTTCTGCCTGCCAACATGTGCGACGTGCGTGGGCACTCCAAGTGTTAAACATAATTCTTGTAAGTAGGTATCTAACATAAATTTTCAGTTAATTAACTTAATTTTTGCAGGAAAGTGACTCAGGTAGAAAAGAAGGTGCTGATGTACATAGTGACTTCGAATCCGAGACTTCTGATATAGAGGTATGTTTGGTTTTGATAAATTTCTAGCTTCGACCCGAGGCTTCGCTCGCCTATGTCCGTACCCGAGATACCGTTTGCCTCCCTGCAAAATTTCATTAAGATCCGTTCACCCGTTATGGTGTGAAATGGTAACAGACAGACGGACAGAAATATCATTTTAAATTTTATTCGAATTTATCATATTACTAGCTTCTGCCCGCGGCTTCGCACGCATTGTTTCTATCTAAACGTTTAAAGGTGATTTCTATCCCACGGGAACTGATTTATGGGATAAAAAGTAGCCTATGTTTTATTCCAGGCCTAGAATTATCTGTATGCAAAATTTCAGCCCGATCCGTTCAGTAGTTTTGGCGTGAAGAGGTAACAAACATCCATCCATCTATACATCCATCCAAACTTTCGCATTTATAATATTAGTGTGATTAATGATTATGGATAACATGATTCTGATATTCAATAAATTCTGATCCTACTGATATTATAAAGCCGAAAGTTTGTGAATTCTGAATTATTGTTACCTAGGATCTCCAAAACTACTGAACAGATCAAGATGAAATTTGGCGTACGCTTGGAGCCTCAGATAATCGGCTACTTATTATACCGAAAATACGTGTGCGAAGCCACGGGCAGAAGCTAGTATTCAATAAAAGATATAAATCATGTTTTAAACATTTTTTTTCTTGTAGGATATGGCTGAAGCAGTTGCGAGGAAGAAACCGCGCGTCGAAATCGAATATGAAACGGAGCCCGTGAACATTTCTAAAAAGAAAATAAAGCATTGATGAATATGAAGATCTGTTTGGTTATTGGTAGTATTATAATAAATCTGCTTCATCAGGTAAATCACTGCATTATTATAGAACCAAGTTCCCTTGCGCCTTTTCGCAAGCATAGCATCTGTTTGAACGTGATAAACTCGATAAGTACCCAACTGATTTTCATACAGTTTTCACAGAGACAGTTAATGTACAGAGCGATTCACGCAGAAGATTTAAGATTAAGCGTATAATTAATTAAGGTATCATAAAATTTATGTCAAAATTTGCTGAAATACGACATGATTTTTGAAGTTGAATATGTCGTAAAAAACAAGCTGATTTCTCAGTCTGCGCCAAAGAAAAGCTCCCGCTGCGCTGGCGTGCGCGCGTATTCAAATACAGATATAAAAACAATGTATTATAGAATTAAGTATTCTTCATGTGGTCTATTAAACTGCTCTAGTTCCCGTGCGAAGCCCGGGTTGCGGGTTGCTAGTAATCGAACTGGACACTTTCCCACCGTATCATCTAAACCTAACTAAAGTAAGCAGACCTTGTGTTTTTTGCTTGTATATAACAACTTTATTTATATATTATAATACTAGACGATCGCCTCGCGGTTTCACCCGCGCAGTTCCCGTTCCCGTGGGAATTCCGGGATAAAATATAGCCTATGTCACTCCCTGAAAAGTAAGCTTCCTAACGGTAAAATAATTTTTCAAATCGGTCCAGAAGTTTCGGAGCCTATTCAATACAAACAAACAAACAAACAATCAATTCCTCCTTATAATATTAAGTAGTATATGTAGATTATCTACAGACTGAAGATGACAATGACCCTAGTTATGATAAAGTAATGTAGGTTAACTTGACGACCTCGGTGGCGCGGCGGGCGAAGGTCCGCCTGCGGCGCAGGAGGTTGCGGGTTCGATTCCCGCCTTGGGACTAATGTTTGTACGATCTACAAATATTTGTTCCGGGTGTTCTGGTCGTTTCTATACATATAATAAAAAAATATCTATCTATGTAATGTATTATATTACGTATATCAGTCATCTAGTACCCATAACACAAACTCAGCTTAGCTAGGGGCTAGATGATGCTGTGTGGATTGTCCTACATTATTATTAACTATTTTCTGCCTGCGGCATTGCACAAATACGTTTTTTCTGAACAAAAAGTAGGTACCTATTTCGGTTTTAGATTCCCTATAATGGGATTACAAAATCAAAGAAATGGCACAGAAATGTCCGAGTAGGTATTCAACATGTAGAGAAATTAGTTCGATGGGTACTTTCTTTCCCGACCGAAGAGTAGGCTAAAGTGTCTTTAGTCTTTACTTAAGAAGGGTGTATAAGTTTGACGCGTCTGTCTGTGGTATCGTAGCTCCCTAACTGATGAATCGATTTTCGTTTAGTTTTTTTTTGTGTCATAGATAATTTTATCCCGATTGTTCTTAGCCATGTTTCATGAAAATCTGTTCAGCCAATATACGTCGGCGGGTTTTTAAAATTTTTAATTTTGTCTTGTCTTTACTGTATTGCTTGATAATTCATCTCAAAACCTTCTAAACCAGTAGTTCTACGAACAGTAGACCTCGCGAACACTAACTCATCTTTATAATTGTTTTCTATCTTTCGTAAACTGGCAGGCATGCGTGGCCGTGCTACATAGTCCCCGACGACCCCAAAAACCCCGACGAAAAAAAAATCTATAAAATTGTAGTATCTGTACACCAAGTTTCGTACCGATCGGTTGTAAGATACGACCTGTAGAGGAATCCGGACGATAGCTTCTCTGAGTGCTTCCAAAGTCACCACGGTCAACGTGCCAGTGGAGTATGGTTAGTGATATCGTCAGCAATATCACTCTTTTCCACCGTAAAAAACTGCCCGTTGATATCGATAGATGACAGTAGATTGTCCGAACAAAGCTGTACTTAGTTAATGATTATATCGGGTATTTATCGCGTACCTTAATAATAGTTAATGATAATTATAATCATTAACTATGTTAACAAATCGCGAAAGTTTAAAATGTTTTAAAGCCGTACTTGGTTCGGATCCGATCTCTGCATTTGCTGCAGGCATAACCTATAATGAATATCGCCAGATAGTAAAAGCATAGGTCAACATCAAAATATTCGAAATTAATTCCGTTCGACGTGCCTTATACGACAGCAGCCGCAGCCATACCGAAACATTGTTCTTTCGGGTACCTAGTCGAAGCTGTCAGAAAACTGATTGAAACTACCGCACTTAGCTAAAAAATTCATCTGATCTCAAAGCTGCTAACCCCGTGGGGCTACCCCCAAGGCCAGGGCCATCCCCACGCCCACGGCTACCCCAGGTTCACGCCTACGCCCACGGCTACCCCACGTTCACGCCTACGCCCACGGCTACCCCACGTTCACGCCTACGCCCACGGCTACCCCACGTCCACCCCCACGGCCAACACCACGCCCACCCACCCCACCGCCACGGCCACCCCCACGCCCACGACCACGCCCACCAACAGGCCCACGCCCACCCACCTCCACCCCCACGACCACGCCCACGGCCAGCCCCACACCCACGGCCACCCTCACGTTCACGGCCATCCCCACACCCACGGCCACGTCCATGCCTACGCCCACGGCCAGCCCCACACCCACGGCCACCCTCACGTTCACGGCCATCCCCACACCCACGGCCACGTCCATGCCTACGCCCACGTCCACGCCCACGGCCAACACCACTCTGACGCTCATCCCCACGCTCTGGCCGTGAGCGCCCCAATTCCACGCCCACGCAAAGGCCCACGTCCACGCCCACGGCCACCACCACGTCCGTGGACGTGGCCAACACCACGCCTACGGCCATCCCCACGCCCACGGCCACGTCCACGCCCACGACCACACCCACGCCCACGCTACGGCCAATAATATCGGCGAGCGGAGCGAGCCGCTTTTTCTTTGTTGCTGTTGGTAATCTTAAGTTCTTCTCAGTGACAGCAGGCAGGAAACACGGAAAAATAATGATCAAGCTGTGAAAATTAATGAGATTTCTCGCGAGGTCTGTTCGTAGAACCACAATGTAGAACTACTAGTTTAGTCATTGTTAGTACCCATAACAGAATTGTCCAGCATTATTTATTTTTCATTGACATGTACTTAACTAACCTAATTATTGTTACGAATAAAGAACTTGAACTTGATACGTAGATTAGATAAGTTATTTCCTGAATTCTATCTTAGCTTTTTATATTCTCTTGCAATAAAATGCAGTTACAAGATTAATTAAGATGCCTTTTCTAGATCACCTAGGTATGTAGAATTCATTCAGAATGACCTTGAAGTTAACTTGAACCTACTTCTTTACCTTTCCGAGCGTACGTGAATGAGAGCACAAATGAGGGCAGGAGAGGAATGGCCAGCACTTTTTCTACCATTATTAGGTATTTTGTCTCCCACATAAAGGTTATCTAATGGATACAGGAGTGGCGAGCTTAAGTGAATTAATGGGTGTGTAGCTTTGCACTGCGCAGAATAATCGTTGGTATCTCGGTTATGTAGGTATTTGTTCTGGGTGAAGTATAATGTGTGTTCTGGTCGTTACTATACAGCCGCGACGGCTCGAATTCAGGAACCAGTTAGTTAGGCTATGGATAGTTTTTGGCAATAGGTATTCACACTTAAATTAGAACAACCGATGTGTCTTATCTTATCAGCCCGCTGCTGGATCCCTCTGTTGGGCAAAAGTCTCCCTTCCCTCCTCCGTATCTATAAAATACGGTCCTAGAAACTAGTGCTTAGGTACTGTTATCGTCCAGGCACGTAGGTGGGTAGGTAGGTATAGGTACCGTCAAATAGAACAGGATTACCTATCACTTACATAACGGGTATTTACCTACTGTAGGTACGTAGGTACAGTACCTACGACCTGTACTGTATCTACATAGATAGCTATGCGTAGCGTGTGTAGAGTAGAGACGAGAATTTGGCAGGCGAGGTGACTGGTTGACGCCAGACCGGTCGATAATGTTGTATCCCTCTGATACCCATAGATAGCCCGTCTGGTGTAGGTTTTGGTGTAAGAACAGGAGATTAACGAAGCATTGAGTACCTAGCTTATTAATTTCATACTTAGACCTACTTGAAATAATAATTTATTAAGTATAAAGTCCCAAAATACGATAAGTAATAATTAACGAAGGTAGGAAGGTGCATAAATGTTACTCATAGCCTCATCATAAGATGTTCATAGGTAGAATAAGTAACTTTTTCACACTCCCGTAAAACGCACTTCGTCATGTACCTAGTCCCGAACGAAACCAAGTGAATAATCACTTGGTTTCGGTAGCCTAGCTAACAGAGCTATATACCTAAAGCAGTTACGGTTTTACCCAGTTAGTAGTCGCGTAGTTAGGTATATTCTCTTTGGTTTTACCCAGAAGAGTCATCTAAAGTTTTATCTAATTCAAATAAACCGAAGGAGAATCTCTTAGTGTGTCGCGAGTCTCCTTGGTCAACATTTTCATACAAATTTTGAGTTTACAAATTACTCGCTTGATGAGATTGAATTTGGAGCATCAAAATATTAATGTTCAACAAGAGTAAGAAACTAGAGTAGGTAGGTAGGACCTACCCACCATTAGTGCTTCGTTTAGTTAGATTAGACGTATTGATCAACCCATTATTCATAATGGTCTGCTAAAATAAAACAGTTGCTAAGCAGTGTTATTTCTCATTAAATGTCAATAGAAGATGACAGAGTCATGCTTTAAGCCGACTGTTATATGAAGGGAGTTAGTCTCTCTCCGAAAATAAATAAAATGTAAGCTTAGAGTAGGTACCTACATAGATAAACGCCAAGTCGCCAAGTAAACATGCCTCGGTTAAAAATCTCTAAACGGGTGGGTATTAATTTATTTAGAAAGATTCACTTTGATCGGCCGATTTGGATTAGGATCCATACATAAAGCTTAATTGATGTTATAAATTGTAAACAGGTTTTGAATATCTTCATGTTTTATCTGCCTCAAGGAAATTTCGTACCAAGTATTTTTTATAGGAACAGAGTCATCGCCGAAATTGCTGAACTTTGTCTATTTTCAAAAGACCCAGTTCGTTTAAGTATCTACACCTAAGTGTTTGTAGAATGTTTGATCCTCTTCAGAGATTATGTTTGATCTTCTTCCTAGGGTTCCGTACCCGAAGGGTGAAAACGGGACCCATTACCGCCTCCGCTGTCTTCCGTCTGTCCGTCTGTTGCTGTCCGTCTGTCAGCGGTTGTATCTCTTGAACCGTAAGAGGTAGCCAGGAATTAATTTTTTGTGCAGTACAGTTGCCACTATAGGTAACAACAAAATAATAATTACCTACTAGGGGAAGATAAAAATTTTGCAACTTTAGGGAGGCAGTAGAAAAACGATCTTTTGCGCCGTCAGTACTTGATTAGGTGACTGACCGCATCATGTCGGTGTTTTCCTTTTTTGAGATCCATAAAAATTTTGTGGGTTTTTTTGCGAAAGTTTATCAATCACAAAGAGAAGTATAGGTATGGAAGGGTTCCGTACCATACTTGAATACTTGATAAAGTTTAGTATGGTACGGAACCCTTTGTGTGCGAATCGACTCGCACTTCGCCGGTTTATTTGAGATATTATGATGGTTATGTATTCTACTCGAGGGTGCCACTTAATCTACCTACTATACATTTTTTATTTTTCTTGGAAGAGCGAGATTCTCTAACAGGTATTTCTTTTACCTTTAAGGGAAATTCTAACTGTGTTATAATATAATCATTGTAAATTTAATTAAAGAATACTCCTAGGGCTATTTATTTGACCCGTCTAGGTAAAAGAATTCGTGCCTTCGTCTTTCTACAAAGCAATATGACAACTATTGCAATTATTAGGGAATTCAATCCCGCACGTTTTTTGCGGGGTGCGGGATTACACGATCGTGATCCACGGGATAAGCGGAGCTGAAAAAGTGTATGGAAATCGAAGAAAAATATACAAAGACATCCCTTTGAATAGGTACATATTTCTAACAGCGCTAGAGTCCGTAGGAAGTCCCAAAGATTTTCGACTCCTACGTCACTTGACCTCGTGGTGTAGTTGGTTAGCACATTCCCGTACTGAGGGAAGGATGCGGGTTCAAGTCCCGTCGAAGTTGAAAATTTTTGCGATAACATTTGATTTAATTACCCAGAGTGTGAGGGCTTAGGTACCTACGCACTATAATAACAAAAATATTAATATTTATAAATAAAAGGGCAATAGCATTTATTCACAAAGAAAATTATACTAGTATTTACAATTGAAACAATTGAGCTACTTAACTGCAGACTGTTGGAAACAGTCTACAGGTAGCTCAACTGATCCATATCAATACCAGTCGGAACCGTCCCCAAGACGCTGGCTGCATTGCCACGCTGTATGGCAGTCCTGATGCGCTGTGCCAGATACTCACCAGCTTTCGGGTCACGCGTCGGTCGCTTCGACCAGACGCTCAGAATAATATACATAAATAATAATATTAAAAATATTAATATAAATAATACATTATGTATTCGTTCAGGCCTCAATAATAATATTAATAATCAATTAAACCACTCTCATTCCTTTCTTTTCCCTGGAACTCATGTATTTGATCCCTTAAAGGTCTAGGCGAATAGTCTGGCCTATGGCCTACTGCCGATTTACGGGATTGATGTCCTCGAGTCCACGGGCTTGCTCAAATTTTGATGCGGGATTGGATTCCCAAATTGCAATCAACTGTATAGTAGGTTCCTATTGCGAATATCGCAATAATTGAATACCTTTTGTCAATGAAAGTAATTAAGACGGTAGAATGTATTAATAAAGGTAGGACTTTGAGCGAACACCGACTAGCTACCTATGTAGGTACTACTACTGAGGGGGAGGAATGTCTATTGCGCTGGAGGCGCCCCTGGAGGTGGCCCCAGCGCTTCGAAAGCTGACTTATTTCCCCCGCTTTACCGCCCCTAAGTGCTTTGCGAACTCTAGATAATGATCTTCGATAGAACCTAGAGATACAGACACACTCGTTAGTAATGTATTAACCAGACTAAAAGCCACATCTTGTCAACGGTAACAAGTAATGATCTATCGATAAAAAACTTATGGTTCAAATCGGTATTAATACTTATCCTATCTTATCATTCATAACATAACACAAGCTAAGCTTAGCTTGGGGCTAGATGATGATGTGTGGATTGTCCAGCATTATTTTTTTATTTATCTATCAGCACTCTTACGTCTAAAGCTTTTCTTGTTTTTCAATGATATTTATTTTTAAGGACTTTTACTTTGCAAAGTATGTCAGTCTTATCATAACCTAAACTTTTTCATCATCATCATCATCATCAGCCTATACTAGTCCACCACTGGACATAGGCCTCCCCTAATGAGCGCCATAGCGCCCTGTCTTCGGCTTGCCGCATCCAGCATCTGCCTGCTGTCTTTCGCAGATCTAAACCTAATCTAGACCTAAACTTATTAATAACATACCTACAAAAGAAAACAAACAACAAAATTAAACTAATCGGTCAAGTTGTAGGTCTGTGATGCTTAAAATATTTAAACAGGGAAATGGCCGCTAATGAATTTGGTTCCGCTAGAATGTTAATAAAAGTTCCTAAATTGAATCTATTTAATTTAAGTTCATTCAACGTCTAAAGCTAAACGTAGGTAATTCCCGAAACAACGGAGGTTGTGCCAAAATCGGACTTGGCATGCAAATTGGTAATCGCAGTAAAGGTGTTAAAAATACACAGAAAAGCGGCACTTCCTCTGGTAGGTTCTTTTAGTCGTCTCTTACGACACCCACGGGAAGAATTGGGATGGTGCAAATTCTAAGCCGGCAGCATACAGCTATTTCAGCAGTTGTACTTTACCTAACCTCATCTAGGTATATAAATAAAACAATTCGTGATAGTTACACCATTTATAAGTATAACACAAGAGCGGCTGAACCGATTTCAAAGATCTTTGTTTTGTTGAATCGGTCTCTGTCCGGGATAGCAGAATAACCATCAAACAACGGATTCCGCGCAAAAATTGTAATTCTACGCGGGTGAAACCGCGGGCACAGCTCGTTTTAAATAATTTTCAAGTAACTTAACAGCCTAATAAATTTGCAATAACTTCGCTTATTAGCACCAACCTGACCCCTGCATCCACATTACTAAAATTGCCTGTAAAGCAGTGATCTTGTACCCTAATAAATAAAATGGAAGAAAAATTGCTGGCGAGACCAAACCCTTCTCTCGAGAATGCAGAGGGAAATACGTATTTACATACATAATGACGTCCCCTAGTGACGATGAAGATCCCTTCTGAGAGTAATTTCTATTTGTTCTGTTTAGAACACCCCTCGGGAATAAATAAGGAGTTGACCTTTCTGAAATATTACCCAACCTCTGACGCTGCATAATTATTTGTGAGCGCCGAGGGTGTTTCCGGATATCGTAGGGAACTTGAAGCTTTTCAGCAATCAGGCCGGCTTTGATTAGCGACTTACAAAGCTATAGCTTAGCTTTATAACTTCGGTAGATAGATAGAAACTTCTTTATGGCAAACTTATAGATAGAAAAATACAACAAAATCTAGTGACAAGTGGCGGTCTTATCGCTCAAGATCTTTACCAGACAACCGTGGATGGATAGGATCATTGGATAGTACTTAGGGATCTGTGTGCTCATGAAGGTTATATAAATAAATTAGATCTTAACTTAGATCATATTATTTTATCAAACATTATCTCATCGGGACAGCATGAGCGAGGTTGTCATTTTCAATCCAAATCTTAATCCACGCAACTTATACAATAAGTTACGTTCTAACGACTGCATAGAATGGAATAAAATATAATTAATCATTCAATTAAAAAACAACATTACATTTCGGTTAGAAGTGCCTTAAAGCCTATGTTAGGTTTAACTAGACACAGAGTTCTAACCTGGTTCAATAAGAGGTATTATTAGGTAGGTGTATTAATCGAAATACTTAGGTTACAATTACTACAATTTTACTAGAAAATTACAATCAAATAATAGAAATAAATTAAAATAAAATTAATACTTCACGTAAAAAACCATCCATCGAACTACATCCTAAGAAAACTTGTATTACGATGGAGTGGATCAAGATCATTTAGTCGCCATACTCGCAATATCACCTGACAATAGATTTGAAAGAAAGTAACGCTTGTGCAGCTCGGTGCGTAAAATACCTAAATTAGCGTTTCGCCGAAATGTAATAGCGCTCTTAATACTATGTAGGTAACTGTATTAGTAAGTTACTTCTAAAGCTAGTATCAAAAGCAATAACGACATACTTACAAACGTTCCCTCATCCGATTTAAAAAATATAAAGTTTCATTGACTCTCAAAACGAGATATCCGTAAATCCGACAGGCAAATAAACTTGAAAAGCTCAAATATGTTTTGCATAAAAAGCTTGGCATAAAATTCAGTTGAGATTAACCCAGTGGGAGTGAACGACAGTCGTTTGCGAGCTTCTATCGCGTTTTAACCACCATAATCCCTATTTAGTGGACTCTAGTGAATTTACGGGGCAACGCCATGGTTATTTATTGAGCTGGTGGGCTCACCCACTCAAAAAGGATTTTATTGCGTGTACTTAAAATGCAATTTAATATTTAATACCTTCCAGACTCAGAATATTTATATCTTCCATGAAACCGTACAGCACATTTAGAAAAGTCGATCATACCTATAGTTCTAAAATCATTTACAACGGGATATTTACCATGATTTGAGTTTTGAGTTTTCCAATATTTCGGCACAGTTACATGCGCCATGATCACGGAATAACTGACGTCACTGCGGGTGAGTTGTTATTGGCAGATATATCGATCTACCCTCATTTTTTGTGTTAATAACCATGATGGATTTAAAAGTTTTATACCTATAGTTGTTCTATTTCACGAAGTCCGTTGGGCTATGTATGTCATAGTGAATGCATGTACACATTGTTTTAGTGTGCGTAAGCTCGGAAGCACTCAGTCTCGCCCGAGACGCGGTCCGGGTCACTAGTGCTCATTATATTCACGTCAGATTTTGGTAGCGAGTACCGTCAGCATGACAACTAAGCGCAAAGTTGTTCGTATTGAGGTAAGTTAACGGACTTCGTGAGACAGAACAACTGTACTAGGAAATAAAGTGCTTGATTTTACTCATAAACCCTTTCATGAATTTGGTACCTATCACTCTAATCCACTCTACTGATTTAAATATACCTATCTAATTAATTAGGCCTAGGTATTGTTACTCAATAATTTTCATTTGACATTGAGCTCTTTCATCAAAAGCTTTCAACATAATACCTACTTCAGAAGCATTTGAAACCCAACCCGTTTAAATGATCACTACAGCGTGGTATTTTAATTGACAATTTAATGCTTAGATAGTTACTAATTTTCTTCCGTGATTGATTTACTGTTCGCTTTGCGTTCGCTGGGCCAAAAAGCCTGCTCGCGATTCCTAGCTCAAATCCGTAGCGTATAAATCTCGTAGCACGTAGCTCGTAGCCGTAGCACGTAGCTCGTAGCCGTAGCACGTAGGACGTAGCTCGTAGCTGTAGCTCGTAGCCGTAGCACGTAGGACCTTTTTTTTTTTTTTTTTTTTTGTTTTCGAGGGGAAAAATCTGCGAACAGATACCATACTGCATGTAGGGTACAGTATGGTTATGTGGGGTTGTCGAAGAGAAAAAATAAAACTTCGACGACCCACTAAAAGACCCCCCGGTGGCCGGCCTCTAAGCTTAAATCAATGGGCCTGGGAACTCCGATGGACCGCGCCAGGCCCATTTCGCATTGCCAAATCGCTCGTCTCCGAGGGCATTCACACTACCGCCCCCAACGTACCACGAAAATTAAGATGGCACGCGCCACACAGTGCCATCGACCTCCCGGGGTTCGCCTTGGAAAGTCGGAGCCCTCACTCCGACTGACTGCGGACCCAGATGGTTCCATAAAGGGAAATGCCGCGACGCCCTTAGGGCGCAGGCGGCGCAGAGCGGCCGTAGCGTGCGCCTTGCCGCCGCCTCCTCCGGGCGGGATTGGCTCTTTCGCGATCCCGCTCGGCAGCCTCTTTCTGGACCATGACGGTCTCACAGAAAGAGACCACCTCCATCCACGCCGTCTCATCCACCAGCATAGCCGCCACTACGCTGGGCAGAGAGAGGTCTTGCCCGATCCTATTGACCAGGATCTGCCTTTCAGCGCTCCACGCCGAGCATTCCTCGAGCGTGTGCTGAGCTGAATCCCGATCCCCCTCACAGTGGTGACATTGCGGTGTCGGTTCGCGTCCGATCCTACTCAGGAACTCACCAAAGCAGCCATGCCCGGTGAGCACCTGAGCAAGACGGAAGGTGAGCACGTAGGACCTAGCATAGCACGGAATGTACGCGTAGCAAATGATGATCCTTGCGTAGTAGCTAGTAGGGTGTCCTACGAGCTACGGCCTACGCAGACCTAGTCCGTTCGTAGCTATTGTGCTACCTATTTTATTTTCAGCCGTTATTGTCCGATCTATTATCATTCTGTTGAATTATAAAATATGCGTTGGAGCTCCAACGCAGTGTACATTACATTACATTATTAGTCCACTGCTGGACGCAGGTCTCCCTGTAAGCACCTTATTGGCTTTTATCTCATGGGGGGTAATGCCCATAATCCTCACGTTGGGCATGCTGGTTGGGAATCGCAGTTCGGTGATAGAATTGTTCTGCAGGGGCGCTGCTCCCGGTGGATATCTCTTAGTCGCCTCTTCCGAAACCCGCGGGAAGAGTTGGGGTGGTGCAAATTCTAAGCCGGCACCACACGCCACCCACGGCACCCACCTACTATATACCTTGAGCCATTCTCGAGATATTTGTAAAAACATACGAGACAAAAACCCAAAATAATCTTTTTGGCGTAGATTTTGGAAATTAATTGTCAGCATTATGCATTCTATCTATGTAGTGTATTGTATTAAGTATATCAGTTATCTAGTACCCATAACACAAGCTCTGCTTAGCTTGGGGCTAGATAATGTTGTGTGAATTGACCAGCATTATTTATTATTATTGTAGGAGAGCTCAAACCAATCACAAACGTGTTGGTGATGATGAGCAGAACATGGAATTTACGTGTCAATCTCACCTCATCTCAACAGTCTTTATTGGTCCACTGCTGGACGCAGCCCCCAGCCCCCCCCCCTGATAAGCGCCTTATTGGCTTTTATCTTATGGGGGGTAATGCCTATAATCCTCACGCTGGGCATGCGGGTTGGGGATCGCAGTTCGGTGGTAGAATTGCTTAGCGGGAGGCGCTGCCGCTCGCCCCCGTAATTCACGCAGTGTCAGTGAATTACCAATAACCCCGTAGATGTAGGTACGATAAATAAACCCCGATAAGTTCACCACATTATCACATCTGGGTCCCCAAACCAATGCAATAAGCGACGACGTATAAGTGTTAGGGAACTAAGTAATTCAATTAAATTGACGAGACGTCCGTTATTCCGTTCCACTAGCTAGACTGAATCGTTAAAACTAAAATCGTGTGTGAAAACTTTGTCTTTCACGAGAGAGAGGTGCTAGTTTTTACACTGGATGACTTAATTAAATACTTACTGTGAGTAATTTAGGTATGTAGCTGTATTTATACTCAAAGATAAAAACGCTGCGGTAATTCAAAACATAAAATAAAAATCAAAAACTCTTTATTTCCATAAATACAATAAATGTACACTTATAAAAGGTCAAATTATAAAACTAAACACTGACACGGAAATAAAGTGATATTTTTGATTTCTGTCGCTTCGATATGTAGACTCAAGTAAAGAAGCGACGAAGAAACCTTTCGCCTGTTATTTGTTATTTTTCGAGTTGGAGCAAAATCCGTTCCAAGCTGTTTTATCCCCTAGATAATCTGATTTTTATAGTAAACCTTTTTTCACAGCAAGGTTTTTACAATTTATTTGAATTTATTTACTGATAACTTTGCAACTCACTAGGAGTTTTGTTGTAGAAGCGTATACATTGCCCTTTAAAAGATACATTTATTTTGTGTAGCCTAGTTGTGGGCACTAGTGCGTAAACGCCTAAAATTTTGTCCCTGATTCCTGAAAAATATGAATAGATAAATAACGTGAATAATGTACTCGTAAATAAAACAGCTCCTCACCTGACCGAGCACGTTCGATTGCAAAAAGTTCCGAGTCTCGACACTCGATGGAAAATAAACAAGTACAGGCTCCGAGGTGCTAAATCGGAATATGCTAGAACGAGAGCGTACCCAGGGAGTAGGGGTGAGCAGCTGTCCCCTCCCTCAAGTAGGGTTTTGTATGCTTAGGTAGCAAATGTTGTCGATAGAATTTAAGCCCCACCAAAAAATGAAACAAAACCACATACATTTTTCGAGGCTCGCTTCGCATGCCATTTTTGATTATTAGTTTTTTATGGAGATCAGCGCTTTTTCCCCGTTTAACACATTCATGGCAAGACGCAGTTGTCAGCCTCCTGCACACCGGTGTCGCGGCGGCGGCGGTGGCTGGGCAGAGAATGCGATATATTACCACCTTAAAATATGACAAAAAACTTATTAATTTTTCGCGGCTTCCTGTGCTTGCCGATAATATTTCGTAGTTTGTGGTAGGGTTCTTAAACCCCTCCGATATGAATTCCTGGCTACAGCCTTGTTCTTAAACAGGAGCGCGGGGCGTAGTCGTAGGCGCCTCGTTTGTTTTAAATGATGCTCCAACATTGATCACGGGCTCTTGACCCACTTTACAAGACTCGATGTATTGGCTGGAAGCTTAAACAGGTGACCTGTTTCAAAGTACAATTAGTACGCACGGTCTATTCTTTCTATGCGGTAAGTTGACGGTTAGCTGGGGTATTTTCACATATTATTCAGAGAACACACGAAACAAATCGTCAGCTTATGAATTTTATTGTTAGGTAAGGTAACTTTTTAAATAAATAGTTTTTTCCCGTGTTATTATTATTTTTCTCATAAGAACTCGTGTATGGGATAGAAAGTGTTATTCCAGGTGGATACCTATCTATGCAAAATTTCACCCTTGTCCGTTTAATAATTTTGGCGTGAAGACAACACCTAAACCTAACCATCCATCCGTCCAAACTTTTGCATTTATGTCCTACTAATCCTACTATTATTATAAATGCGAAAGTTTGTGAAATGTGAAATTTTTGTTACCTAGGATCTCCAAAACTACTGAACAGATCAAGATTACTGAACAGATCAAGATCAGAAATTTGGCATACACCTAGAAGTAGCCTAACTTAAGCAATAAGCTACTATTATTCCGAAAATACGCGTGCGAAGCCGCAGGCAGAAGCTAGTTTTTATACATTTGTGTGACTGTGCTGGGTATTACTGCTACGGTAGGTACACCTCTTGCCTGACCGATAGACAAGAATAAATCAATGTAAGTAACTAAACTTAGGTCACAAGATTCACATCTTATTAAGGCATCAAAATCAGGCTTCCTGCTAATTAATACGTTCACTAATCATCAAATACTTTCTAACGTGGAAGAGTGATCCTTGAACGAAAGAATATGCCAGGGAAGGGAAGTTGCAATACCCTTCTAGAAACTGCATTCGCCTCCGAGGCGAGCACTTTATTTTTCAGCGTTGCTTGAGATAAATAAAATAGAAACCTCTCAATTCAAGCAAGATTAGGTTTCCTACCGCATTAGGTTACTACTGCATAAATAATAGATTCAGACGTTACTTCGGAAATCCATTGCAAAATATTGACACAATAATAGTGTGTAACATTGGTGATTACCGCCGAGGCGCCATTCGTACGTGTTCAGTAAATAAAACTTTCACTCAAATATAACTTTTGTTTTCTCTGTAATAAAAGAAAACTTTAAATTCCCCATTTTGTACGTGGCAAAATAGGCGCAAACCCTATGCATAAAATAAAAAAAAAACCTCATCTCTTTAGTCTGTGGCCGATCGCAATGCGCGCGCAGAAAACTGATTAATTTTTATCTACTAAATAAAATGAGTTTTTACTGTTATTTTATTCACAAGTGTGTTGAAAAACGTCGTATGATACACGTGTATACATACACACGATGATTACCATCCTCGGCTCTCTTAAGACCATCAATGGCGCCTCGGCGGTAATCACCAATGTTACACACTAGTACCATAATGTACTATTATTCGTGTTTTGTTACAGAGTATGTGCATGTATAAGCCCCGCAAGTTGATATTGCGATTGGCGGCCATCTTGGTGACGTAGTCGACGTCGCACCGTCAGTACCGTTCGCAAGGTCAGCCCGCGCTTACGCTACATATAACAAGTACTCTAACTACTAAAAGCTATAACAAGTACTCGACGCGCGTAAGCACTTACGCGCGTCGAGTACTTGTTATAGCTTTTTGTTTTTGTTATCCTGTTTTATTGTTATTTTTGAGTTTTGTTGTTTAGTTTTGTTACCTGTTACCCGTTAAAACGAGTAAGAAATTAATTAACAGTCGTGCTCGTGAAATGATAATTTAAGTGGACAATTATTTTTTTTAAAAGAGAAAGAAGACTAAGTTAGTTATCCAAAATATAAACTGTGCCTTAAAAAGTGCTTCGAACACTACTGAGGACATTTTAATGTCGAAGCAACTAGTAATAGACATTTTGAATATTTTGCAAAATTCTACCAAAGTCACGGAACGTGTGGCATGGTTTAAATACAAATATCCCATAACCCTAGCTTATTTACTTTTTATTACATTTTTTTGCTATCTGTACTTTTTTGCGACGGATGACGTCACGCAGCTGTTATTGTGACAGGGTTCCATCGCAATATCAACTTTCGGGGCTTATAATTTAAGTTTATTTTTAAAGGCATTCAAATTAAAACATTCTTTTATGTTGTTTGGCAGATTGTTAAACTAACTTTATTAACTAATCTTTATTGAACACCATCAAAGAAAATTAGGATCAAAGTATCGAATAAATAAACGAAGCAACTCTCCCTCAACCTCAAATAAAGAGGATTGCGGGATCATAAGATCATTCGCAATAATTTTAAGGAACTCTAACCAACTTCAAACAGCCTTTTGTGAGCCCAGTCAAGTAAATTATTCGATTCACTTCGTAGAATCCTTAAAAACGTATTCGCCAACCTCGAGCTATGCTGAAAGTGCCAACTTTGAATATTTTAAAGACAGCGTATTCAAACAGACTTACGTAGCAGCCTGTATACGTAGCTATAGCTATTTCTTCGTAAAAATAAAACCATTGCAGCGTGAGAGGAGAGAGCTGCTGTCGGAAGCAGGGTGTCTTGTCCTGCTCATTTCCTTGCGTTGTGATTTCAAAGGATTTCAATTCAACATTTTCCACTGTGTAGGTACTTATTACAGGCGCTGTACTCGAACTAATTTACTACTTAGTTGTTTTATATGACTCCGGTGCGGTCAAAAAGCATCGGAATCTCCCCGATTGGGAATACTTACCTTTGTTTTTATATGTGAATGGAGGTAAAGTAGGAATTAACGTGTATATTGGTCGCTTAATAAGAGCTATCTTATAAAAGATTAACCTACCTATTACATCTCTACATACTATAAAACAAAGTCGCTTCCTGTCTGTCTGTCTGTCCCTATGTGTGCTTAGATCTTTAAAAGTACGCAACGGATTTTGATGCAGTTTTTTGACGTGACAACGTCTTATAATTCGATAGAGGCTGCACGCACGGAAAAAACATGACGTCATGCGGCGTTACCTCGCTCTGAGGCGTTCCATGTAATGAGGCGTTCCATGTAAGGCTTGAAGTGCAAGCGAGAGCGCTCGACATCCGTCTCTCTCCTACTTGAGTGAGCGGTGCGTCTGCGTGGACAGCTGCTATACTATAGTACATTTACATGTTTTGATCGAGTATCAAATGCTACCATTCCATCAGTATTTTCTTAAGACGTTGTCACGTTCAACTATCGTCAGTAAACCGACTTTACAGACAACCAATTTTTTTATTAAATAAAGTGATTCAAGAGGAAGGTTTATATGTATAATAAATGCATAATATAATAGAGAAACACTGCTAATTTTAGAGGTTTCTAATGTGATGTCGTAAATAAACAAATTTTTTGCGCTTACATTACAACGCTGGCTGAACCCTACGAGATAGATCAAAATAATGTACTAAGTATTGTACAACTTAAAAAGGCCTACAATAAAGTCCAGGATGGTATATGTCTATCTCTTAGGCATAACCCACAATAACCATTTTTTATCCTTTACTTTTTATGAGAAATAATGGCTTGTTTACGAAGCGATTTTAAGCAATACAGCATTAATCCTTATCCAATTAAGTACCTTAAATACATTGTACATTTTTTATAGATTAATATGGCCCTTTACAGCATATAATTTATATGAATATTTTCGAAGATATAACAGATTTAAAATGCAGATTTAAAACAGCGATTGCGGCGGTACAGGCTGGGGGCCCGATTCTGTAGTATATTTAGTATCAGCATTGAACCTGTACGAAGCCGGGGCGGGTCGCTAGTTCAACATAAAAAATCTTAGAAAAACGAATTTCGGGACAAGAGCGGTTTTTGTCTTAAATCATTAGTAACAATTCCCGTAAACCTTACGTAATGGGAATAAGGTTCAAAATACCGCAGATAAAATGTCATCTACCGTACAGACTAATTCAACAAAAACATCTCGGGTGTTTACAAATTAAAGAAGTTATTTTAATATGTTCTCCTAATCGATTATTAATAACAACTATTATTACTTTTTCTGTCATTAGAGTCATACAATCCAACTTAATAATTAGGTTAATCGAACCTTAGCCGTGTAAGACCCGAGTTCAACAACAGATTTTTAACAGTTGTTTTGACGTTTTTGACACAAGTTTTTATACATTATACGTCAAAGTTAATCGACAAAGCTGCCTAATTGTCCGATTATCTCTTGTTGAACACAGATTTAAGGCTGCTGTAATGGCACATTAAGTACTTTGTTTGATCATCATCAGAATCGCTATTTGACATTTAGGAAAGTACTACTGTTACCTACATAGTTAAAGACTGGCTAGTCTAGCCAGGCTAGACTAGACAATTTGGACAAAGACACACTCGACGAGTAAAACTGCAAAACGAAGATTATTAAACTAAAACCAGAATGTAAAACGATTGGTATTCTGTATTTTCTTCTAATCTAATAACGATTTCAAAAAGTTCACACAGAACTTGATAAGCAAAACATTCTGGTTATCATCATTCTGGAACGATAACTGACTAAAGACCGCATACAAACAACCACCCCAAATGTCCTTTGTCCAACTTCTATATCATCAGTTACAAAGTTACCAAAACTTAAATTATCTTTAGTCTGGAGTGTGGCTTTAGTCTCTGCCAAGATAACGTCATAAAAGTAAATAATTTACTCGCTCGATAAGAGAATTGCGTCAGTCTTAAGGGTTTTTCAATAACAAACGCTTGGAAATGAAAGACTTTATGGGTCGTAAATAGGAAATTATAGCGTTGACCGGCGAGGGTCATTCTCGCTCTACTTTTACAGTCCATATCAGATGTGACAATGTCTCTGTGGCGACGGGCTCATGGATGTCCGTGAAGTAACTTAATGGCGACGCCCTTATTGGAAATGAACGACGTAAGGAAGTGCCCGCCTTGGGAGATGCCAAGTCAAAAGTAGGAAGTTAAGATCGTTGAAGCTTTTTTAAGTTGCCTACTTCACAGCACGCTAAAGTTTTTAGGATCGACAATCGCGCAATTTCACTATCCGAAGCGAAGTCTCGCTTTCAGAATGAGTTTGCACTGAATAAGAACGAGCACGAACAAATAAATCCATTTCAATTGTTAAAACGAGTTGACGTTGAATTTTCAATTTGATTTTAAATCTTATGCGGATGGGAAAAAACGCTAGGTACTTTTTGCTTTATTTAAAGAACTGGCAAAGTTTAAACTAAACAATGAGAAGTAAAAGTGAGTTATTTGAATGAATTGAAAGGAATTCGTCTTCATAACGTCAAAGAAAGGCACAGTCCAGAGGCGGTAAGTAGGCACTTACACAGGTCCTTTTCGCCCTTTGTATAAGTTCTTATAATTAACTTGAAGGACGCAGCCATCTTGAGACTTCCCTGATTGTTATCTTACAACTTTCGAGAGGTGGTAGGGGATGAGATCAAAGATCAAGAAAGAGGAGACAAACGAACGTGTATTTTTACAAATTTCTTACTTTATTGATAAATTCAGAGTCAAGACTGGCATAAAAGCAATGATATAAAAGGTAATCTTATGTTAGGCTTAAGGCATAGAGTTCAGTAGCAATTGCAGCTGCCGGCTATGCATACTCCTCCAATGTAGTTCGATCGATGGCAAAAGTCGTTGCAGGCCTCAACATCACATGGAACGGTTTTCTTGTCGTGATCTGTAAACGAACTCATGTCAGTATTTCTTGGTTGATTGGTTTATTTAGAAGATTATTCTAAAACCAAATGGGCTGTAATTTAACGCTGATTTCAGATTCATATTAAGCCAAAGTGCGGTTTATGCGCTAAGCCTTTGTTCGGTTAAAGTCCGATTCGGTTTGGGTCAGCGTCTGGTAACGTTAGATTTGTTTGATTACCGATTCGTGGAGGACAGTATTTGTAGAGTCAAGTAAATAAATTTTGGTAATTTTAATGCTGGACAATCCACACAGCATCATCTGGCCCCAAGCTAAGAAGAGATGAATAATAAAAAAATATATTCTGGTGGCTTCACACTTCGGTTTCTCGGTTTAGATCTGTTGGTTCCACCACTGAGTTCCACATTGAATTAAAGTTCCTGGAATAGGGTCTTAGTTTCATAAAAAATTGTACTAATTTATTACAAACTAGTTTATGCCCGCGGCTTCGCACGCGTTGTTTCTATAGAAACGTTTAAAGGTGATTTTTATTCCATGGGAACTTATTTATGGATTAAAAAGTACCCT
This sequence comes from Eupithecia subfuscata, assembly GCA_963564075.1. Taxonomy (NCBI): domain Eukaryota; kingdom Metazoa; phylum Arthropoda; class Insecta; order Lepidoptera; family Geometridae; genus Eupithecia; species Eupithecia subfuscata. The sequence continues at coordinate 14,674,063 of OY751099.1, read as the reverse complement.
ATATAAGAAATATAAACCTATGTTTGATTCCAGGATTTGAATCACCTGTATGTAAATTTTCAGCCCGATCCGTTCAGTAGTTTTGGCGTGAAGACGTAACAAACATCCATCCATCTATACATCCATCCATCCAAACTTTCGCATTTATAATATTAGTGTGATTACTAGCTTCTGCCCTTTCTACTAATGACCCCTCCTAATAGTAGACATTTCACATAGATGTTTAAAATAAAGAAATTATTGAAAAATATTCTGGTAAAATCCGAGTCACTGACGTTCAACACCTATAATCAATGCAACCGCTGCATTCAAAATAACTTTTTGGCACAATTGTAGAATACAAATAAACGCAGCGCGCGCAAAACCTTTCGCCGGTACTCGTTACGACTTGCTTGAATAACAAAAAAAATGAAAGACTATCGGCGTTTTTGGTTTTAATGACGTTAGCAAAGTTATCTACCATTTAAGGCGTATATATACCCCGATACTAGCGCCACTACATATTTTATTTTGTAATTATGTTATACAAAGGAATTATCAAAAAATCGGACCGCGCATAATAAGGTATCTAATAAGTATATAATCGTAATAGTTTTGTAGTGTTTTATTTAGGCAGATACTTGTTTCAAGAGTTTAGTTCCTATTGGTGGCCACCAAGCTCTCCAAACAAGGTTTTTGATTGAATAACACAAAACAAAACTATTACAGATACATTTAAAAAAAGCTTATGATAGATAGATATAGTCTACGCGCGGTCCGATTTTTTGATAATTCCTTTGTATAACGTAATTATAAAATAAAATATGTAGTGGCGCTACTATCGGGGTATATAATTAATATTCGCGTTAAGCTACTGATGGAGCTGCATCAACAAGGAAATATAGCAGGAGGCGAAAATACCTGCAGGGACCAAATTACCACCTTCTCAAAATAAGTGTTGTAAGTATTAAGTGCTATTTCTAGGTACTTGATCTCGTAGTGTAGTTGGTTTAGCTTTAGTTGGTTAGCACATTCCCGTACTGAGGGAAGGATGCGGGTTCAAGTCCCGTCGAAGTATTTTTTTTTATGGATATTATTTGATTTCTAAGTGTTGCATTGTACCTTACTATGGGTGACGAATATACCAGTAACGAACGATGTACGTTACTACGGTTGATTGCATTTTTGTAATTATTATTGGCTTTTGAATAATGGTCAGATTATCTAGAGGATTAAAAAGGCTTGGGACAAGTTTTGCTCCATCTCGAAAACTAACACCCGAACAAGGTAAATGTTTCTTGTTCGCTTCTTTACCTTAAAAAGATTGAAGTGAACAAAAAATTCTAGTTTTACTTATGTTATTTGAATTTTTGTGACGTATCCAAGAGTCCTGCAAGGTCTAACGGAAATAAAGCACTTTAATATTTGGTATGTTCGTAAAGTATGCATGCAGCCAGCGTCTTGGTGACGCTTCCGGCTGGTATAGATCAGTTATGCTATCTCTAGATTGTTTGCAAAAGTCCGCCTGCGGTTTGCTCAGCTGTTTAAATTATAAATACTGATTCTAATTCGTTTTGCTTCCATAATAGTAATTTTCCTTGTAAAGTATTAAGTGCTCTTATCATCCCAAGCCAATTACGCCTCACAGCAGCGTCAAAGCTTAACCTAACGAGTTGGACGTAATCCCATAAGCGACCCAATACGGATTTGTGGGTGTTTCTTGGTACCCTATTTTTGGTGTTTAATTGATGATCTTTTGACTGTTCTTCCCTTACTGGATCTAAGCTTTTAACCTTTTGTATGAATTTTTATCGTAGAAATCGTTTAAGTATTCTGTGCACAGATTACTGTGCTGATCCGAGCCCTGACTTCGATTTGACGATAATATCCAGAAGTCATGGTGACGTCTGTTTTTTATTGTTATTATTTGAGTAGGTACCTAGTTCTATGTCCGCATGATATAGGCTCTGTAAGAAATTCATAAAAAAAACCAAAACAGCCGAATTGAGAACCACCATCTTTTTTGAAGCCGTTTAAAGAAATGAGACGTACTTACGCTGAGGTCTCGTTACTTTCTCCAAACCGAACTCATGGCTCGTTACAGAACTTCTGGGATATTCCCTGTATTTCTGTACAGATCTAGAGCACAGAACTACGGGGAATAAGCTATAAAAATACTCCTCAACCTCAACAGCCTATAGGTACCTATTGGTCCACTGCTGGACGCAAGCCTCCTCCTGATAAGTGCTTGATTGGCTTTTATCTCAATGGGGTAAAGCCCATAATTCTCACGCTGAGCATGCGGGTTGCGAATCGCAGTTCAGTGGTAGAATGGTTCTGCAGGGTGCTGCTGCCCGGCCCGGTGGATATCCCTTAGTCGCCTCTTACGACACCTTCGGGAAGAGTTGGGGTGGTGCAAATTCTAAGCCGGCACAACACGGCAACATATAAATACTAACCTTTGATAATCTTATGACTCTTTCCGCTATTTTCATCCTTAATACTCTTCTTAGGAACGATGAGGCTTAAAAACTCTGAAAATTTTGAAATTGTTAGTTATGATTTCAGTTCTGGGAATGGGAAATACTCATAAATTTATCGTCATTATAGGACGGGATCACCCACTGCATGGTGTAGGTAGACCTTCTTTTAGCTCATACCAGCCTCCTCTCCTTTAAGCTTCTCGCATTATCCAAGAAGGCCCTGACACGCTGAAATTTTGACGATGTCTTCAATCTATCTTACAACCCAAATTTTTTTCGGATCTTTAAAAAACCTTATTACAAGTAGGCTTTAATGTCCCACTGTTGGGCAAAGGCCTCCCCCTGAACCCTCCATGCATCACGATTCTGAGCCAGCTGGACCCACACTGAAGGACTCTAACTTCTGTAGGAAAACTTACAGGTAGAAAATTACATTTCGATACAAATAAATTAAATTGAAGTGTTTGTTATGTCAAAATAACAGCTTTTTACTAAATGCTTATGAAAGTAGGTAGGTGCTTATAAAAATGTTTGTGGCTCTCTGTTTGTTTGAGTTTATCTCCGAAACAGCTGGGTCAATTTTGACCGGATTCTCACTAGAAGATAGTTGATGTTATAGCGGGTAACTAAGTAAGCTACTTTTTTCTACAAAAAGAATTAGAGTTCCAAAAGTTCAAAAAAATAAGGCCCAATATGACTTATACCGTAGAGGCCGCGGGCACAGATTGTTAACTAATATAATTATTAATTTGAATTACATCGTCAGTCTGAAAGCTTATTGCACTTGGAATACCTACCTAACTGCGAGAAATTCAATAACCTACATTATGAAGCTTGAATCCTACAGTGCACGGAAACATCTTAAGGGGCGAACCTAGCGGGTTTGCTTGTCAAAATAGGCCTAGATCTCAGTACTCTCGCTCCCCGTGGTAAAAAACACGAATGAAATAAAAAAAAATGAAAATTTTTCTTGGTAAAGCGAAGAAACAGACAGAAGGGGTAGTCTTTGTTTTATGCCTATCAATTTCTTAGAGCGTTCCGTCGCAGTTTTATGCGCGTAAATCATGTAAATGTGGAAAAATAATTTGCTTCCTCCTGCATTCCTTTAAAATTTGTAAAAATATGATACAAAAATCGTGAAAGTGCACTGTTTTTCACATTATTTGGTCGAGATCTCAGGAGCCCTGCGGTCTGTAGAAAAGATTTTTTGTTTTGATTCGTAGGTCTACTACTCTTTGGTCTACTAATTCTCTCTCTCTACTAATTCTTTGGTTCTTTAATACAGTTTCTTTACAAGTTTTTTTCTATTTTTTAAGCAAAAACTTAATTTTGCGCTTACGCCATTCCATAAACGTATGCTCTGTCCCGCTCCTATGAACGCGAAATCCTATGCCTATCCTTTTCACAAATGGTGCGCTATGCACCCTCTTATGCTTAACTCAATATACAGCAGCTAACAAGCGTCTAAGTGGCGATAGGGCCTAGCACAATGCAATCATGGTATATTACTACGTTGATTATATTACGTGGAAATTACTGGCCACTTGTCAGGTAGGCAGCGGCGCTAGTTTGAGAAATCCTCACCTTAACAGCCTAATATTGGTCCACTACTGGACGCGGCCTCTAGGTACCTGATAAGCGCCTTATTGACTTTTATCTTATGGGGGTAATGCCTATAAACCCCACGCTGGGCATGCTGGTTGGGGATCGCAGTTCGGTAGAATGACGCTGCAGAGGGCACTGCTGGCCGCCCCTGGTGGAAATCTCTTAGTCGCCTCTAACGACACCCGCAGGAAGAGTTGGGGTGGTGCAACTTCTAAGCCGGCACCACACATCAGATATTTCTTGATTTATTAGGTTAGTCAGACCTCACTTATTTTATGTTACATTTTGTTGAATTTTGTATCAAAAACTCCGTGAAAATTGCAACTGTCTACATTTTACTTTTCATAAGATACGGCGCGCTGACGGACTGAAAGACAGACAGACAGCAGAAGCTTACCTAATAACAGGGTCTCCTTGACACCCTTTGGGGACGGGACGGCATTTATCGAGACTCGGGTTCGATGATGGATCTACTTATGAAGTGCGGAAAACTCGGTTTGCGAGTCAGACACGCACTTGGCCGAAAACAGCATCAGCATCCGTTAATGTCAAGATTAAAAATCAGCATCAGCATCAGCATCCGCTGATGTGTCTAAAAACTGCGTCAGCAACAACCCTGATCCTGAGTACAAATACATAATAATTTTAGCCGTTACTGTCCTGCGGCAATAATTAGCAAGCTGAAGTGGCAGTGGGCCGGGCATATCATATTTCATATTTCATATTTATTTATTGCAATCACTGTGTACATTTTTAGGTCTTAGTATCTAGGTAATGTATAAGAGACACAATGGTACCCTAGCAGGGCGTGGCAATAGGTACTGAGAGTGGAGGTGGACCGGGTCTCTATAAGAATCTCAGGTTGGGTTTTAGCAGGAAAATATAATTCAATAACTTATGTTTTTAGTGAATATGTACGTTTTTATAAAATATTGTATAGGTTGCAATGTAAGTATTGATAACGCATTTTTATTAGTAGGTATTTTTATTTTATTATTTTAATTTGTCGCTGAAGAAGTCATTTAAATCATAATAGCATTTATGTTAAAGGTATTGTTTTAATTTGGTTTCAAATATTTGGTCTTTTTCCTCGTCTTTTAGTGTATCCGGTATTTTATTATAAATTTTAGAAGCCATGGCGTTTGGCCCAGAACTTCGCATTTTTAGTTTTGACTCGGGTAGTGTGATTTTGTGCTGATACCTAGACGGATAGCGTCGCGGTAGGTCAGCTGTTTTTTGGAAATATTTGGGATATTTTCGAATAAATTTGCAGCATTCTAATATATAAATACATGTCAGTGTTAGTATTTTTAGTTGACGAAAGTGGTCTTTGCAGCTCGCAGGGCTCTTTATATTAACTAAGATTCGGATACACGATTTTTGAAGAACAAAAAGATTTTGGACGTCAGTACTATTTCCCCAAAGTAGGATTCCGTATGAGAGCCAGGCAAAAGCGTAAGCATAATACGCCGAAACGGCAGTTTTGAGGTCTGTTGCCTTTCTAAGTTCTCTCAGAGCGTATGTGAAACTAGAGAGCTTTGTCTTAATTTTATTAATATGATCTTTCCAATTAACGTGGGTGTCAATATTTATTCCTAATAGCGAAAATGAATTTACACATTCTATTTTTATGTCGTGGTATAAGAAGTTTATGTCAAGGGGGGTTTTTTGAAACGGTCGAAATTGCATTATTTTAGTCTTAGTATAATTAATGTCAAGGTTGTGGTCATTCATCCATTGTTCTACGGAGGTAAGTATGTCAGTTAATTTGAAATTGAAATTTATGTCATTATTAATAGTTGATGTCAAAATAGAAATATCGTCAGCGAATAGAATTGATGGTTCGCTAATTATTTTAGGAAGGTCATTGATATATAGTAGAAAAAGTATACATCCTAACACGCTTCCTTGGGGAATTGAAGCTTTTATTTTTATGGGAGCTGATTTTATTTTACTTAAAATGCCGGTTTTATTATCGAAATGTTCTAGTTCGACATACTGGACGCGATTGGTCAAGTATGACTTAAACCAGTCGTGAGCTATTCCTCGTATACATATTCCATTTAATTTGTCGAGTAATATATTATATTGAACTTTGTCATATGCTTTCGTCATGTCGAGTAGTATACCGATAGCGTACTTGTTATCATTAATAGTTTTTAATATCTCTTCCGTAAATTTATAAACAGCGAGTGTAGTCGAACGGTTTTTTCTAAATCCATATCTCGCGAAGAACCGACAACCGCTGGGGTAAACGTGTTCTTGAGTGGAGACTCTGCAAACGTAGTGTAGGACGCCCTCCGGCCAGGTGGGATGACGATCTGCGAAAGACTGCAGGCAGATGCTGGATGCAGCAAGCTGAAGACAGGGCGCTATGGCGCTCATTAGGGGAGGCCTATGTCCAGCTGTGGACTAATATAGGCTGATGATGATGATTATGTCCCACGGCTGGAGAAAGGCGCAAGAAAAGAGAGTTATTCCTTCTTTCACTCCTCGCATTTAACCCGCAGGTAACAAAATGGCGCATACATAGGTTTTGTAAGATCAAATGAAAATTTTGTTTTGCACAGGATTTTAGCACTTCAAAAACAGCTGACAAATGAGTCCGTTTGATTGGAGATAATGGCAATTGATGAGATAATTAGTTAGTACCTACTACCATGGTTCCTATCATGCTACTGGTGGGGTTGCAACGAGGTGGACTGACTACCTGGTTAAGGACGTCGGTAATGAATCGATGCGGTCAGCGCAGCACCGGTCATTGTAGCGATCATTGAGGAGGCCTATGTCCAGCGATAAACGTCATTCGGCTGAGATGATGATGATGACAGAAGGGAACAAGGCCGCACAAGAGTCAGAAGACGTTTCCGCCCCGGGTTCTAAAATCATTAAGACTCGTACCTTGTAAAGGTTTAAAGATGTTACATTCACAACTGCCTCCCACACACGCGCCGCTTGGAAACCCGAGTTCGCGGCACAGCTGGTCGCATGGTTGAGTGTTGCAAGAGTCGGCCAGTGAAAAGGATGCTTTAGGCTTGAGGTCTGAAAGAAAATGCATATTAAACGGGGTTTGTGAATGAGATGCTATAGGCTTAAGTTCTGTAATGAAACGGATAAGGTAGGTGTTTGATGTCTTCCCTAGATATCCCTAGATGGGAGGTACAGGCCTTTTTAAAGCTGGGATTAGGTGTCTCATCTGTCCAGCCGCTGGGCAAACGGGAGGAAGGACTTTGCCCAGCGGCTGGAGACTATAAGCAGGTAAGTACTTAAAATGGAATGAAAATATTCTTAAAACGACATGGTAGGTAAGTAGGTACCTACCTTTTAAAGGTTTGGAGGTGTAGCAATAGCAGTAGTCCCCAGCACACGTGCCTCCCATGGAGCCGCTAAATATACACCACATGGTGCATGTAAAGTCATCGCAATCATACTCGGAACTGACCTCTTTGGTATGATGTCCTGAAAGTACGGGTTGGTTTTAGGGTTTCGAGATCAAAGATCGGTTTCGAAACCCTTACCCAAGTAGCAAAAACTAGTTGTTTAAAAGTCCATAGAACGTTTTGTAAAACTCTGTTTTTGGTGTTATAAAACACCTAAGAACGTACATTTTATTCAAAAGTGACGCATTTATCTGTTCTATCTGACTGTTCAGTACTAAACCGAACTAATAGCGGCGTCACAGATGATAAATCAATCCTATACGCGCTAGGTAACGTGACTCAGGCGGGATACAAAATAACGAAGTAATGGTTAATATAATAAAACATCTCTTGGAGGACTTTTTTATTCCATACTACTGTTTCCTTTAGCTCACATTATTTATTCACCACTCATGATTTTATAATAATAAAACGTCAAGTGCGAGTCGGACTCGCACACTTAGGGTTCTGTTTAGTTGTAAGACCTTGTTTCTTGCCAAATATTATGATTCTAGGTTAATATGAAGTAGGTACCCTGTATATTTTAGTCGAGGGAGAGAATCAAAACTTATTATTTTTTTGTTAATAAACTACAAATTTACGGTTTTCAGATTTTTATCGTTATTTGTGCTATATGACCTTGCTTCTTACCAAATTTTATGATTCTAGGTAAACGGGAAGTACCCTATATGTTTTAGTCTATAGCATGAATCAAATGTATTTTTTTGGTGAGTAAACTACATATTTACGGTTTTAGGATTTTTTCCTTTACTTGTGCTATGAGACCTTGCTTCTTGCCAAATTTTGAAATGATTCTACGTCAACGGGAAGTACCCTCAAGAAGAATCAGAAGTAATTTTTTTAGAGAATAAATTACAAATTTATGTTTCTCGGAAAGTTCACTTAACTTGTGCTATAAGGCCTTGCTGCTCACCAAATTTCATGATTCTAGGTTTACGGGAAGTACCCTATAGGTTTTGGTCCATGGCGAGCATTAAAAGTATTTTTTTTAGTGAATTAATTACTAATGAATGTTTTTCGGATTTTTCCGTATACTTGCGCTATAAGACCTTGCTGCTCACCAAATTTCACGATTCTAGGTCTACAGGAAGTACCCTATAGGTTTTGTGTGCATGTGATTCCCTTGGAAATTTCAAAATATTCGGACTTAAGCTTCTGTAACTTTTGAGTGCGTTGACTTAGAATATAAGTTTTATTTATATCGCAGCTTCAAGAGATTACGGATTTGAGTATTTGACGTTAATTTCAACTCGATACTTCCACGCGTTCCTGAGAAAAGAGGGTTGACAAACGGACAGACAGACAGCGGAAAGTGATCCCTTATGGGTTCCTTTTTTCCATTTGAGGTACGGAACCCTAAAAATTAAAATAAACAAAATATATTTACGAAAGGTTCAAGCAATGTGAGGTAGGTAAGTAAAATTTTATATATTTGTTTTAGAGAGTAGAAATAGCGTGCGACCGCAATTAAACTGATAAAATATGATTAGGTTTTCAGTAAATTTTAAGTGCCCCCCTCGAATTATTGAGTTTTTACTAAAATATATTTAAATTAAAGTGACCTCGGGTTTCGAAAGACCATTACAGTACCATTACGGTACTTGTCGTGACAATGTTTTTACTTTCATGATGGATTCAGATTGAAAATGGGGTTCTCAGGGCATAATTGTCATTTAACAGCAATATTTATCTACTTTTAGTGTCGTTTTTGTATTCTTAAAGGAATCGGTACACTACCATAGTAATCAAAGTACATACATATTATTATAGGAATTAAAAAGTCATTACAGAACAATTCTGCTCTAAAACAGTGTTTGTGTGATTATCTGAAAAAAAATAGGCATCTAAAAACTAATGTAGTACAATTGCATTATGTTTTAATAATCTGGAACTAGGCTACATCACAGAATCACTCTATCGAGAGTTTTTTGTGGCTACTAACGAACTAAAGTACCTACGCAACGATCTGAATATCCACAATACGACAAAGTCGCGTAATAGTTGAATGCGTATCACTGCTAAACCGAAAGGATTATAGCAGCTCGTTTGTAAAACCTATTACGCAAATCAGATGAATAAAATCATTATTTAACAGTTATAATGTAGTTATAGAGCAGTATTTTTTGCAATAATTATACATATTAGCGCACGGTTGTATAAAATGGTGTAGCAAAAGTTTACATCATCATTTTATTTACAGGTCATTTTTGCTCTATAAGCTTATAGAGAAAAAGTGTGTAGTCGAACGCTTTTATACATTTTCTGTTGCTCGCACTTGACGAAACTTGTTTAACATTAAAATCAATTTGATTCTTCCATTTATCTAGGTACTCATGACCACCCACTGCTAGGATACAGGCCCTTTATCTATAGAAAGTGTAACTGTAGGGTTACCTTGTTGAGGTTTAAAGTTATCACAATCACATCTATCTCCTACACACGCGCCGCCTGGGAACCCGAGTCTGCGGCACAGCTGGTCGCATGCTTGGAAGTTGCAAGAGTCGGCCAGTGAAAAGGATGCTTTAGGCTTGAGTTCTGAAAGAAGAAGTACCTATTAAGCGGGTGTTTGTGAATAGAATGCTTTTGGTTTTAGTTCTGTTATTGTTTTACTCACCTTGATGTAAGATAAAGCTGGGATTGGCATGGTCCATTGTCCAACCGCTAGGCAAACGGGAGGAATGCTTGCCCAGCGGTTGGACACTATAGGCAGGTGTGTACTTAAAATGGTATGAAAATATTCTTCAAACGACATGGCATGGTAGGTAAGTACCTACCTTTTAAAGGTTTGGAGGTGTAGCAATAGCAGAAGTCCCCAGCACACGTGCCTCCTATGAAGCCGGTAGCAAAACACGTCGCGAAGCACGTCGAAACATCGCAATCGTTTTGGGAACGGACCTCTTTAGTATGGTGTTCTGAAAGTACGCGTTGGTTTTAAGATTAAGATTTAAGTAATCATAACACACATCATAATGTTAAGCATAACACACATAAATCTAAGTAAAATTCGGGAGATTGGGTATTAATTGTTGAGTTAGCACTGGGAGAACGTACCATACCTACCTACCAAATTTTAGATCTATGATATGATAGATAACACAATACTTGAACGTAGATTTTTGATTTCTTACCAAGATGGATGATAAAGCTGGGGTCCTTCCCGTTTGCCCAATGGTAGTAGAGGCACTACTGTCAAACCGTTGGGCAAACGGGAAGGAGGCATTTGCCCAACCAACGCTTGGACATGGACACTAAGTAAAGTCATCTAGAATAATAGGAAGGTAAAGTCAGGAAGAATGGAATGAAATTATTCTTCTAAAGACTATGTAGGTAGGTACCTACTTTTTAAAGGTTTGATCTCCTTTGTGTCGTAGCATTGGCAATCATCCTCAACACAGAGACCTCCGATAAATCCGACGGCACTACATGTCAAGGAGCATGTCAAGTCATCGCAATCGTCTTGGGAACGGACCTCTTCAGTATGGTATTCTGAAAGTAAGCGTTGATTTTGAAGTAGGAAATAATTACCTAAATACAATATACATTAAATAGTCCGTACTGTAAAGAAAATAAATTTATTCACAAAGAAAATTAAACTAGTACTTACAATTGAAACAATTGAGCTAACTGCCGACTGTTAATATTATAAATTCCTCAACCTCACCTCAACAGTCTGTATTGGTCCACTACTGGACGCAGGCCCCTCCCTGATAAGCGCCTTATTGGCTTTTATCACATGGGGGGTAATGCCCATAATCCCCACGCTGGGCATGCGGGTTGGGGATCGCAATTCAGTGGTAGAATTGTTCTGCATAGGGGTGCTGCTGCCCGCCCCGATATCCTTTAGTCACCTCTTACGACACCCGCGGGAAGAGTTGGGGTGGTGCAAATTCTAAGCCGGCATCACACAGCGAATTATAAATTCGAAAGTAGGTAACTCTGCCTGTCTGTCTCACGCCTAATCGATTGAATGAATCTTAATGAAATTTGGCAAGGAGGTGGTATTCCGGGGACGAACATAGACTGCTTGAGAAGTCGCCGCCAGCAGCTAGTAACACTATACTAGGCATGCGCTAAACGTGTCCACGACTGGACCGGATCTGGTCCGATTCCAGTTGGGTGGGGTCCCGGACACGTGTCCAGGAGTCGTGTCCGTGGATCCGTTTGGATCCGCCTTCAGTTTGGCTTCTTACATGTCCATTTGATCAGTTTGTTTCAGTGGATCTAGCGGATCGGTTAGGATCGGTGGATCTAACGAATCAATGACTAAGAAAAACATAGCAATGCTTTTCTTAGGGCATGACATGTTTGTTAGTTGGATCTAATCTGTGACAAATACTAGCTTAATGTTTTTTAAGGTATCTATATAATTACTTGTTTTTAGGGTTCCGTACCTCAATAGGAAAAAAAGAACCCTTATAGGATCACTTTGTTGTCCGTCTGTCTGTCTGTCTGTCTGTCCGTCTGTCAACCCTCTTTTCTCAGGAACGCGTGGAGGTATCGAGATACAAACTCCATAATATTTACACTTTTTAAGGTTTTGCGGGAAAAATACTAACAAATAAAAATTTTATGGGACCATCTCGGGATAATTCTCTATCCATACAATATCAAAAGAATCATTAAAATCGGTTCACCCCATATCCGATAATACAAGCTCTGCTAGCTTGGTGATAGATGATGCTGTGTGAATTGTCCAGCATTATTTATTATATTTTTTTTATTAAGTATATGAAGCAAATTGTCAGTCATTACATTAGGGTCAGATGAGCGCAGTTTAAACTTTGAAATTCACTATGATCAAGATAAAGTATTTAGAACAGTGAAAATAATGTTTATAGCTTCGATCACGTGGGGGGCCGGCGAAAACCTTGATCGATGGTTTATAGGATAGAAATTATCTGTCAAATAAAAAAATTGGTTGTCTGTAAAGTCGGTGTACTGACGATAGTTGAACGTGACAACGTCTTAAGAAAATACTGATGGAATGGTAGCATTTGATACTCGATCAAAACATGTAAATGTACTATAGTATAGCAGCTGTCCACGCAGACGCATCGCTCACTCAAGTAGGAGAGAGACGGATGTCGAGCGCTCTCGCTTGCACTTCAAGCCTTACATGGAACGCCTCAGAGCGAGGTAACGCCGCATGACGTCATGTTTTTTCGTGCGTGCAGCCGGCTCTATCGAATTATAAGACGTTGTCACGTCAATAAACCTAATAGGTACGTGCTGTAATTTACATACATTTTTGAAATAAATGCCTTTTTAGACGAAACGCCGAAATGCTCACATTTACCCCAACTAGCGGGAAAGTGAGCGCACCCTTAAGGGGTAAGTGTCAATAAAATCAAACCTACAACTACGCAAAAAGAATAATCCATACACATTTAAAAACCAACATAAACTAGAATTAGCTAAAACACGTACTGATTACGGCAGGAAAACGATTGTATACGAGGGAGTGCAATTATTTAATAGCTTGCCTAACGAGCTCAAGGAATGTGCTAGCATAAGTATGTTTAAAAACAATTAAAAAAATACATCTATAGCCTAACTTATACATAAGGTATTAAAGCGTACTAATATTAGTTTAAACATAATTTTTAAGAACTTTGTATCTCTGTGAACATTTTTTGTTTTTATGAGAATAAACTTCTTTAAACCGAAGTGAATTGTATGTAGTGCTTACCCTATATGCGTTCATTTGTTACTTAGAATGCATTTAGCTTAGCTTGGAATAGGGTCAAGTTATTTTGAAACAAAAGTATCACCATTAAATAATAATGTGGATAGGTATGTAGGTATGTAAGTCCGCATCCGATGCTTATCAGATTCATGCGAATAGTTACCCCTGCACATTTCCCCCCAACGGACAAATTACAAATCGATGCACAGAAGTCAGAAAATTATTAATTTAGCCTAGCACTTTCTGTTGCATAATAGCACATAGCAAATGACTTACCAATGTCGGCCCAGCATCTTAGACGCTACACGCTTCATAAAATACCCAAAAACTAACTTTGATTTTTAAAATTTTAACTTTCACCCTTATGTTATGACACGCGCAGCGGTCAAGTGATGTGTCACAACTCGTTGTCTGTAATAGACGACTGTACGGGACACCTTTTGTGATATAAATCATAAGGAGAGTATAATATGATAAAAACTCTTATATTGATATAATAGATAAATTGATATTTGAGCACGCGCCTACCATGATGGGGTGAAAACGTGAACTGATGCAATAATGTAAGTGGAAGGCGCGTGTAACAATTGACCTTAATAATATTGATGATTTTACATTATTAAGCTAGCTTATACCTAAATGCACGGTTGCGCTGCACCGTACAACGACAGACGTTGCCAATCTACCAAAACAAACTACATACCTCACGCTCAGAAGTCACTTACCCACTGCGATCGGTTAGGTTAGGTTACTCTGAATTATTCTTTGATTATTTTACAGGCCCCGATACGAAGACCACCAGAGTGTAACCACGTAAGCACTTATTTTCTAAGAATTACCGTGCTGTGGATTGCTGGAGTTGGCGAAACGTCTAGACTTAATCTTATTACAAGGAAGTAAGGTACATACATAACTACGCGGGTAAATAAAATGGACCTCCTGTATTCGTAGTAAAAACACATTTGACCCCAAAACAACAATTGATTAGCAGTTTGTTTAAGAATTATAGCAAACTAGCTTCTGCCCGCGGCTTCGCACGCGTTGTTTCTATGGAAACCTTTTGAGGTTATTTCTATCCCATGGGAACTGATTTATGATAAATAGTCGCCTATGTTTGATTCCAGGGTTAGACTTACCTGTATGCAAAATTTCAGCCTGATCTGTTCAGTAGTTTTGGCGTGAAGATGTAACAAACATCCATCCATCCATACATCCAAACTTTCGCATTTATAATATTAGTGTGATACATACATATTATAAATTGGTAAGTAATTCTGTACATCTGTCTATCTGTTACTGAACGGATCTTATTGAAATTTGGCAGGTAGCCTATGTCTGTCTCCGGACATAGGCTACTTGAAAAGAGCGTGAGAAGCCGTGGGCAGAAGCTAGTAGCTAGATTACTAGCATTTTAGCATAATGTAATTAACAATGGTCTAAAAACTACTTAGAAAGAGAGAACTTAGGTATGTGCCAGCTAGGTATACCTATTAATGATAAGTAGGTAGGTATCTAAGTAGGTAAGCCTTTATATCCGATAATGGATCATTTGGTACGCACTTAATTTAAATCAAGAACATTGTATTGTGATATCGCTTTAAATTATTTTAGAAAGCAGAAATGACTAAAAAACACATTATTAGGGTTTCGAGATCGAAGACCGTTTTCGAAACCCTTATGGTCTGGCTTTGTCTGTTCTTTGTTCCCTCTTTAATATCTCAGCAACTACCGCAGCAACTTGACATTTAAAATTAATAATACATTTCGTACGCCTGTACCTACAGATATGAAGAACAGAAACGAAAAAAAAAAATGTTATGAAAATTTTCCGTACAAATTATGATGCCGACATTTTAAAAGAGACCTACAAAGTCAAGTGGGGTATCAAATGTAAGGGTTAGTCTGTACATTTCAAAATAGTTTTTGTTATTTCTGTAGGTTTTATACTTTTCCAAATTTGTTAGTATTTGGCAAAACACAAGGTCACTTAAGACTATATTACCTAGTATATTTGTTTTTTCAACACGCCTTGTTACCTAAATGACATGAAAAAACCAGATGATATTTTCAGGGTTTATTTTTCGTGAAAACAAGTAGATTTCAAGATAGGTTGTCGAACTATTTTTAGAAGCATAGAAAGTAATGTTAATATTCGATATTGGACAAAAAGTTGACTGTAACACATAACATTCCTTTTTGGATTTTTATAAATCTAAGACTGTAATTATTCTAAGGGTACAAAAGGCATAGAGCTTGTTTAAAATACAAAGACAGGGTCGCAGGCCTAATAGTTTGGCTGCAATTGCGAAGTTCAGGCTGAAATCTAATTTTGACTAAAATTTTACCAAAGTACAAATAACTTTTGAACCGCTGAATATCGCAGTATATACATGGGGGTTAAATCGATAGGTACTGAGTTCCCCCACGCCCAGAGTGGATCATCGGTGACTACCGACGATCCACCCCTCTTGTTACACCGTGTTTATATAATACTAGCTGCATTCTTACTACTCGTTGTCCTATTACCCGTTTTCCCGTAGGAATGAAGCATTTTCCCGAGGTAAAAAGTAGCCTATGTTCATCAGGAATAATGTGGGCTTCTAACGGTAAAAGAATTTTTTAAATCGGTCCAGTAGTTTCGGAGCCTATTCAATACATACAATAGTTCAATAGCGACAGAAATCAAAAAATATCACTTTATTTCCGTGTCAGTGTTTAGTTTTATATTTTGACCTTTTCTAAGTGTACATTTATTGTATTTATGGAAATAAAGAGTTTTTGATTTTGATTTTGATTTTACAAACAAACAAACAATCAAATCTTTCCTCTTTAAAATATTATACAATAGATTAGTACTTACTTGCGCGTACGTTGCTTAAACACATGCACTGGCCATCACTACAGAATCCATCTTTGTATCCAAAACTCTTGCAGATGGTCTCGCAAGCGTTCTCATCACAAGTTGTTAGCGAAACTTCCTTAGTCTTCTCATCTATAAATAGTATAATAACTGGGCATTTTTAAGGGGACCAATTTTTCAAATACTAAATCTTAATTCCGCATGTTCTTAACCTTTAAACCGAGGTAGTAAGTACTAGAAGTATTCCTAGCAATATTCGGTTTGTTATTAGCAGAATCCTCTTACTTCCCTTGGGAATACGCTATAGTAACAATAACAACGCACAATATCAAAGACTGCATCAACTTTAAGCTCCGCTTTCGCATAAAAATGCCCAATAAAGTACCCTTTACCCTTAAGTGTTATTTTGAGAGCTTAGAAACCCATAAAGGTTTTAAAATTACCAAGAAGTTATTCAGTTAGGGTTATGTAATTTTTTTTCAAGTTTAATTCAAGTAAAAATGTATTTCAAACAGTAATTTTAATTTCGTGAATAAAATTTGAGCCACTAGTTCCTAGTTAGAAATTTGGTGTTTAGTATTTTACAGACGAACACACATGCCAGCCATAATACAAACAAAGAAATATTAATTAAAGTGATTCATTAAGAAAAGAAAATCTCAAAGAATCACTTCACAGAAAAATCATCTAAAACCGTCCAAAATTAGAAAAAAAACTGAAAACAAAACAAAAAAAATCATATTTCGAACATACATGGGGAACAATCGATAGGTATTGGTGTCCCCAGAACACAGAGCTTCGCTGGTACAGGTTTCATGGGACACCCTGTACATGTATATTACTTACTTGCGCGTACGTAGTAAAAGCACTTGCACTGGCCATCATTACAGAGTCCATCTTTGTATCCAAATCTCTTGCAGATGGTCTCGCAAGCGCTGTCATCACAAGTTGTTAGCGAATCATCTTTAGTCTTTTCATCTGTGGATTGTAATAAGTAGACTTTTACAAACATATCACACTAATCACACTAATATTATAAATGCGAAAGTTTGGATGGATGGATGGATGTTTGTTACCTCTTCATGCCAAAACTACTGAACGGATTGGGCTGTTTTCTGTATACAGATAATTATAATCCGGAAATCAAACATATACTTTTTATTCCATAAATCAGTTCCCATGGGATAGAAATTACCTTTGATTTGAACGTTTCCGAAGAAATAACGCGTGCGAAGCCGCGGGCAGAAGCTAGTTAAGTATAAAAGCGAAAGTTTGGATGGATGGATGAATGTTTGTTACCTCTTTGGGCTAAAACTACTGAACGGATCGGGCTGAAATTTTGCACACAGGTAATTCTAATCCTGGAATCAGACAGGCTTTTTATCCCATAGACCTGTTCCCTCACGTTCCCTACCTTTAAACATTTCCATAGAAACAACGCGTGCGAAGCCGCGGGCATAAACTAGTAAACTATAAAGTAAATAATGAATCACGTATTCTTTTTACCAAACGACCCCTAGGGGTGTGCAGTAAATTTCGGAAATAACCATGCGGGCGAAGCCGCGGGGCGCAGCTAGTCACTCTAATATTATAAATGCGAAAGTTTGGATGGATGGATGTATAGATGGATGGATGTTTGTTACCTCTTCACGCCAAAACTACTGAACGGATCAGGCTGAAATTTTGTATACAGATAATTATAATCCTGAAATCAAACACAGGCTACTTTTTATTCCATAAATCAGTTCCCATGGGATAGAAATCACCTTTTAACGTTTTCATAGAAACAATGCGTGCGAAGCCGCGGGCGGCAGCTAGTAATTAATAAAAGTACCTACATACCCACACATAGATTAATGTTATTCCTCGTAGCTACTTATCAGAGACCTACCAATGTGTGGACCCAAATTAATAATTATACTTATTGAGTATCAAGAAAATACTTCATTTTTCTCTACATTATAAATACTTAAAAAAATTCGTAGTTTTCAATGGATATCCATGGATGAAAATATATTTGTGACTTCTCCACACTAAAACTACAGAACGAATCAGGCTAAAACTATGCACAAATATAGGTCAAAACCTGGAATAACACAGAGGTTACTTTTAATCCCACGAATCAGTTACCAAGGGCACAGATTTTTTTTTTAAATCTCATTTATTGTTAAGGACGTTTACTTTTCAAGGTATGTCAGGTCAGTCCTATCGTAACCTAACTTATCAATAACAAACAAAGGCACAGATATTATAATTTAAGGGACAGAAATAAGTTATTTCTGTTTCCACAGAACCAACGCGCACGAAGCTGCGGCCGGAAACCAGTAATTATTATAAAAAACATGTACCTTTGAAAAGATTAGCGTCGATCGCCGAGGATTTCACTAAGCTTGAAGCCAGTAACACAACGAACAGTTTTAACAACATTTTCTGTATTATTATAAATGGAATGGAACCTCACGGAACGTGTGTCAAACTAGCCTAGCACCCAGCACTGAATGTTCCCGACCGATCACTGGATCTTTCTTTATCATATCACGACCGACGGGAATATGCGCGCGCGCACCAATTTGAGGGACTTTACTCGATGTTCCGTATATAAAAGTGGGTCCGTTGGTTTGTTTGGAATAAGCCTACGTTGAGGAGCAACTAACTTGCGGATAACGGGGCTGGTCATAATTTTAGTATGTACTTATTTAGTTTACATAAGATAGGTAATCTGTGTTTTTTTGTCACGATTAAATTAGATTATAATTATTTTATTTTAAATTGTTTCTTAGTTTTAAGTGAACAATAAAGATTTTCTATCTATCTGTTAATATTTAAGTATAATAAATAATAAATAAATAAATAATGCTGGAAAACCCACACAACATCATCTAGCCCCACATATATAATATATATATATATATATATATATATTATACATAGAAACGACCAGAACACCCGAAACAAATATTTGTAGATCTTACAAACATTTGTCTCAAGGCGGGAATCGAACCCGCAACCTCCTGCGTCTTAGGCGGAGGACCTTCGCCGGAGGACCTTCGTCCGCTACGCCACAGAGGTCGTCTTTGAGATACAAAAATTGTACCTGTTTCAAACTATCGCAAGTGATTCCGCACGCAAGAGTTAGTTAGCAGTCACTGAGTCATTGGAACGTCGTTGAACGGTACTATGAATGGAGCAGTGAGAGTCCTATGTTGAAAAAACTGATGGCGACAGCGCAGCGGTTAGGTTCTTTCCCTTCTAGGGAATTTTTTGAGGATGCAGACAGACGCCTTACTTATACCACGTATACTTAACCTAAACAATATTCACATTTTTAGGGTTCGGTATGAAAGCCCTCTTAATTTTATAATTAATGCCCATTTACTGCCCAGCCTCGGGCGGCGGTGCCGCCGCCGCCGCGCCGCCGCCGCACAACTCGAACATGGAGAAGTTCGTCATGGGCAATGAAAGTGTTAAGTACTCCTTAGAACATAAAAAAATATGATACTCTGAAATCAAATAATATCTAATTTCTAAGAAATCAAATAATAAAACTTTTTAAACTTTCGCGATTTGAAATTCGCGAAATCAAAAAATATCGCAAAAATTTTCCACTTCGACGGGACTTGAACCCGCGTCCTTCCCTCAGTACGGGAATGTGCTAACCAACTACACCACGAGGTCAAGTGACGTTGGAGTCGAACATTTTTGCGACTTTCTACGGACTCTAGCGCCGTTAGCTTGACCTACATTTGATTTCTTAGAAATTACCCAGAGTGCAAGGTCTTACGCACTATAATAACAAAAACCTTAAATACAATACTCTTACACAATGAAGTAACTTATTGATGTCATTGTTGAGAAAATATAATACCAGTATTAATTCTACGTAGGTAGGTACTTCCTACTCAATGAAGTTACTAATTAATCTCATTGTTCCTTCTAATATTATCAAGGCGAAAGTTATGAAGATGTGTACATGTTTGTAGGTCCCTAAGATCGTTTAACTTGAAATAACGTTATTTTTTGTCCCGGAAACCACTCGTGTGAAGGGCAGACACTAGTTATTTTTAATGATTGCTCTGCTTTTGTGGCTCCATCGAAAGTACTCATACAATAAAATACCTCGGAATAACTCTTGACGAAAACATATCGTACAAAAACACCTCTCAAACATAACAGGGCGAGTAAGGAAGTTGATCTATGTCATGAAAAGGCTTCCAGATTGTAGCTCACGTGAATTACTGAAACGGTATATGATTCCTTATGCCAATCGATAATTCAGTACTGCATCTCTGTATGGGGAAGCGCTAATAAAAGTTCATTTATAGAGCTAGAGAGAGCATAACGCGCACTTAAATAAACAACATTAAAGTCTCCTTAAATAAACCATTTCGCTTTACCACGGACACCTTATATCAAGAAATTAAAATCCTTCGCGTCCGACAGCTCTTTATCTTAACCGCAGGTCCTTGAGTCTTATCGAAACATTAGGTCGCGCTCGGATTATGAAAAAAACAGGAACAGACGTGTTTTATAGGATTCCCTTAGTTACCCTTAGTTAGTTAGTTACTTAGTCCGCTTGTGGCTTGGCTTACATTTAGTTTCTGATGTGAAACTTCGGTGTGTGTTTATTTTGTTTTTATTCGTGTACGAGTTTACTGTATTAAACTACCAACTTAAGTAGGAAGATACATGTATCATGTACTATGTATGTATAGTACCAACTATTTATAATAATAACTATAATGTACCTTAGAGACTGCAATGAGGCTGACGGACAAACCGAATTACGGTTTATGTTAGCTGTAGATAAAATAAGTTGTTAATTATGTAACATAAATAAATAAAAAAAAACAACCTACTCTCACATACATAGAGACAATATGATAGATGATAAATAGAAAATTCTTTTTTGCACACTTAAAGATACAATATAACAAAACTGCTTAAAATCTAAGTGACAAGTGGCGGTCTTATCGCTCAAGAGCGATCTTTACCAGACAACCGTGGATGGATAGGATCATTGGATAGTACTAGGGGATCTGTGTGCTCATGAAAGTACACATAGCAATACGCAGCCCCGCCTTTTCACTACCTACCTATATAAAAATTTGTAACAAGATCAGTGACAGAAAGATCAGTGACAGTGATCAATTCTGAATTAGTTTTTTGCATTTATATATTCTAGCTTCAGCCCGCGGCTTCGCACGCGTATTTCGGTATAATAAGTAGCCTATTATCTAAGTTAGGCTATGCTCTATTCGTACGCCAAATTTCATCTTGATCTGTTCAGTTTTGGAGGTAACAAAAATTTAGATTTCACAAACTTTCGGTTTTATATTATTAGTAGGAATGATATAAATATATAAAACATATTCAGAACTGGCTACTCCATTTGTCGTACGATGACACTGAAGAACTTATTTAATTTTACCTAATTATTCACTTAGAATCCCTCTTATCCTGTCCTCACTTACCCACCTTAGAAAGATTTCCATACCATTAAACTTTATTCATTAGATTCCCACTTACCTCACCACCTTCTATGCGTCCAAGTAAAATTTATATTTTACTTAATTGGATAATACTTTTACACACAACAATGTACCTACTTATGTCCATAAAACTATTATTTAATCTTAAGCTCCTCCTCCCCGAACACTAGCGCCGCCACATATTTTATCTTATTATTAAGTCGAAGAAAGGAAATTCCAAAAATTACGTTGGGCAATTTGTGATACCAATCATAAGCATTTTTTTAACGCCTCTGTAATAGGTTTATTTTGTATAGTTTAGGCAGAGATACGATGTTGCCCTTGGTGGCCACCAAACTCTATTTTCGCATCTCTGTTTAAAAACTATACAAAATAAAACTATTACAGAGGCGTTAAAAAATGTTTATGATAGGTATCACAAATTGCCCAAAGTAATTTTTGGAATTTCCTTTCTTCGACGTAATATTAAGATAAAATATGTGGCGGCGGCGGTAGTGTTCGGGGAGGTAGAGCCTTAACTAGTGCTCTCAGACACAAGCCTAGTCCTTAGTTTCGTCTCACCAGAAATCCCTAAGTATGTATACATGATTTATGATTTATGAATGACTAGCTTCTGCCCGCGGCTTCGCACGCGTATTTTCGGTATAATAAGTAGCCTATTATTTAAGTTAGCCTTTGCTCGACAGGTACGTCAAATTTCATCTTGATCTATTCAGTAGGTTTTGGAATCCTAGGTAGCAAAAATTTTACAAACTTCGGCTTTATAATATTTACCTTCACTAGTGCCCCAGTGGTTCGCGAACTCATAACATAATGCATGAGTCCGTTGAATAGAAAAAGTTAGCAATCGGTGGCTTATCTTAGCGAACAGTTGCAACTCCATGCTAAATCTGCGATAGCTATTTACTATGCTTATGCATAGTCGCTATCGCAATCTGTTACTAATTACAACGTTTCTTAGGTAAAAATCAAGGCTTTTTTGTTATTTTAGTGCGTAACTCCACACTCAGGGTAATTTCTAAGAAATCAAATAATCTCGCAAAAATTTTCTGAGTGTGGTACGCACTGTAATACCAAACAAAATAATCTTAGAATTAAGCAACGAAACACCTCCCGTCAAACGAACTAAATGTAACTTTCGTCTTTGAACAGGATTGGATAAACTTCAATGTTTCCCCTGTAGGTGGAGCTAATAGCGCTAGAGACCGTAGAAAGTACCAATGATTTTCGACTCCTACGTCACTTGACCTCGTGGTGTAGTTGGTTAGCACATTTCTGTACTGAAGGAAGGGTGCGGGTTCAAGTCCCGTGTAAGTCGAAAATTTTTGCGATGTTATTTGATTTCTTATAAAGGCGTTTGAGTGAGAGAGTGAGTGTTTGCGTGTGTTAATGCGAGACCCAAACCTGGTAGTAGTATGGGGCGACAATGCCCATCTGGGCACAGAGGTGGACATTCGCGGTTCCAACTGTGTCTGTTCTGTCTGTGTCCTAATCGGGGGGAGGAAAAGGTGACGGAAGAATGTGGTCGGCAAGTGTGTGGATCGGTGGGCTCGCCGGCCATGTATAGGAGGAAGAGAGGACGCCAGTCGGGCCGCGGACGTTTTAAATGTTCCCGTGGTTCGAGGGGAGAGAGGGACACCGGAGAGGTTTTACGGGGTATTACGTCCTTCTCAGACCTTCTTCGCCAGACCAGTATATTTGCAAATCAATTTCCTTGCCGAATAAAAAAAGGTATAAATAAAGGCGTTACGAAACGACATAAACCAGTACCTAAATCGTTTTTATCAAGGTGTAGTGGTAGGTGCATGTAATTGGATAGGTACCAAACTATTAGTTGGCGTTGAAAGATATTAAAAATGAAAATAAATACCATTTGCTCCGTGTTTATGCTTGTTCTGATAAGCCTTGCAGGTTTATTGCTCGGTAAGTGCATAGAGAAATAAATAAATAAATAAATAATTAATAATGCTGGACAATTCACACAGCATTATCTAGCCCCAAGGTAAGCAGAGCTTGTGTTATGGGTACTAGATAACTGATATACTTAATACAATACACTACATAGATATATATATTTTATTATACATAGAAAACATCCAGAACGCCCTGGACAAATGTCTGCAGATCGTACAAACATTTGTCCCGAGGCGGGAATCGAACCCGCAACCTCCTGCGTCGCAGGCAGACCTTCGCCCGCTGCGCCACAGAGGTCGTCAAGTGCGCGCTAAGGGTTCCGTAAGACCTTGTGTCTTGCCAAATTATCATGATTCTAGGTCAACGGGAAGTAGGTACCCTGTAGGTTTTGGTCCATGGCGACAACCAAATATTTGTTTTTGTAAAAATACTACAAATTTACGGTTTCTGGATTTTTTGCAATAAAACCTTGCTTCTTACAAAAG
Organism: Eupithecia subfuscata; assembly: GCA_963564075.1. Classification (NCBI taxonomy): domain Eukaryota; kingdom Metazoa; phylum Arthropoda; class Insecta; order Lepidoptera; family Geometridae; genus Eupithecia; species Eupithecia subfuscata. Next base: position 14,650,122 of record OY751099.1, on the reverse strand, counting down.
TTTTAGATTCTAGGTCAGGAGAAGTACCCTATAGGTTTTGTGTGCATGTGATTCCCTTGGTAATTTCAAAATATTCGGACATAAGTGGCTGTAACTTTTGAGTGCGTTGACTTAGAAGTTTTATTTATGTCGCGGCGTCAAGAGGATACAAACTTCAGTATTTGACGTTAATTTGAACTTGTTACGTCCACGCGTTCCTGAAAAAAGAGGGTTGACAGACGGACAGACAGACGGACAACAAAGTGATCCTATAGGGGTTCCTTTTTTTCCTTTTAAGGTACGAAGCCCTAAAAAATACTAAAAATTAATAAACACCTTAGTTTATACATTTATTACATTTATAGCTACTTATCAGTATTTGTTTACGTAGGTATGTTTAATCCAAAAGTTATTCAGTACTACGTTATAACACCGTCTATCTATCCACGCAAAGGGTGCCTGGAAGAGATCGCTCATAGTGATAAGGCCGCCCATTGTGCTACGAAATCTGTATTGTATTGTAGATAAGTCTATAGTCAAGGTCGAGTAGATCTAGTCATACTGTAGGTATGCAAAGACAAGGGAAATCTGAAAAAAAAAGACCTAGTGCCGAATTGTGCTAATTAAACCCTTTAATATTATGTCAATTATTGGTCCGAGATGACAATAGTACCTATAGACACAGAATCGTCCGTAGATGAAAAAAACTCTCTCTCTCTCTCTCTCCATTTGCTCCTCAGTTAAAATGGACGTCTTTGAGCGTGCATTTATTTAAGTTAGTAAAGCTGCTAGTATTTTTTACTGCAAAACCCCCCAATTTCGCCTGTTGAAACCTGGAAGAGATCCGGATTTAAAGTTTCTAGGCGATACGACCACCCAATGACCCATTTCACATATTTGACGTCTAAAGAATATGAATACGAATAGGTATTTTTTGTCATTAATAATGACAAAAAATACTAAAAAACAAAAGTGTACAAAGAAGTATTTTTGCGTCAATCAATCAACCATACAAATCGTTTATTTGCAAAAGGATGGTAGTAACCTATACAATTTAAGGCGGTACCCTACCTCGTTATTGTGTGAAGAGGATAGGCATAGGATTTCGCGTTCACAGGAGCGCGACAGAGCAAAGCGGCGTAAGCCCAAAAATCAAGTTTTTAGTAGTTATTTGCTCCCCACAAACATTAGAATAGTTAATTGAAAAAAAGGCAACATATAAAATGTTCTTTATACTTAGCTCAATTACTATGCTTAATCTCAAGATCGTATCATCTGTATTTATTGAGAAATTAGGGTTTTAGTAAAAAATTAGAGGTAACTTTGCGATTTTTTTCTATCGAGAAAATTTTATGGAATCGTGTTTTCGAAATATAAGATCGATAGAATAAGTCCTGAACTTTACCATATATAAATTTCAAAGTTAAATATTCAGTAGTTTGGAAGATATGGAGGTCCGTCCGACGGAGTTGAAAATAGGCAATTTGAGGGTAGGTACCCCCTTAAGATCTTAAAATTAATGAAGTTCTCATACTTTTACTTATGCAAATATTTTAATGGTTCAAATTAAATAATGCAGGACAATGCAAAATTAGAATAGAGTAGGTATGTCATGAAATATTCCAGTCACTCAATGACTTATCTTGCGTTCTTATCGCTTCCTGCCTTCATTTAGGAATGTAGGTATAGGTACATGCTTCGGGTTATTCCAGTTTTCCCCCTTGAAATCCCCCTTCAGGGGGAAAACTGAAAGTCAAAAAAAAGAATTCCAGTTTTCCCCCTTGAAGATTAGCCTCAAGGGGGAAAACTAGAATTCATTTTTTTGACTTCCAGTTTTTCCCCTTGCAAATCCCCGTTAAGGGGGAAAACTGGAATTATTATTTTTGCAATTCCAGTTTGCCCCCTTAGACGTAATTTGTATAGCAATCATATATTACGAACCAAATTAGAGGAAACAAATTAGAACTAGTATTTGGGTATATAAACAAGTATATAAAACTGGAACGCGAAAAAAATGAATTCCAGTTTTCCCCCATAAGGGGGATTTGTCAAGGGGGAAAACTGGAATAACCCCATGCTTCACACACCATCATCCTAGCGACAAAGAGAGCAGAGCTTGTGTTTAGGTAGACAAAAACCGTTTTTATATACCTGCCTAGAGATCGGAGATCGGTTTCTAAACCCTTATGGTCTCGCTTTGTCTGTCCTTTTTTCCCTCTTTAATATATCGGCAACTACCGCAGCTATTAACTTTAAATTTCAAATAATAATACATTTCGTGCGCTTGTACCTACAGATATAAAAAAAGAAAAAAAATGAAAATGAAAATTTTCCATACAAATTGTACTGCCAAAATTTTAAGAGACCTACAAAGTCGAGTGGGGTATCAAATGAAAGGTATCGGTCTGGACATCTTAAAACAGTTTTTCAAATTTCTTTAGGTTTAATGGGCTTAATACTTTTTGAAATATTTTTAAAATAGTCGAAAAAATACCCATCCCCCTCTTTCTCCGAAGTTTGCAGAGCGTTCCATTTGAAATGTATCAAGCGTTTGTAGATATAGATCTAAGTTACACGAAAAATATAGAGAAGTCTGTATTGTTCTTTATACAGACTTCTCTATATTTTTCGTGTAACATCTCCATATCTATCCATATCTACAAACGCTTCATTCTTCTTCATTCTTTCTTTTTGAAAAATGGTCAAAAAGAGGGGGAATAATTATCAAAAGGAGGGCTACATTACCGAGTGCGGTATCTAATAATAATAATAATATGATTTTATTTCGGACACTTGATCCATATACAATTACATTTAAAGAATAAAATAGTCAGGTAGTACACAATAAAATAACAACAAATTAAAAAATAAATAAAAATACGCAATGTACCTACCTACCTATGAGTTCAGGATGCTATTTCCATCCACCGTTTGTATACATCTGTCTGTATCAATCGATCTGCCAGACTAGATATTATGATACTATTTTTACACCTGTCAACCCTAGATAAAAATTTCGCGATACGTGTTCTTTGAATGGCCTCAAAGCAGCTTACTCTTGCCTCAAAGAACATCCCTAATGAAAGGTAGTGGGTTTGTACATTTCAAAACAGTTTTTGAAATTTCTGTAGAGTACACACATTTTGAAATATTTTGCATAAAGTCAAAAATTTACCTAATCACCGAAGTACCTATGCAGAGCGATACATCTAAAATATAGTTTGGTAGGTACCTGCTATTTTAAGAAAGGTATTCATCAAATAGCGATGTCTCTAACCGGTACCTTTAGTAAGTAAATAAATGTATAATTGACAAACGTTCGAAACCCTCGGCGCGCGAGTTCATTCGCACTGGACGGATCTTGTTTTTTATCGTCAATAGACCTTCGTTTGGCCACTTCGTTTCACTAGAAACTAATTTATAATATGGTATGAATGTTTTTCAACAGGTGGAGATGCGGCCAGGGTTCATAACGGATGTAATGCCCAGGATTGCGTTGAACTTTGCCATTTAAAGGGCAAAAGCAGCGGTGTCTGCCTGAAGCGGACATGCCGGTGTCTACCTGTTAATATTCATGATAGCCAATAAATGACCAAGGCATGTTTAGCTATTTTATTATGCTAGTGGGTAAGGTATAGGTAATATTATAGATAATCTAAATACGGCACAGCCATCCCAGCGCCGCCCCCTGCACAATTCTACCACTGAACAGAACAATTCTATCACTGAACTGAAAACTAACCCGCATACCCAGCGTGGGGATTATGGGCGTTACCCCCCATGAGATAAGAGCCAATAAGGCGCTTACCTATCAGGGGGAGGCCCACGACAAGCAGTATTTTTATTTTATTTTGCACTCTAAAAAAGTCAGAAATCGCTAAAAACCATTCCATGTCTAGCAGTGGACTAATATAGGTTGATGATGATGAATCATTCAAGTAGCAAATAATTCTTATTTTCAGGTTACTTACTTATTTCGAGAACGAGATGTAAGTATAATTGATGATACGAACTTACCAAGTGAAGTTCAATCATAATTATACGAAGCATCTAGTTCGAAGAAATAAGTATCAATAACCCTCCCCACCCTCAGATCCCAGAGTTGTCATTCGGGAAAAATCACAAATCTTTGATGTACTTACCTAAATACTGGTATGCTCTAATCAGCTCTAAACTATATGAGGTGCGACGGTTAAGTAAGTCAAAGATCCTATGACTACGTTCTTGTTCTAAGTGGACTTGTTCTTCAAAACGATATTATTTTTTAATCTGTGGTAGCACCTAGTCGATCTTGACAAAAGAGGTGTCAATCGATTTATGTAAGTATCGTTTACTCTACAAAATTATTTCAACGAACGAATAAACTAAGTTATTTGGTCGGCCCTTAGCGTAAGATCCCATCTACCTACCCGCAAACAAATTAACCCGTGGGATATAAATAATCCCAAGTGGAGTACTCGAAAGTTTCCTTAACTAGATGGAGGATGGTGGGCCTAAGGCAGATCGAAGCTTAGATACTTGGCTTACGACGGGTTAAAAACGGATAGAAGGCTAACTCGGTAATTGGTAGTTTATTTTTTTATTTCATTTATTCATTGAGAGAATAACATCATTGCAAGTTTTTTTTAATTAAGCCCGCGCCTTAGCGCCTTATCGCCTTAGCGATGTTATATTATACACTAATAAAAAATCATAATATCCACTCAATACTAATCTAAACATTTTGTCTCAGTAACAATCTGTGCCATTTCCATGGCTTTCGGCATGTTTTTGTAAAATATATCTACGCTGTTTTCAGACAGAATATTAAGTAAATAGATAGCGAGTGACATGGGGGCAAACTTAAGTAGGTTGGTCCTAAAGGCACTTGGGCACTTCCAGCTTGGCGGGGCGGCGGCGCGGGCCCAAGTAGTCGTTGAAGTTAAGAGATATAATTTTTTTTTGTCTGAAAGCAGTATGTCTAAATAAATAAATATTGCTGGACATTCGCATCATTTAGTCCCAAGTTAAGAGCATGTGTTATGGGTACTAAATTGGATATCTGATGTACTAGACTCCTACATAGATGGATTTTTTAATAATAAAATATATATTATCCATAGATCTTTTTAAGTAGGTATATGCTATAAGGATGGTAGGGAAGATATCAATTTTATTTGGAACATTATACATATAATAAGGGTGAAGGGAGAGTAAAGTAGAGCCAATCTCAAGACGATAGATATTGTTTCTAAATAAATAGTATTTTCAAGCATGTGAAACGGTAACAGACAGACAGAACGATTTTCGAATTTATAATATTCGTATAATAAAGTTAGACGCTGGATACTTTACACAGCTGCGCCACATAGCGAGCTTGTTGTTTGTTCGTAGTTGGCTTACTATTATGATTATGTTACCAAATTAACTTAGTTGTTTTTTCCCACTATTTTTCTATTCGTTATATTTTTGTTTTTCCTAATAAGTACTCAACTTACTGTTAACATGCTAATTTTAAGTATTTCTGCGGAAACTTGTAATTAGCCGTCAACAAACATGTATTGGTCTATCCAGGCTTGTTTTATAATGTTCATCTGAAATTTGTAAACTTAGCTGTAAGTTTCTCCAAAATTGTAAAAATAAAAATAAATAAACCATGGTCACTTCTCCCAATAATAAGTTTCGGTTCTATACCCACGTATGACTATATTTTTTGATACTTAAACATTCCTCGTTCACTCACATCTCCTTAGTATTCGAGGAGAGTGGTCGAACGAATTACTCATACTTGATTGTTTTCTTTTTAGGTGAAAACATTTTGGTGAAAACATTTTGTTCTAGGTACTCTGTAAAGGTAGGTACAGAGTACAACGACATTTTACACCTAAGCTGTACTGTACCCATGGTAGGTACTTTAATGTTTCGTAGTCGGAGTTTGAGGAACTTTTTGTTCTTATCAATTAAAAACTCAGGTACAGTTGCGGTCATCATTGGAGACATACCTTAAAGGTCATACTCGCTTGAAGTTACTACGGTATAAAATAGTAAATTTCATCAAATTCTAAATTTCAGCCCAACATTATTACTGTATGTATTATTATATGGTAGGTGTGCTACGATATGGATAAGCGAAATATTATAGAATAGGTACTTTTGACTTATGTTATGAGTTATGACAAATGGTTTTGATAGGTACCTACTTATATAATTATTATTGGTGTTAAAATAGATTTTGTTATTTATTTTTGCTGTTCTATTTCGTAATGAAATAGATAATATACATATATTAAGCACCAAAATTAGGGTAATTATTGCAATGACAAAATAAGTGTCAATGACTTTGTGGATTTAAAAAATAATAATAATAAATTTTAAAAGCTCGTTAATACCACGAATGTCTGCAAGACAATGTCTTTAGAATCTAGGTCAACACTTCTGACCTCCACTGTACCTATACTAACCGAGGAAGACAGCAGCTTCCATTTCTCTATTTTAACACCTCCATAGCGAACCCCTAGGAGAGGCCTATGTCCAGCAGTGGACTAATATAGGCTGATGATGATGATGATGATTGCGAACCCCAATCCGCCTTAAGAGCTTGGTGAATATAAAATAAATAAATAAATAATGCTGGACAATTCACTCAGCATTATCTAGCCCCAAGCTAAGCAGAGCTTGTGTTATGGGTACTAGATAACTGATAAACTTAATACAAACACCACATAGATTTTTTTATTATACATAGAAAACATCCAGAACACCCTGAATAAATATCTGCAGATCGTACAAACAGGTTGTTCCGAGGCGGGAATCGAACCCGCAACCTCCTGCGTCGCAGGCGGACCTTCGACCGCTGCGCCACTGAGGTCGTCATAAAAACCAAAACTGAAAACTATCAAATTCATGCAATGCATACCGGATCACCAATTCGAACTCTAATCTCAAAAAATAAACGTACCATGCAATGCAAATATCCTTCAAAATAGTACATTTACCACTTGTCGCTCTTTAGGACTTGGAATCTGGAGAGGTAACACTCTCCATTTACATTATTAGTAGGCCGCCGGTTAAAATGATAAAATGAGTGAGTAATCATCATGATCAACAACCTATATTAGTCGACTGCTGGACATAGGCCTCCCCTAATAAGTAGGTAATACATATATCTTAAAATAAAACTATAAAAATTGTAACAATAATAAACATTATTTATTTCCAACAAAACGGTTGATGGTTTACAGAGTAAGTACTTCAATATCAAATTAGGTTCTATGTTGTTTAAAATTACCAGTAACCACATAAGCTTAGTATTATAATTGAGAACAACGTAGTGGCCTATATTTTTACTTACTTTTTATGTAACTCATATAGGTACTTAGGTTCAAAATGTAGTTGTTTGTTGTGCCTGCATTTAATAAATAAATAATATTCTTAAACTTAGTGCTGACGATGCATCGTCTCCTCGCTCAAACGAAATAAAATAAAAATAATACTGCTTAGAAACATAACATACAAAGGTAAAATCATTACAGTTTCCCCGGGGCTACTGCTACTGCATGTTACATGGTATCCAATTAAGAGGTTTTTATAATACTTTTCCTCTTTCTTTTGGTTTAGGTAAGTATATAAACCATAGTATATATAAACCATATTATAATAAACCATACTATACCTATTTATTGATGTGATTATTATTTTATTAACAAGCACTTTCTGCCTGAGAAACAGGTTTAACCTAGTTTATACACTTGTTTTATTTCATACCATTAGAATTTATCATCACCATCATCATCAGCCTATATTAGTCCACTGCTGGACATAGGCCTCCCCTAATGAATAATATTATGATATTATTTACTATATTGTAACACTTTAGTCCTAAGTTATTTTTAAATAAAATTTACTTTTACTTTACGTTTTATATTAGCAATTTAGGTAAGATCTGTCTGTGGTAAAGTTTGTCCTAATAAAAGTTTTTATTTACCACGGTAATAAATTATCAGATCTTTAGGTAAGGCCTTGTTCAACAGTGGAAGTACATCGGCTGATATGATGACTAGAAATATTTCAAATATTTACAGCCCGCATCGATAGCTAACTATAGGCCTATCGACAATCGACGACTACAAATCATGTAGACATGTTATGGCTTAAGGTAGGTGTTATTATTTTGTTTGAATGACTCATCATCATCATCATCATCATCATCCGCAACCCGACTTCACCCACTGCTGGGTAGGTCTCCAAACTTTTGTGCCACTCCACACGGTCCTGCGCCAATCTCATCCAGCTTCACCCTGCGGTGTTAGAGATGTAATTTGCCCATCTTGCCACTGGACGTCCAACGCTTCTGTACCCAGTTCTTGGGCGCCATTCAGTTAGCGCTTTGCTCCACCTGTCGTCTTGTCTCCGTGCAAGGTGTCCTGCCCAGGTCCATTTTTGTTCCATGATGCGATTTCCCACGTCCTTCACCTTTGTTCGAATTCGGATCTGGACATTGGGAACACGGTCTATAAGCTTGATGCCGAGCATGGCTCGCTCCATGGCTCTCTGTGCTACTCTCATCTTGTACACAGCCTCATGAGTGAGTGTCCATGTCTCGGCACCGTACGTAAGTCATGGTAGGCAGAACACACTGGTTGTACAGACGGGTTTTCAGACATTGTGGAGTTTCGGCGGACTTAAGAATGTCATCCAATTTACCAAAGGCAAAAATGACTAGATCTTAGATCAATCAATATTATTATATAAAAATCAATGCCACTTTTCGTTGTAATTTCATAACTCAAGAACGGGCTCACCTATCCAAACCAAATGTTTAGGCTTTGTTCGGACTATTTAGTAATGGTTTAAGTTTGCACAAAATCGGTCAAGCGGTTCTTCATTTATCACATTTTTTGTAACAAATGCATTCAATAAATGGCGGATCATTTTAGAGGAAAGGTTTAAGGAAAGTTGAGAGCGGTACGAAGTTCGCCAGGTCAGCTAGTCTATACTAATATTATAAAGAGGAAAGATTTGATTGTTTGTTTGTATTGAATAGTCTCCGAAACCACTGGACTGATTTGAAAAATTCTTTCACCGTTAGGAAGCTTACTTTTCAGGGAGTGACATCACACTAATATTATAAATGCGAAAGTTTGGATGGATGGATGTATAGATGGATGTTTGTTACCTCTTCACGCCAAAACTACTGAACGGATCAGGCTTAAATTTTTTCATACAGGTAAGTCTAACCCTGGAATCAAACATAGGCGATGGAATCGAACATAGGCTTTTTATCCTATAAATCAGTTCCCATGGGATAGAAATAACCTCAAAACGTTTCCATAGAAACAACGCGTGCGAAGCCGCGGGCAGAAGCTAGTAGGCTATATTTTATCCCGGAATTCCCACGGAAACGGAAACTACGCGGGTGAAACCGCGAGGCGATCGTCTAGTCTATATAAAAGTCTGTATAAAAGAAAGTCGTGTTAGTTACACTATTTATAACTCAAGAACGGCTTTACCGATATGGCTGAAAATTGATGAGGAGGTAGCTTAGAGCCAGGAGACGGACATAGGATACTATTTATTCCGTTCGATACCATTCAAGTGTGACTTGACATAACCCCAAAAATAGAATAGGATAGAAATAACCTCAAAACGTTTCCATAGAAACAACGCGTGCGAAGCCGCGGGCAGAAGCTAGTATTAGATAAAAATGCAGTTCTAAGTAATTAATATAGGTAAGTAATAAGTAATTAACACCGCAGAAGGTTTCTTTTTTATTTTGAAAAATACATAAGTACCTATCTGTACTGTAATGAATGATGGATGAGTGACTGTTTTTATATAAAAGTTTTCATGACAAAATAGTAAACATTATTATATTGTTTGCTTCTCCATTTGTTTCTACTTTAGCAAGCTAATGATAGACGAAAGTAACATACACCTCTCCTCGAAGATAAACATTAGTTTAGCCGGTTAATCTTAAGTTTATATTCAAGCCTACCTTTAGCCGTAAAACATACATTTATTTCGGTAAAATACGGAACGTAGGCTACTAGGATCGTTGGGCAAAAATAAAAGAATAGAGAAAATATGACTACCTACTGTAAGGAGTGAAATATACTCGTTTCAGTGCCCTGCCTTGGTAATACAGTGAACTTATCACCGATGTAAATAAAACCCAAGAGCACTCTTCTATGCAATAATTACCTACTTCTTAGTGGACGTACCTACGTACAGTCGCCCAGAAATGTAGGTATGTACCTAAAAACCTTACAGATAAAAAAATGTAAGTATATATATTTAATTTTAGTAATAACAATCTTCCCTGCGGTCTCCAAACTAGGCAAATCCTGTATCGTGAAGACCAGTAATGTGACTTAACTTAACGAAATTTCGTACTACTTGCTAACAAATGACATGAAAAATAAAATGTATTAAGGAACATAAGAAGAAGAATAATTTCATATCTTCCAAACTAAATCATATACCTAAAATACACAAATTGTATGATTGCATAGCATATTTGATATTCACACTGTCATATATTAGCTTTTTTGTTGCTAGATTCTTGTAACTTATTTTTAATCCCCCCATCTCGGAAAGAATACTTTTGCTCTTCGATATGTGAGTGCAAAAGCCGTTTTTATCCGCTAGAGGATAAAGTAAAATTGAATTTAGAACATCGTGTTCACTACGTTTGTGAGTCAAAACCTATTTACTTCAACCTCCATGGTGCCGGATTTACCATACAACCTTTTTTAATTTGTTAAAAATTCAGACTCCGAACCTTCTTGGTGAGTATACCACTCTTTATTTAATTTGCTTTGCGCGCGCCATTTTCTTTTTTTGCATTTTGTCATTTCCTCGCTGGTGGGTTGAAAAGTTACGTGTTGCACTCGAGTGCAAAGATTTTTTACCTCGAGCTCTTTTGATTCCCTCGCTAACGCTCAGGATTCTAATTTGTGAATCACTCGCTACGCTCGTTTTTATTCGTATCGTTTTTGTTAATTTTAGAGTCCTTCGCTTAATCGGTCATCAAAATTGAGCACGCGGTTAAAAAGCAAGTTTGCACTCTTGTATAACAAATACTGAACTATTCAATTTACATAAAATGCAGGCCTTCTTAATTTTTTTTTGAATACCTACTAATTGTAATTTGTTTCTATTTGTAATTTTCTTTGTTAGTGTTAATACTGAGAGATATTATTTTTTTAGTAAGGTTACCGCCTGAATGAACGAATATAATTAAAATAATTAATATATTAACCTGTATATTCATAAGGCGGCATCTCGCACGCCTCTCTCTCTCGCCTGTATATTCCTAAGGCGGCATCTCGCACGCGCGGAAAACAACAATATGAAGACGACTGTATCTCTAGATAGATCTATGTTAAGTCATCGATGTAAGTAAAATTCGGAAGATTGGGCACTGGCTTCTCAAAAGTGGAACGCTCAAATTGAGTCCAATTAGGTCCGGTCCACCCACCTCAGTCACAGTCGGACCGGCGGCGCTGCCGGCGTACGTACGTGTTTCGCGTGTATTGTTGTCTCGATCGCACTTCGGTCTAGATACGTCTTTCCATCATTGTTGTACAATGGTTAGGTATATTGCAATAGATTAGAAATAGCGTGTCTTTGGGTTTAGTTGTAGGTAACACAACACAGGCCATTTGTTGAGATAGCGCTGGGAGGACGTACCATATCTACAGAATTTTACTTATATCCATGTGTTAAGTAGATATTTCTATTAGGTTAATGATAAAGTTATAAGAATCGTAAACATATCTTATTAACTACTACAATCGATTTCGTAAAACACATTATAAAAAGAATGCAGTCTTCAGAGATGAGACATTTGTGTTAGGTACCTAGCTGTGAAGATGGGCGGACCTTTTGTTTTTTTATTGATGTTCGCGGGGGTTGTTTTTGCTGAACCTCAAAGGGGTAAGTTTATAATTTAACCAGCTTCTGCCTGTGACTTCGCATTCGCTTATGACGTCCCTGAGGTATTGTTAACCTCTGGCAAATCTCATTAAGATACGTTCAGAAATTTATGCGTGAAAAGGTGACAGACAGACAGAGTTACTTTCGCTTTTATGATATTACATGCATGATATTACATGCATGGGCTACTTGAAAAGCGGGTAGGTACGAAGCCGCGGGCAGAAGCTGATATGTTTTATAGAGGTATTATTTTGCTCGGATCTGTGCAAAATATTCTTCCGCAATTATATAATTTTGATTAAATACAGCCACATCATCGAAATTGGTTACATTCTCTATATTCCATTTTTATTTCAGACGATGGAACCCACAAGTCTTACCAACTCGGCGTCCAATTGGGAATAATCAATCCTGAAAAATACGCATTCTCCTCGTTCCAAAAAGACGAACAAAACGTCTTCAAAGATTTATACAGCGTGTACATTTCGCAAAATGACAGCGCCCCAATTAATTACGAAGAGTGGCTCGTTATGAACAACTTTGGTATATTTTCCGATAGCCAAGAGTCCATGCTGCAAAGGAAAATAAGCAAACGAAGCACTGCAGACAACAAAAGAGCGTTTGTAAGAACGGTGAAGAAAGGAGACATTTTGATCTGCTCCGGCGGAGGGTCTTTAGGGATCATCGGCCATGCAGCGATAATGACGACAGACCATTGGGTTCTCGAAATGCCCGGCTTGAAGAAGAACCTGAACGATAACAACCGACAGATCCCTAAAGACAAGTGGTTTGATGAGCACGCATCGGACTGGACAACAGTTTACCGTTGCCCTGACCACTCCATTGCAAGGAAAGCAGCGAAATGGGCTGATACTCACTACTACAACCCGTCGGGAGGAGCGAAGAAGACGATTCATATTAAGTACGCTATCACTGCAGACGTTTGGAGGATCAACCCAAGCTACTGTTCCAAGTTGGTGATCCAAGCATACTATTTTGGCTCTGGTTCTGCTAAGGTAATAACAGATTTGTCTGTTGCGGGAAAAGCGATTTTTCCCGCCACCATACCTTCGTACTTCTTGTCACCTTACAAACTCGTAAGTAAAGGAAGATATTAAGTTTTTTTTCAATCTTGTATTCAGTATTTATAATTTACCTAAAACAAAATAATATATTGTTATCTATACTATATATAATATTATAAAGAGGAAAGATTTGATTGTTTGTTTGTCTGTATTGAATAGGCTCCGAAACAACTGGACCGATTTTAAAAATTATTTCACCGTTAGGAAGCTTACTTTTCAGGGAGTGGAATAGGCTAATATTTTACCCCGGAAATCCGGGAACGGGAACTACGCGGGTGAAACCCCGAGGCGATCGTCTAGTCTAATATAAACAAAAGAAATCTTTCTAACCTCCAAATTACCCATAGGTATGTCAAAGTAGCCTCAAATTGTGTCAAAGTAACCCGCACTAATTAAATACCTGGACATTCCAGGTAACCTACAGGAGTCGGAGATGTTCCATTCACATTTTGCATGAAAAGCGAAAATGGATTCGGTATCTTTATTTATCTTAACTCAATTTTACAGAAATCTAGTGAAAGAAATCTTAACATAGGTACCTATATGAATTAGGCACAGGGTGCAAAATAAGTTAAACTTTAGTCATCAAGTCTAAAAACTCACCTAAGTCCCTAAGTTAACAGTTTTTAGATTTCCGTACCTCAAAAGCAAAAAAGGAACCCTTATAGGATCACTTTGTTGTCCGTCTGTCTGTCTGTCCGTCTGTTAGCCCTCTTTTCTCAGGAACGCGTGGACGTATCGAGTTGAAATTAACGTTAAATAGGTACTCAAGTCCGTAACCTCTGAAGCCGCGATATAAATAAAACTTCTAAGTCACTCAAAAGTTACAGCCGTTTATGTCCGAAAGTTTTGAAATTTCCAAGGGAATCAATCACATGCACACAAAACCTATAGGGTACTGTGTAGACCTAAAATTATGAAATTTGGTAAGCAGCAAGGTATTAAAGCACAAGTGAAGGGAAAAATCCGAAACAGATAATTTTGTAATTCATTCATTAAAAAATTTACTTTTAATGCTCGCCATGAGTACACCCATAGAGTACTTCCCGTTGACCTAGAATTATGAAATTTGGTAAGAAGTAAGGTCATATAGCACAAATTACGAGAAAAATCTGAAAACCGTAAATTTGTAGTTTATTAACAAAAAATAATTAATACAATTATAATTTTTGATTCTCTCCCTCGACTAAAATTTACTTCATGTTGACCTAGAATCATGATATTTGGCAAGGAACAAGGTCTTACAACTAAACGGAACCCTTAGTGCGCGAGTCGGACTCGCACTTGACGTTTTATTTTTTGTATTATGATTTCTAAGGTGCCATCGTTCCCTCGCACGAAATGCAAAAAATTTGATCCTTACCTTTATCTATATTTATAAAAACATATAATATTTTTTCCAAAATAACTGAGGACTAAAAGAATAACAAAGAGTACATAATTAATCATAATATACCTACATATTTACGGAATACAATATGCCTGAACAAGATAAAAAAATTGGTTGTCTGTAAAGTCGGTTTACTGACGATAGTTGAACGTGACAACGTCTTAAGAAAATACTGATGGAATGGTAGCATTTGATACTCGATCAAAACATGTAAATGTATAGCAGCTGTCCACGCAGACGCATCGCTCACTCAAGTAGGAGAGAGACGGATGTCGAGCGCTCTCGCTTGCACTTCAAGCCTTACATGGAACGCCTCAGAGCGAGGTAACGCCGCATGACGTCATGTTTTTTCGTGCGTGCAGCCGGCTCTATCGAATTATAAGACGTTGCCACGTCAAAACCTGTTTTTCAGGCAAGTAAAAGTCCTGAAAATAAATAAAATAATATATTCTAATAGACCCTTTTTAAAAGCGGTGCATACCTACATGACTAAGGATAACGTTATTATAGTTACTATTCCAAACTCGTTTGAAAGTAGGTAAGTAGGTTCAGTATCTTTAATTTATTTATGGACTTGAACTCATTGAATTATGAGTTTTATTTACCAAGAAGATATTCTATCTCGCAAGTTGTTTGGGATATTATCCTCCGATCCACGTGTTATAGAAATACTTACATACAAATCAACTTACCTTTTATTATTTCCATTTCCCTGCAAGGGTGCGATTCTACTGGAACTGGGCTGAGTGGAGAGGAGTGAACGTGAAATGACAGTGCTCAAAATCTCGCATCAGTGGAAACACTGTAAGTGAAGTGGAGCGGACTTTCAAATAAAATATAAGAACACGCGGCCCCGAGCCGGACCAAACGGAGTCGAGCAGGCTGTGGTGCCGCTCGACTTCAATGGACTCCGCTTCAATGGAAATACTTGTCACTTTTCACTGCTCTTCTCCGCTCTACTCCGTCTAGCTCCACGTCAGTGGAAACGCACCTTTATACTCGTAAAGCCGACGTGTAGCGGTCGTGGGTGTTACTTGTTCGTAATTTCGACGACGACGACGTCGCGAAGTACGTACTCAAGGAGTAGGTAGTTAATTTCATCACGCTTCCGACACGTCCATCAGACATTTGCTTCTTGAAATGGTTTTTTCCTTTTCCTTATTAAATAATAACAATAATGTTTGCTCTTTTTAGGGTTCCACACCTCAAAAGGGAAAAAGGAACCCTTATAAGATAACTTTGTTGTTCGTCTGTTGTAATTTTTTGACTTAACTAAGTGCTCCTTTGCGTTCTTATAGTTGAAAATAAATAAAATGAAATGAAATGTCAACCTCATTTTCTCAGGAACGCGTGGTGGTATCCGGTTGAAATTTAAATCAAATACTCAAGTCCAAAACTCCTTGGAGCCTCAATATAAATAAAACTTCTAAGTCAACGCAATCAAGAGTTACAGCCGTTTATGTCCGAATATTTAGAAATTTTCAAGGAAATCACATGCACACTACAAAACCTATAGGGTAATTCCCGTTGACCTAGAATCATGATATTTGGCAAGAAACTAAGTCTTACAATTATACGAAACTCTTAGTGCACGAGACTGACTCGCACATGACATTTTGTTATTTCATTTACTGAAACTCCAGAAATGCTTTATTTTCCTTAAAGGCAGTTCCTTCTATCAGTGTCAAAATTAAATACCTATTCTAGAACCAAGCATCCATCATCTTGCCATAGGTAAAGTAGGCCTCTCCCGTGGCAGGCGTCCCAATTATGGACGATTGAAATTCGCCCTTGCGTGGCGACCATAATTTGGACGATTTTTAGCTAATTTTTGTTTTGTCGCAATTAGGATACGTAGAGTCAACTTCTGAGCCAAGTTAATGGCTCAATAGTTGACTGACACTTTAAAGCTGACGTCAAGACCATAAATTAAGCTAACCAAGTTTAGAAGAAATTAAAAAAATCTAAAATTCAAAATTGTAATCTGTCAGATTACAATTTTGAATCTGACAGATCTGACAGATTACAATTTTGAATTTTAGATTTTTTCTTTTTTGTTTCTATTGTAACAATGATGGTTAACTTTGAAATAAAACTCAAACTGGACATAAAAACTGTAAAGTTTTTAAATTTCACTTTGTTTACGCAATTATAATTAAATTTTAAATTCAACCCCATTATTTACGTGTGTAACGTCAGAATATTTACATGCTATTTTGTAGAAACTTTTATAGAGAATCCAAATATATATAGATGTTACTAGATAATAATCAAGAAATCAGCGAAATAATGCATCAGGCATGCCATCTGAGCGTTTGTGAAATAATTTGTAAATTTTCTTTTTTTTTTGTAAATTATGATTAATCAATTTTATTTAGTATGTGTTCGTTTGTTTATTTTTACTGAAACATTACACTCAATTGCGAAAATGTCATCGAATACATTGGCACCCGTTGATAGTGCAGTAGCCGCCACTCTTGTAGCCTCTCTGTTTGCAACTCGGGATGCACTCGAAGAACACGCATCCTTTTGGAGGCTTCACGAAAATAGTGTCCCTTTTCTCAACGCGGTGGAGTGTTTCTGCAAAGAAAAACAATTATATATTATGATGGCACAGCGTATCAGCATTGCCGTACAGCGTGGCAATGCAGCCAGCGTCTTGGGGACGCTTCCGACTGGTGTTGATATGGATCAGTTAAGCTATCTGTAGACTGTTTGCAACATCGGCAGTTAGCTCAATTGTTTCAATTGTAAATACTAGTATAATTTTCATTATATATTAACAATAAAAACAATGTAAAGCTATCAAACCATACCTGAGGGGTCTATTTGATGTTGATCGTGACGTCTTCTTTTACAAAATCAGTCAATAAACACGTTAAATTTTATAGAGTCAGTGGTTAAAAATGTAGGTTTTAGGAGGCTTTCAAATTTTTACGCAATCTCTTTCGAGGAAGTTTTACGGTATTTTTTCGGGAAATTGGAGCTTCGATTCGGCAACTCGGACAATCTGCGTTCGCCGGAAATCGAAATGGATACAAACCAAAACAAAGCTCTTGATGTTAATTAATAAGTCTACGTTTTTTTTTATTATTGATATATAATTTATCATGATGTTCATGTGAGATTCTCCGATCCGCCTGCAAGGCGTGATGATTATAGGATGACTCTAATTGTTTGGAGAGGTTTAAAAACCTTACATGCTCCGTAATTTAAAGTTTTGCTGCTAAAAAGTCTCTTATTGTATCTTTTTAATGCGGGGGGGCTTGTTCACCAGTGACCGTAATGTGAGCTGATGACTAAATTTTTGAAGCCTGATGATGTTATTGACTTATAGTAAACTATGAAAATCACAGTTTTCATATTTTCAGCAAACATAGAGTTCTGGTAAAGGACAGAGACAAATTAAATTATCATTATTTTGGGGAATCGGAATCACTTATAGAAATAACTACGTGGCTTGACTCATTATTATATTGGTTTGAGTTTTTTTTATAAAAGAAGCGGAAACTGAATCCGGCAAGGAGTCAGGTCAGGGGCTATAACAGTGGAAAGGCTTATACAAATGATGAAAACCATTATGTTTTGTTTTGTTATTAGGTAGGTTTGTCTTTATGTTCGAGTTTACTTTAAAATTTGTTACTAAAAGCTACAAACCAGGCTTTCCTTCTACGTCAGCGAAAGACGCGATCCCCAGAGCAACGCAGAAAACTGCTATAACCCAATACGACCTCATGTTTGAAACCTATTTGGATCTGCGAAATTATACACTGCAGTCGTATTTATACAGCCACCGCTCCTATACCAGAGTCACCAGCGAGCAAGAATATATTATTTGCAAGTAAATTTCGAGTTACATTGCTGCACAGCCAATGCATTAGGCAGCCACGTCTTGTACCGACGCGGAAATGGAAAGTGCATTTGAATATCGCGATGCTGTTTACGAGACGCGCGGAGCAAATAAATATTAAATCTGGAGGGAATACCCGAGTCAACTCCTACGGAATTGCGAGTGATTTTGCATCTTTGTGCGCAATATTGAACTTTATACTTTGTGTGTGAGGGTTAGTTTTTGTATGTTTATCGAATGGCAAAGAAATGTTGCCGATAAGATAGGGAACATGATGGCTATTTGCTTTACTTAGGCATCAGGTTTCGCAGAACTGAAAGTGTGTTATGTATGTACTTACGAGTATGTGATGCATGTGTTAACAATTACCTGGAAAATGGGTTTATAGAATGGAGCTATTGTATAGGAACTACCTACCTACTATAGATAAAGTTACGAAAATGAGGGAACGGAATTCTACAAATCTAAGAATTAAAATGATAGCCTCAAAAATTTACGACCTAGACGGAACTTCAACACGCAATGCACAGTATGCATAATCTGCGGAAACTTGTAATAAGCCGTCAACGAACTTGGGCGTCTACTCCTTTTCTTTACTGGTCCATCTAATCTACGCATGTTCTATATTTTCATCTGATTTATTAAAAATAACACTATTATTGCCTAAGACGCAAATGCCGGTCGACTCCCCCGTGTCTCGAGGCTCGAGGCTGGGCAGTGAATGTGTTAAACATAAGTACCTACATAACTGTAAGTTTTCCCAAAATTTTGTAAAACAAATAATTAATGCAATCTCCCGCTCAGTACGGGAACACGCAACCAAATTACGCCACAAAGTAACTAACCTAACGGCTAGTCCAAAATCTTTTGAATTTTACCTAAGTGTGGGCAGAGAATACAGTAATATTATATATAATACTAACGTGTGGGGTAAGCACTACACTGCTTCGTTGGTATAGCGGCCAGCTTGTTCAACCGCTGATTATGAGGTCTTGGGTTCGAATTCCGGGTGGGGTCGATAGTTGTTATTGGGGTTTTTCTAGCAAGAAAAATTTACAAAAGCAGTCCGGAGTCAGGAAGTTTGCGACGTTACATCCGCGTGCCTCGAAAACCACGTTAAGCCGTTCGTACTGCTCCTGACCTCTCCCCGATCGTGTCAGTCTGTCATCCCATCTGATTGCGCACACACTTGTCTAGTCTCCGATGAGACTGGCCGCAGTGGTCCAAATTTCGAGTTTTTTTTAATTAAAGAGCTCATTATAGGAATCACAAATCCATAATAAAATAGGTGGTGGCGCTGATTTGGGCCAGGGTAGCGCTTAAAGTTGTGTAGTTTTCTTGTAAATAAGCAAAATCATCATTTTGTGCTACCGCCGTTCCAAAAACGTATACGGAGCCATACGTTTTGACCTATGAACGCCAAAGCTTATGCCTATCCTTTTCACAAAATGGCGCGCAATGCGCTCTCTTAAATAAATCTTACCTTACCTACTAGGTATGATCTATTCCATTATTAAGTAAATACTCTGTTATTGGTCGATAGTATTTCTTCCGTTCTGTAGAATGTACGCACGATTTTGTAGCGTTATTTGACTTAACATGAACAAGGTAAATTGGTTAATATCTAATATCGTAGCGTAGACCTAAATAAATAAACGGGTATTGGGTAATACGGAGGACCCATAATAATGTGTTGAATAACCACAGAAACTTCCTGAAATTTGCGATCATTCGAGATGAAAATGAAAAGGAAAAATATGTTTATTGCTACATTAACAGAATAAGTTAATACAGAATGATAACTATAATTTCTGATTGAAAATGAAGAGATTATTTACTTACTCAAACGACAACGATTCCTGGACTAGGTTGGGCCTGAATCGTGGGTACCAATACGATTAACAGGTAAGGAGTAAAAAAGCCTCAATTGACTGTCGAACCTGCTGAGTTAATTAAACCTTGCTGTGCAAAAAGGCTTACTAAAAAATATCAGATCATCTAGAGGATAAAAAAGCTTGGGACGGGTTTTGCTTTAACTCGAAAAATAACAACAGGCTAAAGGTTTCTTCGTCGCTTCTTTACTTTAGTCTACATACCGAAGCGAAAGAAATCAAAAAATATCACTTTGTTTCCGTGTCAGTGTTTAGTTTTATATTTTGACCTTTTCTAAGTGTACATTTATTGTATTTATGGAAATTAAGAGTTTTTGATTTTGATTTTGAAACAAAAAAAAAAAATTCCAGCCATTACTGTCCCACTGCTGGGGTAAGCCTCTCTTTCCTCCTCGAGATTTACCGCTGTCACAGGCTATGATGGTTAAGCTCGTCTCGCCATCTCATCCTGGGTCTTTCACGTCGCCTCCTACCATTGGGTGGGCTCCACTCTGTCGTGGTCTTTGCCCACAAGTCGCTGGACATTCAGCAGACGTGTCCGGCCCAGTTCCGTATAAAATAAATAAAATTATGAGAAAATAATAATAATATACAGACGATAAGATGGTAGGTAGGGTATATACTAATGGTGACCCACAACTAATGGTAAACCTTTAAACTACCTTCTGACTCTGGTTTTGCAGGCTTGTTCGACGTTTGATAGCGCATCAGCATTGTATAGCAGCAGGTCAAGGAAGCCAGCTTCTTGGGGACGCTTCCAATTGGTATTGAGTAACTTCTAGATCAGTTACTTCTAGATTGCTTGCTACAGTCTGCTCACCAGTTGTTAGGTCTCTGAGGTCACGCGTTGCTTTTACCAGATTCTAATACATTTTGAAAAACCCGGAGAACCTACCTTGGTTCTCCGGTTCTCCACGGACCTAGGGTCTCGACTCCAAGGGGAGCAAAACCATCAAAAAGTTTGCTTATTATTTTCCACGATATTTCGCAATCTTCACATATTCGTAGAGCTAGAAAATCTTGTTTAAAAGTTAGTTTGCCAAGCTGCTTTCATTTTAATTTGAGTCGACGTCGTAGCTCCCTCTATCCAGCGAGATTTCCATTTAAATACGACTAAATCTCTGTATTCAAGGACGTTCACCAACTGTCTCTGTCTGTATCAATGTAGTTATTCTATGTCTGTATGCAAGTCCTTTTCCACAGAGCAATCAAATCGTAACATAGAGCTAGAAATATCGTGAGGTACCAAAAGTGACCTTTAGTTAGAGTTTAGTTACTCATAGAGGAGATAAGAGTACCTACTGTTATCTCCCCTGGGTTATGATTATGACTAGGTACTTATTAGAGCAAATATGATCTAGTTAACTCTAGGTAAAATTTTAAACCTAGCTAAAATTCATGAAAATCATAGTTCTCATGAAAAGTGTGCACATTTTTTCAATTCAAGAACAAAAAATGTACTTACGTATACTCAGCCGTTCTCAAGATATTGCTATTGTAAACCACTAACAACAGAAAAAAAATCATAACTTAGTTTTCGCGTCGAGTTTGAAATAAAGTTATCACCTATCAGCAATAAGCATTGTAGTAAAGGGCTACAATCTACAAGTACATACTTAGTGCGAGTCAACAACAACAAAGTGATTTTTATCTGAAGTATGGGGCCATAATAACAAACATTGCGACTTAAGTTTGGCCAGAGTAAATAGAATTTTGTAAAGTTGCAAAAGTATTTTATGCATGCACATAAGGAAGAGTGGAAAGAACTACAATTTTAGTTTTATAACGGTACCGTTCGTATTTGACGACCTCGGTGGCGCGGTGGGCGAAGGTCCGCCTGCGGCACAGGAGGTTGCGGGTTCGATCCCGCCTTGGGTAAAATGTTTGTACGATCTACAAATATTGGTTCCAGGTGTTCTGTTCGTTTCTATTTATAATAAAAAATAAAAAAAAATCTATGGAATGTAATAAATTATGGATATCAGTTATATAGTACCCATAACACAAGTTCTGCTTAGCTTGGGGCTAGATGATGCTGTGTGGATCGTCCAGCATTATTTATTTTATTTTTTATATATAGCGTGTCGTCGTTACAGTCTAATTAAATTAAAGAGGCCGAATTCCGCTTACCAATCGCTTTACTGTGAGGATCTCGGATATATTCCCGTTGTCCCCATTGACAGTATCTCCATTCAATGGGGACAACGGATCTCAATAAAAATAATAAATATTTATTCCCGCTGTCTCCATTGACGGTGACCTGTTAATGGGGACAGCGGAAGGCAATAAAAATAATTAAAATTCGCCTCTATTGTTGATAACATTTCATTACTTTCATTGGTCTACTGGTGCATGCACTGCAGCTTCAAGTACATCCCCTAGACTAGAACAAAGGCAATCAAAGAAATTGTACACAAACAAAGTGTATGGCGGGCGATTATTACACCAGGAGAGAAAAAAATATCCAGGACAAAGTGGCGATATTATCTCCCAGGGAACAAAGCTGACTTGAAACGCTTTAGGGCTCTTGTGTTGTGTTTAAAAGTTGATATTTTTGCAACAGTATGGTAAATAACAGTTGTTTGTTACTATACTGAAACGTTTTATGGGAATATTAAAGCTCATTGTAATATATTTTATGCTTACTTTCGAGATACTAATAATTAAATCGAACCTAAATGTTGTGAAACGATAGTTGTAACGCCTACCATTATGGGAAGAGCAAGACTTCTTGCCGTAATTCAGTACCTAATTAGTACAGTCTCTCGACCACGGATCACAACACCTAATCGAAATAAGATCAAAATATGTTACAAATACCCAATAAATTCTACCTATATATGTATCTTAGTAAGTACTTATAATTACTAAATAACTACTATAATTGTAACTCGACAATTGTAAACGACCTCTGTGGCGCGGTGGGCGAAGGCCCGCCTGCGACGCAGGAGGTTGCGGGTTCGATTCCCGCCTCGGGACAAATATTTGTACGATCTGCAGATATTTGTTCAGGGTGTTCTGGTCGTTTTCTATGTATAATAAAAAATATCTATCTATGTACTCGTATATTAATATGTATATCAGTTATCTAGTACCTATAACACAAGCTTTGCTTACCTTGGGGCTAGATAATGCTGTGTGAATTGTCCAGCATTATTTAAATTTAAAAAAAAAAAACTATAACCCACAATGTTAAGTGCCGTATTACTTTTTGAATAGGTACTTTACTTTAATTTACGATTCAATTTTCAAAAAAACTGTGTTTTTTATACGAAATAAATAGCTGTCGACTTTTGTAACCTCTATGTACATCCTACTAATGAGTATTATAAAGCCGAAAGTTTGTGAAATCAGAATTTTGTTATCACCGATCTCCAAAACTACTGTACAGATCAAGATAAAATTTGGCGTACGTTTTGACCGTTTTACTTATTATACCGAAAATACGCGTGCGAGGCTGCGGGCAGAAGCTAGTATACCTAAAATTGTAGATCTAGTGTACATAATGGCTTTTGTCATGCAGTTAGGACTAGTTCGCTTCGTAAAAATGTCTTGCTATTCCGTCTCCGGTTGACCTCTAGATCTCTTCTTATCAGATATTTTGATTATTAATTCTATTTATTTTTTCTGTTAATTGCCTTTAGTAAAAGTAATGAATACCCTGACATGTAACATTTTCTGTTATAAATCAAGAACTATGAACTATGCTATATCGATAACTTTGGTTCTCTATCGTTACGAATCCTGCCCTTTAGAGAAACTCCGAGCACTTACACCGTTCAGGCAATATTTAATGAAATCAATTTGTATTCATCGATTTTCGTCGCTTAATGTTTATAAACCTTGTCTATTGTATATTTATGAATTGGTACCAAGTGAAAGTATAGTAAAGTAGTAGGCCAGATAGATCGATAAAAGTCCTCGACACCTAACACGTGTACGAGGAACCACGTCGATGAGTGGCTAGTATAGGTCTGTACCTACAACACCAAAACGAAAAAGTTTTCTTAGCTACCGCTGACCTCTCGAAGTTGTACAGCTAAAATCTAACAAATCATTCGAATAGTCGCAAGAGCCACAAAATAAAGAAGAATACGAGTTCGTATGAAACTATTGAATCGCTGTCATACTACGAAAATTAGTACCTCTCTATCAGGTAGGGGGGCCTGAAAGGCATTAAGCGTATGGGAGGAAATGAAAACTTTTTCGTTTTGGTAAACTGTGCACAACCCATACTAAGGACTCAGTCGCCCGACACATATACCTACTATAACCAATGCCTTGAGCTTTTATACTTTCTATAAAATCATACGAGTAGAATTTAATAGGGTTAGATAATTCTTTCTGTCCTAACCTACGGTGCACAGACATGGTCACTCACTGAAGCACAGAAGTCCAAGCTCAAGATTTGCCAAAGGGCGATGGAGCGTAGCATTCTAGGCTTCAAACGGATTGACCGAGTGCCGAATACAATGCTACGTTCACTAACAGGCATTGCCGATGTTGGGGAAAAGACCGCCAGGTTAAAGTGGGATTGGGCTGGCCACGTCGGTCGTATGCACCCGGAGAGATGGGCCCATGCTATAACACCCTGGCAGCCAGAAGATGGGAGGCGGCGACGGGGTCGGCCACGTAAAAGGTGGCGGGACGATCTAGTAGCTTTTGACCCGGAGTGGTGGGAGTCTGCAAAAGACCGAGAAGTTTGGAAGGGTGCGGGGGAGGCCTTTGCCCAGCAGTGGGACGAAATAGGCTGAACAAAAATAAAAATAAAAAGATAATTCTTTATACATATATCTGTAGGTACATAACGATTAAGGGAATTTTAACGACACTCTTGCTATTTTATACTTATGTTGAATTCTTGCAAATACATTTCAAGAGCAAAGTGAAGTCAGAACCGTTTATACGTGAGAAGGTTAAAAAGACAGAACTTCTTTCTCATTTATAAAATTAAGGATGTCCGATAATTGCAAATGTAGGTTAGTTAAAATAAAATGTCAAGTGCGAGTCAGACTCGCGCACTAAGGGTTCCGTTTGATTGTTAGACCTTGTTTCTGGTCAAATATTATGATTCTAGGTCAATATGAAGTAGGTACCCTGTATATTTTAGTCGAGGGAGAGAATCAAACCTTATTTCTTTTAGTTAATAAACTACATATTACGGTTTTCAGATTTTTATCGTTATTTGTGCTATATGACCCTTCTTCTTCTTCTTGCCTAATTTTATGATTCTACGTCAACGGGAAGTACCCTATAGTTTTTGGTCCATGGCGAGAATCAAAAGTATTTTTTTTGGTGAATTAACTACAAATTTCCTTTTTTCCGATTTTTCCCTTCACTTGTGCTTTATGACCTTGCTGCTCACCAAATTTCATGATTCTAGGTCTACGGGAAGTACCTTATAGGTTTTGGGTGCATGTGATTCCCTTAGAAATTTCAAAATTTTCGGACATAAACGGCTGTAACTTTTGAGTTTGTTGACTTTGAAGTTTAATTTATATCACGGCTTCAAGAGGTTACGGACTTGAGTATTTGACGTTAATTCCAACTCGATACGTCCAAGTGTTTCTGAAAAAAGAGGGTTGACAGACGGACAGACAGACAGTCAGACAGACAGACAGATAGACAGACGGACAACAAAGTGATCCTATAAGGGTTATTTTTTTCCTTTTGAGGTACGGAACCCTAAAAATTACGATAATGACGGATAATGTATAGCGAAGACCCTAGAAATTTTCAGGGGTTCTGAGCATTTACTTAAGAATACTTCCGTAGTTTTCGAGTCATCCTTAATTTAAGGTTAATCGCTTGGCTAAGGTCATTTATAACCGAAACCGCCGCTATGAGAGGCTTTCATATTTTTTGTTATTCAAGCAAGTCCTAACGAGTACCGGCGAAAGGTTTTGCGCGCGCCGCGTTTATTTGTATCCCACAATTGTGCCAAAAAGTTATTCCAAATGCACCGGGTGCATTGATTCTAGGTGTTGAACGTCAGTGTAATTTTTTTAATTAAAACATTTATGACGTAGTAAGTGTGAAATTTCTATTAAGGGGGGTCAGAATACTTACATCAGATCCCAATTACTGAATGTATATTTTTTTAAATCCTCTCGGGATAGGTTTTTTTAAACCTCTCCCGTGGCAGACGTCCAAAATTTGGACGATTGAAATTCGCCGTTGTGTGGCAGGCGTACAGAATTTGGACGATTTTCAATTATACAATTTTCATTAAAACACCTATTATTTAAAATGTTACAGGCTATAAACAAAATGGGAGGCCAAACAACCACCTTCTCCTCTATATTTATAAATGACTAGCTTCTGCCCGCGGCTTCGCACGCGTTGTTTCTATTGAAACGTTCAAAGGTAATTTCTATCCCATGAGAACTAATTTATGGGATAAAACGTAGCCTATGTTTGATTACAGGCATAGAGCTACACCGGTGCAAAATATCAGCTCAATCTGTTCAGTAGTTTTGGCGTGAAGAAGTAACAAACATCCATCCATCCAAACTTTCGAATTTATATTATTAGTGTGGTTAATGATTATATCGGGTATTTATCGCGTACCTTTTGTTTTATTTCCCCTACGTTTCTACCGCGTTACAGCGATCGTGGTCACGGGGCGACTGGATGTACTCGGAGTTACCGCCGAGAATTGAAGGCAGTATCCTGATGTTAACAAATCGCAAAAGTTTAAAAGTTTTATTACTAGTGTGATTCCGTCAATAAATTGCAATTACTGGAAGAGAAGAGTGCGGAGGCGCGTCGCCGCCTGTAAAATATTTACGTACAAATGGAATGAGCCAGTTTCCACGCCGAGTTTTATCTGGCTACCTATCGCGCCGAGAGCCTTCAAAATTTATTTTAATGTACTGAATACCGTTGTAACGAAGCTGGAAACAATGTGTTGGTATTATTTAGATTTCGGAGAAAGGTATAACAGTTATTTTTAGTGAAATAGCTGCATTTAGGGCTGTATTTGTAATTTAGATAATGGCTTGCCCAGTTGTATCATAAAGTGGGTTGGTGTTACCGTAACGGAATGAAACGGAAAATAGAGAGAGTCTGAATCGTCTTCACGATTGAAATTAGGATACTTATTTCTTAATTTCAATCGTTTCCCGAACTCTTGTAATCATCATCATCATCATTATCAGCCTATATTAGTCCACTGCTGGACATAGGCCTCCCCTAATGAGCGCCATAGCTTGTAATAAACGCGATAAATTCCCCTGAATATTTATAATAAGGTACATCCTACTGTCCTACTAATATTATAAAGCCGAAAGTTTGTGAAATCTGATTTTTTGTTACATCCATCCATCCATTCTTCCAAACTTTCGCATTTATAATATTAGTGTGATAGTGTGACGTAGGTGGATGTTGAAACAGGATTTGAAGTAGATGTTTACTTTGACCCAACGATCACCCACTCAATAGCGCAAACTGAACCCAAATTTCTAATTTACTATTGCATATTCGTCAAAGTTCTCCAAAGTCTAACAATCTAGCTGAGGCAGGTAGATATTCAAATAGGCTTTTAATCTAATTCTAGACGTAGACTAAATTAAAATCAGCAACTCAATTCGACCCTACGCATACAACGCGCGCTATCTATAATGCGCGCTATATGTAAACACATCTAACTAACCTCTACTAATTAATCCTTAACCAAACTTTTCATACACATTTTGCAAGAGAAAGTAAGTCTGTCTGTTTGTTAACTGCTCACGACTAAACCGGTGAAAGAAATTTTGGTAAGGAGACCGATTGTATCCCGGGGGACTACATATACTACTTTTAATCATAGAAAAACACACTGGTAGAAAACCTGTGCTACGAGTTTCTATTATCGACCGTACCTACCAATTTTTAACTGAGTAATCCATCAGATTTCAGCAAGTGTTCCCCTATTGGAACAAATGTATTGTATCAATATCAACGTGTGAGGTTCGTAATTCATGTCTCAAACAAGGGTTGAAATCGATAGCTAGTTCAACACACACTATCAATAAAACTAACACGGCCCTCCTTCACGCGAGAACCGTAAAAGCTCTAAAGATTCAAATACCTAACACCACTTTTTTCCCGTGGTCGCAATAAATTTGGGCGAATAGGAGCAATATATCTTATGGTTTGCTTACTACGTGTCGTAGATTCTAAAATATGCGTAAAACACCGATACGTAACTATTTTCAGAGGATTTGTTTAGTTGAATATATTTTTATACCTCAGGTTTTTATACTTCTAATCGAGGAATGAAGCAGATAGCCTCCTAGAGGTCAATTTATGACATTTCAGCGTGTAAGCCGTTCAAGCAATTTTTCGTTGCTTATTGTTTTTTTTTTCTTCGCATACGGGATGCAGAGCGAGTCACTCGCTAGACTTGCTAATGACCATGACACATAATCACAGAGCAATACCTCTCAGGGAATAAGGCTACGAAAAGCTTGTTGCTACGCCGTAGACTGCTACGCCGTAGCAGGCTACGACGTAGCTTGCTACGCCGTACAATGCTATGTTGTACGTTGCTACGCCGTAAAAGGCTACGTCGTCGGTTTCTACGCCGTAGCAATTCAGATGTGGCTTTTTTAATTAAGATTTTGTTTCAATTGAATATCACCTTATCTAAACATACAGGTAATTAATAGAAACTTAAAATTAGTAAAATTACAAAAAAAATAATCTAAGAGCAAATAAAATTTAATAAATAAAATATACATCGTTTTCATGCCTACTTATCGAATATTAACTTCTAGCAACTAATAATTGATGAACAACTTTCCAATTCAGAGCCCTGAACTAAGTTTGACAGCCTTTGTACAACAATCTCTGAAGCATTGTCCATCTCTAATGGAAATTTATCAATCTTGGATGAATTGATTTTATTTGCCAAATTTGTGTTGTAAAGTATTATTTTGAAATACTGATTAATTACACCGACGGCAACGTATTGATTGACGAGAGAAATTCTGTATCTGTCTGTTACTTTTTCACGCCTTTTCGGCTGAACGGATCGTAATATAATTTAGCAGGGAGGTAGACGGTATCTCACAGAAGAATATCTACTTATTATCCCGGAAAAGCGTGGATGATGTAAGGCTGTGGGCAGAAGAAAGAGGCAATCAAACATTACTAATCAGTAAGTTTTGTTAGATTTTAATAAATTTTTTATTTACTTTTGACATCAACTTATTTCTTTACCATAAATTATTTATTTATTATATATTTATTATTATCATTGACATTCATTAAAATACATTAACGAAATTCTAATTAATGGTATACTAATCTACTATTCATTGACTCTACCAATATTGAAAAATTGACTGTTTTGGATTTGTTTAACTTGAGCTTATTTTTATTTTCCTGATAATTTCTCATTTTGCATGTTAATGCTGTAAACCTGACCATGGTAAACAAGAGATACTATAGATTGACATAAGATCAATGTACGCATTACCACCTAGTTACACAGCAATAAATTCATTAATCATTTATTTATCATTTGTATCAGTATTGTATTCGTTTTCGTAGCATATTGAAAGCTACATTAAATGCCAGTAATGAAGGCCTTTATTCGGGTCCCGATCAAGTAGAAAGTCTCACTTGAGACGGCTTGATCGGGACACGAGTAAAGGTCCTTAAACTTTCCTTTCTAATTTTTATGTATTGTGCTATTCTTGTATTTTTAACCCCCGACGCAAAAAGAGAGGGGTGTTATAAGTTTAGCGTGTCTGTCTGTGTATCTGTCTGTGGTATCGAAGCTCCCTAACGGATGAACCGATTTTCGTTTAGTTTTTTTTGTGTCATACATTTTTATTCCGAGTGTTCTTAGCCATGTTTAATAAAAATCTGTCGGGGGTTTTTTAAAATTTGTAATTTTTTTTCTTGTAACATAGATTTTAACACTAACAAAAGATGAACCTAAATTATGTTGTCTGATTTAATAAATGAATTACTTACTATTATTAAAATGTGGCCTTTAAAACTCAGTTATAAATTATTTAGTGTTGTGTAGGTAAATGAACAAGACTGTTCATTTCGCTAAATTAGACGCAAATGAGTAATAGTAGATTGAATGCCTAATTATTAGTACATACGTTCAGGTAAATCAAACAGCTCTATGAATGCAGGTATACATAGATTAGGTATTTAGTATATACACGTTATTAAGGTGAACCGTGACGCTAGATCAAAAAAATGCTGTTTTTTGTAATTTCTGCTTCTTACAAGGTATTTAGCTAGCAGATAAGTCATTTGATATGCAACAAACGTTGAATCAATAGGCTACTTCAGAAATCAAATAATATCGCAAAAATGATAGTCTACTTGACTAATATCAAATTTGGCGCGTAAATAAATATTTTCTGATATATTTGGCTTATGAACCCAATATTTATAGATTTCTGATATTAAAAGTGGAGGAAGACAAGATAGATTATTTTCAATTTAAAAATTGTTTTTAATTTTGAACTCTGAAAACGCCTTCCGGCCATGTTGTGACGTTACTTCTCGAGACGTTTGACGTCACAGCACAGATAAATATGTCTTGGCCAGTTTACGAAAAATAGACTTTAAAAATAAAGTATTGCGGCTTTCTAGGTCTTCAAAAATATGGTACTTACTATTTTTTTTCCTGTAATTGGACAGTAATTAATAATTTAAGACCTACATAAAAAGAGACAATTAGCATATTGACGTTTCAGAGTATATTTACATGTTCGAGAATTACTCATTAATATAATATTAATTGTCCAGCATTATTTATTTATTTTTTATTTACTACTAAAATCAACCACAATCGACCGGCTTCAAAGCTTGGTTGCATGGTTCATAGCAACCTTTCAATGCGGGCCAAAAATCATATCAGCCATCTAAATATCTCTTAGAAGCTAGAAAATAGTCTAACAGTCGAATATTTATTTCACGCGTGACGTACCACCTTAATCCAACACCAACTTGACCGCAACACCCGGATAACAAATTGTGTAAATATGTTAAGCTGACTAAGCTGAAAGGATGGTGGACATAGCTTAAAGCAAACAAGCATATTTGCCATCTAAGGGTCAATTCACACCGAGACGCGACGCGACGCGACGATACTCAAAGAGGCCAATGATTTCGCGCTACGCCGCGCGTCGTCGCGAGACGCATCGCAACGTCGCGAGGCGCATCTTAAAATCGTAGCAGGACGACGCCTCGCTGCGCAGCGAGATGCCGCGAGGCGCAGCGGAACGTATCTACTAGCCGCGGGCGCCGCGCGGCGGTGTGATGTCTTCTTTTTAATTTTATTTTTGTAAACTTCTTCCTCTTCATCTTCTGCAAGAAGTCCGATTATAACAAGATCCCAGTCTATCATTATATTTTCAATCGAGCACTCGACCGAACTGCATCAATTCTAAACGAAGTCTGAACGGAAATAGTAGAGAAGTCGCCACAGCGGCCTCAGGCTGCGCCTCGCGGCGTCGCGCGGCACCGTGAGACGCAGCACCGCTCTTGCACGCCGCGCGTACCGGCGATGCACCGCTGCGTCACGATACGTCGCGCTACGCCGCGAGGCACCTCGAGGCGCAGTGCTGCGTGGTGCAACGTAATCTGAATTCTCACAATGTAATGTGTATCTTTTCGTGTAGTGAATAAAGTATATTCTGAGTCGCTCTATGAAAAATGTGCGCGCAGCGTCGCGCCGCGTCGCGTCTCGGTGTGAACTGACCCTTAATGTTCCCGAGCATTATGGCTGCTCAAACAGTTATCTGAACTGTCATTAAATAGAAGTTTTTGAATATAAATACCCAGAAATTAATCTTTAAAATTTAAAGATTAATTTCTGGGTATTTATATTCAAAAACTTCCATTTTAATAATCTCTTCATGTCTATCTTTTCTCTTAAGTGTGTATAATCCTACACATTTAAGTATGTTTGGGAGAGATCGTTCTGGAGCGATAAGACCGCCAGTTGTCGCTTTTTTATTATTATGCTTTGGTAATTTATATCTAAGTTAAGTTTGCAAAAGGCTAGTCCTAAAAAATCGAATTAGTCCGTCAGTTAGAGTATCAGAAGATATTGGACACGTATCTTTCTTTTGTTGATTAATCAAAAAATGATGAAGATATAAGCAGTTAAAGTTCTGCGTGACGTCACACCTTACGACACTACTGTTTAGCAAGGTGTGACGTCATTAGCCACCACTCCCAAACTTTGAGTGGCTTTATTTTTGACATTTTTTGTTTGAAAGGCGAAAGAAAAAATTTGTAAAATATCTTCAGATAATCTAACTGACGGAGTAAATAGAATCATATTTTTTTCCCACGACGCTACCCTATGCAGTATGCAAATGGTCACATGACTCTGGACTAGTGTTAAACGCTGATAAAACTAAACTCATTCATGTTCACTCCAGCCACAATCTTAGCGCACAAGTAGAAAACTTAAAAGTAGTAGCTCATACTCATAAATGTTTACATAATAAGGTACAATGCAACAGCACTTGTCCCAGGATTAAGCAAGTAAATGAACATACTTACCTTGGTTTGGTGATTGACAATAGATTTAACTGGCTTAAACACATAGATAAAATTTGTACTAAGTTAAGAGCAGTTTTGGCAAAATTCTACATAATCAAATGTAAAGTTCCTTTTAACATACTATTGATGATGTATAAAGCACTTGTTGAAAGCATTTTGTCGTACGGTCTTACCAGCTATGGACGTACCTATAAAACATACTTAGATCAAGTATACAATATACAACACAGAATTCTAAAATTGCTAGTCCCTGTTAAGATCAAAAATAAATATAAAGAGAACCCCGAAGAACTTTTTGACTATTGTGGTATAATACCAATACATAAAAAGGTCAAACTTAACCTCCTTATCGAACAATACTTCCGCACAGACGTCCAAACTCTAATAAATCACACGATCACCACTAGGAGTATCACGCGCAACATGCTAACAATACCTCGATTTAATAACACCTACGGCCAAAGAACTTCCCAATATCTAATTCCCCATCTCATTAATGAATTACCGTTATATGTTAAAAATAAGATAAATAAAAAAAACATTAAAACTATCTTAATAAAATATTTTTTAGCAAACACTTTAACTTGATTTGGAGTACCCTGTAGTTGGTCTTATGCGGCGATAAGCGGTGAGCTTCACGCTGGATGAATGAACCTGTAGCAACATTCCGGTCGTTGATAAGTGAATGCATGCATGCTAAAGACTGCTATCATTGTAGATGGTTTATATAAGAGCCAGGATATTTTATACTTAGGTAAGCGATTTGCTTACAATGTATATTTAGGCAAGTTAAATTATAATGTTAACCAACAGTAGTAATAAGAATTCCTAAGTAAAATAGATGAGAACTCTTTGCCTAGACAAACCTAACATAGGCTTTAAGGCATTACTAACCAACCTATGTAATATTTTTTTCTTTATGAATAAATGATATATCTAAATAAATGATATATCTATCTATATCTATTATTTATTACATTATTTGCATTTTGTACAGCGCAAATGACTAGTCCCCGCTGAGACCGGCCGCCCTGGCTGAAATTCGTCTAGGAGGACATCATCATCATCATCTTTTCTCCATTATCTGTGTAATAATAATAATAATGGATCATTCATTGTTCTCTCGACACAATGTGTTCACATTGTACATATAGGAAACACTGTCAGTCTGTTTTTAGGGTTCCGTACCTCAAAAGGAAAAAAGGAACCCTTATAGGATCACTTTGTTGTCCGTCTGTCTGTCTGTCTGTCTGTCCGTCTGTCAACCCTCTTTTCTCAGGAACGCGTGGACGTATCGAGTTTAAATTAACGTCAAATACTCAAGTCCGTAACCTCTTGAAGCCGTGATATAAATTAAACTAATTTAACTTCTAAGTCAAGTAAAAGTTACAGCCGTTTATCTGCGAAAATTTTGAAATTTCCAAGGGAATCACATGCACCCAAAACCTATAGGGTACTTCCCGTAGACCTAGAATCATGAAATTTGGTGAGCAGCAAGATCTTATAGCACAAGTAAAGGGAAAAATCCGAAAAACATAAATTTCTAATTTATTCAGTAAAAAAAATACTTTGAATGCTCGCCATGGACCAAAACCTATAGGGTACTTCCCGTAGACCTAGAATCATAAAATTTGGCAAGAAGCCAGGTCTTATAGCACAAATAAAGGAAAAAATCCTAGAAGCGTACTAAATTTGTAGTTTATTCATCACAAAAAATACTTTTAATTCTTGCTATAGACCAAAACCTATAGGGTACTTCCCGTTTACATAGAATCATAAAATTTGGTAAGAAGCAAGGTCATGTAGCACAAATAACGATAAAAATCTGAAAACCGTAAATTTGTAGTTTATTAACAAAAAAATTATAACTTTTGATTCTCTCCCTCGACCAAAATATACTTTGTTAGGTTTAATTCATCATTAAGGCAGCATGTCCTTGTAGTGCAGGGCCGTGTGTGTGTGCGAGAGTGTGTTTTATGTGTGTGCGAGAATTTAATATGTGTTTGGGTAAGGTCATCTGAGGACACCAGTCTCGAAAGAGTCTGGGCAACAAGAGATCTGTGTAATACCTAGGCCTCATGAGCCTGCAATCTTACCGATAACCTTCAAACGGAACTACTTGTTACTTGTTACTGGACTGGTTTCCGCAACTAGGCCACAGGTGGGCCCTTTTTGCGTGTCGGGTGGGGGCTGCTAATCAAACCACCCGATGTCCTCCAGGAAAGCCAGCAACTCGCTAATGCCGGTGCATGCCTCCCTAGGCGTCCTCGGTGTCCCGAGGTATTGTAGTCGTTGAGAAGCCAGGCTATCGCACTCTACAAGCACATGCGCGGCCGTCTCCTCTGCGTTCATGCACCCCCTGCAAAGGGGGCTGTCCGTGATACCCAGATTAAATAGGTGTTTGTTAAGCATGCAGTGTCCTGTGACAATACCGACGATTTGTCGGAGCTTGTCACGCTTCAGATTGAGAAGTTTTCGGGAGTATCTCGGGTTTAGAGCCGGGAAGGCCTCCTTCGACTGTCTGCAATCTGGAATACTTGCCCAGTAGTCTTGGTGTTGTTTGGTTGTACGTTGACGGATCCATGAGCGGATTTGACTAAATGGCAGGGGGATGATTGGTTCGGGCCCTGTCGGTTGCCGCTCCGAACCTCTCCTTGCTAGTGAATCAGCTTCGTCATTTCCTCTCGATCCGCTGTGTCCTTTTATCCACTGTAGGGTGACTCTATTGGACTCACTTACTTGTTCTAACAGGTGGTGGCATTGTAGGGTGAGTCCCGAGTTGTGTTCTCTCCTGTCCAGGGCCTGTAGTACGGCTGCGCTGTCCGAGAGGATCCTGATATTTTGGTCAGTTACCTTTCTTCGTAGCACCGCGGTAGCAGCTTGGATTATACCTACACATTCCGCCTGGAAGATGGAGTTGTGGGCACCCAGTGCTGTTGTCTTGTGTATATTGAGTTCCTCCGAGAACGTTCCCGCCCCGGTACCTGTTTTAGTTTTAGAGCCATCTGTGTATATTCTTACTTCATATATGTACGGAACTAAGCGGATAAACAATTTTTAGATATACAGTTGTTAGCTAACAAATTTAGTTCTGAACTTTTCAAGACCTACAAATTACGAGTAAATATTTTGCAGCTTGCACTACTATTTAGAATGATTTAGTAAAACTACAGCAACAAATTCGCTTATTGAATAAGACCTGAATCCACTCCAGACCAGACATAAATCCTGAAACATTCGCAAGTGACTACTGGAACTCGAACTTACTACATGGTCAAGTGACTACTGGAAGCACGTAATTCTGGGTAACCCACTTAATATTATAATTCCTTCCAAGTTCTGACAGCGCCTCAAGTGAACTGACCGAAAACGCAGTGTGTAATCCTCTCTACTAATTCCACCTACTCACTTCGTCGGGATTAAATTCATCTGTCACTTTGTCTAAAAGTCTGAACGTTGAACGTTGGTACGATGCATTATGCAGTATTAAAATATTAAAGAATCCCGTAATGGCCGTGGCAGGCTGGGCGAGGCGCCAGCGGCCGCTCACCGCAGCACGATGCCCGTTTTAAAACCGAGATAAACTGGCGCTGGAAGTATATACCTACTGAAGCTGTGTCGTAGAAGACAGTGCTTTGATTATCTAAAACTAGCTGGGCTTTACTCGCGTTTTTCTAAGATAATAAGTAATGTTGGTCCAGGTACAGAGCTTAGAAAATTTCAGCCTGATCAAAAATTTTAGTAGTTTTAGCGTACACACCAAATGTTTACAAACTTTCGCCTTTATAATTATTACTAGGATAATCAAAATGATTAGTTGTATTAGTTGAATGAATAAAATATTCAACTAATACACACGTAAGGGAAAAACGTTCAAGAACACACATTTGTGTTTTGGTTTTGTTTTGGTTTTCCCGCTGGTTTTTCTCTACGCCGATTTTCTATCTGGAACTGCAAGATATTTTTAGTGGTAAACGACTAAGCTTATTAATGTTTTCGGTAGTTTGAAAAAATATCATTTCATTTTGATAACCTCGCTCAAGCATGAGTAGGTACTCGTAGCTTAGTGAAATCAAAGAGTGTCTTCTTTTTGCTAGTAAATTGCCCGACACTAAAACAGTGATGATATTGTCCGACTAAATGAGTCCGCCCTCAAGTCCGCCCTACTGAATATGAGGGTAGTCAAAAAAAGGGTCAGCCGTCAACGTCGGCAGACACATGTTATGAATAGTGATGCGACTTCGTAGTGATGTCCATATTTATGAGAAAACTTTAAGTGTTTGGGTTAAAGGCTTCTAGTTATGTACGTATCTACTCAGATAGGATGAAATTGCGTTTTAATTCTGCCTTTGTGGCTTTTTAACAATTTCCAAAAGGGTTGTTTGATACATTTTAGAATGAGGGCCGCGCTCAAACTTTTAATTGATTTAAAGTTTTAAACTAATCAAAAATCTATTGAACGCAACATTATTGCATTTGGGAGGTTTGGGAAAACTTTCTAGGGAGATTTGCGCCTTTGTGAAAAGATTTCTAGATTGGAACTTTATTGCATAGTAGGCATACCAGTAGGCATAGAAACCCGGGATAAAAGTAGGGGCCAAACCAAACACGCAAATTAAAAAAAAATACGATAAAAAAGTTTTGCACCTAATTTGGTTGAGATCTCAGGAACCCTGCTATTTATAGAACAGATTTTGGTTTTGATTCGTAGGTTACTACCAATTCTTTGGTTCCTTATACAGTTTCTTCATAAGTTGTGTAGTTTTCTTGTAAATAAGCAAAAACATCACTTTTGCGCTTACGCCACCGTTCCAAAAACGTATGCTCCGTCCCGCTCTTATAAACACAAAATTTTATGCCTATCTGCCTTATCTATCTGCCTTAGCCGATATTGACACAGCCATAAAACATGCATACACTGCCTGCTACGGCAGGAAGAGGTTATGTGTAGCTAAGTGTAACATAAATCAAAGCTGTGGTCCAACTTGAGAGTAAAGTCTGTCTAACTTCTCCTCTGTCCAGAACATGTACGGAGTTTGCTATGTTTTTGCTGCTAACTGTATATTTGTTTCCATCCATGATATTCAGCCGATCGGGCAATTTAACTTTGTTGCATGAGCCTGGTTTACGACGCTGGAGTTTGAGGTTGCTACATTGACGTAACGGAATTTAAATGGTGGATGTACTGGCTTTGATTTGTAAAAAATACTTGTAATAAATGATACAAAATCAAGATTAAAAATGACATTCGTTATGTACATCGTCAGTCACTTCATCATTTACTTACTTACTTTAAGGTACAGGTGCAGGATGGTGGAAGCTGTCTGTGATGTAATACGCGGTTCAGCCGGAATCTCTCGATGTGTGATTTGTCTATTCTCCCGCAATACCCTGATGACATGTTTATGAGTTACTGCAGGTTGTAGGTCGGCCGGGTCAGGGGTCATTGTTTAGGTTCTCTAAACCACGTTTAAATTCACGAAACCAATAAGTAACTATTGCTAACCTAGGAGCAGACTCCCCAAATGCAGCTCGTTTTCGTGAGACTCCTGAAGGTTAACCCTCGTTTATAATCATAAAAAACATGGCACGAAAAGCTTCCCGCGAGACGTCTATTGTTGAAGACAAAAGAAGGTTGACAGATAAAGGTTGACATAATATTTAAAATATTTTTAAAAAGAACTGCACTATGTGACCAATAATTTTTACTCAGGAGATTTTTATTGAAATTAGCCGTCAATTCAAAATAATTTCAAGAAAAAAGAGATTGTATTTATTCTGAGGTCAACAATTTTTGGAACAACCTAGTGCCTAATCATTTGTAACCATCATTTGGACATCTACGCGGTTGGACAAGTTGCAAGTTACTGTAACTTGGCAACTCCAACATTGGCCTGTACTAAAATCTATTTGCAAGAGTTTCATCGTCTTAAAAGCCATTGTCTTAAATGCAAATTCCTAATCCGTTTATTTACGCTTTCTTAACAAACAAAAGGTACTTAGTCCGTCAAAAACACGCGCTGACGAATCGTCCGGCTGACCTCCTTCTCTGTTATTCCAACGGAACCATTTGGCCGTTGTTTACGTGAAAAGCGGAAAGCTGTTATCAGAAATAAGTCGTCGGTATAAATCAACGGTAATCTTGTTTGTCAGACACGATCGAACGGCTGCTTTTGCATGTATATTGGCGTGCCCTTCCGCATTCGTTTGAGTTCATGTTGAGTTTTGCGGACGTCAATGTCATTGACGTCAACGACCTCTGTGGCGCAGCGGGCGAAGGTCTGCCTGCGACGCAGGAGGTTGCGGGTTCGATTCCCGCCTCGGGACAAATGTTTGTACGATCTACAGACGTTTGTCCAGGGCGTTCTGGATGTTTTCTATGTATAATAAAAAATATCTATCTATGTAGTGCATTGTATTAAGTATATCAGTTATCTAGTACCCATAACACAAGCTCTGCTTACTTTGGGGCTAGATAATGCTGTGTGTGAATTGTCCAGCATTATTTATTTATATATTTATTTATTGGTTTTTGTTCCGAGTTTTTTCAAGATTCCTTGATTGATGATAATTTAATTCATATTCATATCATTTATTGTATGTATATTTATTTATTGTAGGCGCAAATATGCAGGTCTCGACAGAGCCTACACATTTGCTCCCCTTGGAGTCGAGACCCTAGGTCCGTGGGGTACCGAGGCTCTTCGGGTTTTCAAAAAACTATCTGAGCGTCTGGTCGAAGCGACGCGTGACCCGAGAGCTGGTGAATATCTGGCACAGCGTATCAGCATTGCCATACAGCGTGGCAATGCAGCCAGCGTCTTGGGGACGCTTCCGACTGGTGTTGATATGGATCAGTTGAGCTATCTGTAGACTGTTTGCAACAGTCGGCAGTTAGCTCAATTGTTTCAATTGTAAATACTAGTATAATTTTCTTTGTGAATAAATGTTTATATTTATTGTAATTTTATGCATACAGATGTTGTTCTTAGGTGTAGGTAAGGGGTACATCATAATCATCATCATCATCATCAGCCTATATTAGTCCACTGCTGGAC
Source organism: Eupithecia subfuscata (assembly GCA_963564075.1). Lineage (NCBI taxonomy): Eukaryota > Metazoa > Arthropoda > Insecta > Lepidoptera > Geometridae > Eupithecia > Eupithecia subfuscata. The sequence continues at coordinate 14,610,421 of OY751099.1, read as the reverse complement.
ATAGGGGTACACAATGCATAAAAAACCCTGTCAGGGCGCTACAATTAGGTAGGTATTTTGGGTTCGCTCTTGTTAGATTGATAACTTTGATACTTCATATTTATGGAATTAGATAATTTAGGAATGTCATTTTTAAAATAAGTAGTAATTATAAAAGGCAAGAATAGATAATAATTAAATTGAATAAGATCAGGTTTTCAATAAATTGATGTAGAGATGCAGTAATTTGTTTTGTTTCGAGATAGTATCATTAATTTCTTGATTGAGGATGTATTTATTGATCTACTACCCTCTACGGTTGCAGAGAATTGGATCAACCAGATAGCCGAATCCACGCATTCGCTAGGAGTTAGGGCTGGCTCAGCCAAGGCGTTAATAATTTAAGTAAGCGAGCTCCGTTGATCACGCCTTGAGCTGTTTGAGGCGAGCTAGAGGATTTCAGAGCTAACCATTGAAGTGGTTTTCAGTACCGCAAATGTACGTTCAACGGTAACAAATACCTACCTATCCCAGATATGTTTGTACTCCGAGTGTTACGTACAAACCTATGGCAACACACAGTTTTCATATCACGCAGATGGCGATCAAAAAGTGCACAGTCACAAATGGGAAGTTGTAAGCGATTCTGTATAATTGTCACTGCCTACATCATTTACATCTACAGCCTATACCGGTCCGGTTTGTGACATAGGGGGTAATGCCCATAATCCCAACGCATGTGGATTGGGGATCACAGTTTTTTTTTTTTTTTTTTTTTTTTTTTTTTATAAATATAAATAAATAATGCTGGACAATTCACACAGCATTATCTAGCCCCAAGCTAAGCAGATTGATGGTAGAGTACAGTTTGTTCTGCAGGAGGCGCTGCTGCCCGTCCCCGGTGGATATCCCTTAGTCGCCTCTTACGACACCCGCGGGAAGATAATAATAATAATAATAATAATAAGTATTTATTCATAAAAAAGGTTAACAAGTAGGTATTTAAAACTATTTTACAGTCAAAATATTCTAAAGTACTAGTACTTAAACATAACCTTTCAAAGTCAAGGTGATTCCTCGCTCTAACTAAGTTTACACTTGTGTTTAGGCGGGAGGGCTCATACCTAGATTTGGGGTGAATTGTCACTAAAACTGCACACAATCTAGGCAGCTTGACTTCTAAATTGAGCTTCGGATACTACAAGTAAAAGCGTAAATAACGAAAGCGCTGTAAATGCCGCAACACATAAAACAGGAGAAAGTTTTAACAGCAACATTAAGATAGTAATGCCTCGACTGACCGTTTAGCGCAGGGAACGTGTTTAGCGTAAGGTAATTTATATTGCCTGGCTATGCCAAGCTATAAAACTAAAACACGGGCAGTAGTGTCATTGATCGAGGTATCAGAGACACGGCTTTTAGTTTAGTAAGGTATACTGGCTTTTAGTTTTGTAAGGTACTTTACCTATAGTAGTTTGTATGTCTCGTTTGAATGTAAAACTTTTTGCAAGTTACTAACCTCCAAGGGTTATAATAATTATATAAATATAAATAAGGCTGGACAATCTTGGAAAATCCAGCATCATCTAGCCCCAAGCTAAGCAGAGCTTGTGTTATGGGTGCTAGATGACTGATATACTTAATACAATAACTTAGATAGATATTTTTTATTATACATTGAAAAGACCCAGAACACCCGGAAAAAATATTTGCAGATCGTACAAACGTTTGTCCCAAGGCAGGAATCGAACACAACCTTCTGCGTCGCAGGCGGACCTGCGACCTACAACATCGGGCTTTTATATATACCTACATGTACAGTCAGCTGCACAGACATGTATACACTTCCAAGGTTTAACTTTTATTTTACTCGGAACTTTTTAAATAAAAGGACATGCACACGTTTTTCGTACAAAGTAGTCATCGTACTTCATCAGAATGCGGTACATAAATTATCACAATTACTATACACTTACTATTTAGTCTAATTGAAAACTTGGGAGTGTATACATATTTTTGCAGCCGACTGTACTATACGGGTATTTATCGCGTTCATTTACTCATTTTTTCCGACGTTTCAGCAGATGTACACGCTACCACGGAGCCGTTACAAAAGGTTCACTTTATCTAGGGTCACCAGAGCACAAGAATTTAAAGTTTCCTATAATTTACCACCGACGGTCGCCGGTTCCCTGATATTTGAAAGCATTTCTCACTAATTGCCGAGAGCCGCTCAATATGCCCCGGCACGCAAAAAGAGACAAATTAATAAAAGTATGAATATTGATGCCTTGAGTATTCAAAGCGAATATTTACTACCTTGACGGTTTTGTTTGACGGAGCGTTATATTGGATCATTCAATACCAGAGGTTGAGATACCATCGGGTATTGAAAATGTTATACACATTTCGTTGTGTGGGTGTAGTTATTCTGTGGTAATTCTTGTGTGCCTATAATAAAACTCTATTATAAAGAAGGTACGGTTTTTAGGGTTCCGTACCTCAAAAGGAAAAAATCAGTTTGATGTCCATCTGTCTGTCTGTCCGTCCGAAATTAACATTAAATATTCAAGTCCGTAATCTCTGGAAGCCGTGATGTGAATTAAACTTCTAAGTAAACGAAATCAAAAGTAATAGCCGTTACCTATGTCCGATTATTATGAAATTTCCAAGGGAATCATATGCACACAAAACCTATTGGGTACCGTAGACCTGGAATCATGCAAGAAGCAAGGTCTTATGCCGTTATACGGAACCCTTAGTGCGCGAGTCTGACTCGCAATTGTCGTTCTTTTATTTTTTTATTTAACGCTACCTTATTTTTCGCTCTCCTTATATCCAGTCTATCATGATATTTGGCAAGAAACGAGGTCTTAAAATAAATCGGAACCCTTAGTGCGCGAGTTAGACTCGCACTTCACTTTTTTTTTCTTATTTAACGCTATCGTCTTTTTCATTCTCCTTATATCCAGTCTATCAAAAGCCCTGGAAGAGATCGCTTGTACAGATGAGACTGCCGTTTATACTCCTGCGATACTCGACATTTCCTTTTTATGGTAAATGTATTTTGTGTGGTTGTTTAATAAAAAGAGTTATCTATCTATCTTCTGTTTGAAATATTTGGCACTTAAATAAATTGTGAAGGTTGAAAAAAATGTGAAATGAGGCAATAAATTCATATTATGGGCGAGACAGATCGTACCTTTTCGCCTTCTCAATCTCAAGGTCTGGGATAAAGGTTTATCGAAGGTTATTCAATTGAAAACGAGTTTGTAGCAATAGCTACCATCGATTATCTTCACCGCTTTGCGGGTAGTGCTTTCACGCACAAAGTACGTAAAATATGAAATTCAGGCTTTTTATAAGTCACGCTTTTCCGAAAGTAAATGCCATCAAGCATTGACAAAGTTGCCGATTCAATATCTGCAACTTTTTATTATTGTTTTCTTCAAGTGGTAAAGCTTCGGTTAAGTAAGCTTCGGTGTAGTAAGTGTAGTAAGTGCTTCGGTGTAGTTTAAACGTTAGGGCATAATCTAAGAAAACAAAGTCTGACATTCCGAGATCTTCCCAAGATTACGTCACTGCCCAGTTGCCACAAAACAGGGGAGGTAGCGTTCATTTGCCGGTGACTACTAAACTTTTATTGTCGCGTCATCGGCAGCCCGCGTTGTTGATCGGATAAATTTTTAAACTAAAATGGGCGGTTGCTCTATCCGTAACTGTAAGCGTGAAAGGCGGTAAAATAAAGTTCTTTTCATTCCCGAAAAATAATCTGTAGCTGAAAAATGATCCTGTGATTGGGTAAATTTCATTACAAGGGGAAAATTTATTTATCCATGTGCAGAGCTCATTAGCGTTGCTCAAATTACGGAAACTAAGTTTGGAAGAATTTTATGGAAAACCTAAAACCTAGATCTATATCTCGAATTTCCCCAAACTAAAAAGCTTGAGAACCACCGTTGCGTATAATGACGTAGGCTTGGGAAAACCCAAATGACCGTTGTTTCTCGGAATGCTATACCTTGTATTATTCTACCATGCGTTAGGGTGCGCGTTCACAGGCCGGCATCGGATACTCCACACTGGCCCCATCAATAGTTTGCCATAAAAGATCGGGAGCGGACTGTCGGCAATGCCGACGAGGATTCTCGAAGACAACTTTTCGGTTTAGTGCGAATGACGTCATTCGGATTGCCGAGTGTTTACGCACTTGTCAGTAGATTGTCCCATGGCGGCCTGTAACGCGCACCCTAACGTTTCAACTGCTAACGCTTCAGCCGTAATGCCAATAGGTAACTACACTTACCACACCGTGATAGCGGCCCTGCGCGTCAAACACGCGAGATGCGGTTGCGTTCCGCTTTGGGGGCAGGAGCAAGAGCGTATTCAGTATTTTATATAATGCATTCAAACAATCAGGTCTTTCTGATAAGGTGAGTTTAAGATAAGTTCACAGTATGTACCCATTAAGGGTGTTTGAATGGAAAACTGGCAGGTATCGTATCGTGCCTTTCTACTAAAGATGAACTTACTATTTGGTATTTACAATTTTATTTGCGAGTCGCTAATAGTATCTACCGTTGAAGAAGTCGTCAAGTTCGTAATAAATCTCTTTCAGTTTGGTTTTAACGTTATTTTTTTCGAGACATAAAATAAGTTTACAACTATTATTTTATTATAAATTTTTACCGCCATCAAGTAAATGATTGGTGAATTTTTAATTTTGATTTAGGTTTCACCAGGTTCTGTTTATATCAAGTTTGGTATTGCCAGGGCTGGTAATTTTTTGAGAACAAATTGGGTAATTCCTTACGAATTTGCTTATTTCTTGAATGTTTATACTGACAAGGCTAAGGATTCTCAATTTCATAAAGTGGGGTTTGTAAGTCTCTGGTACTCTTATACTAGCTATGGTACGGACGCATTTCTTCTGGGAGGTTTGTCCCAAGCTATATAATCGAATGCTTATCGTAAGTAGGTACAATGGTTGTGTTAGTGGTTGTGGTTGTTCTATAGGTGTAGTCTGACTGAAAATAGTTGGTAGGTTCATCTATCAGTGACTGCTTATTTATAATCATTAGTACTAGTACTTTATCTAGTTCTGTACACAGAACTAGTGGGACAAAAAGTCTCACAAGTTCTAACTACCATCACCACGCTAGCAGTATAACCTGGGCACTTAAAGAATGGGATTGAGTATGACGTCATCTCTTATGCTATCCTGCTTAGATCGGATTCGAACTGAACAGGACAGCAAGTCAATCCCGTTCTATAGGTACGCAGGCTATACGCATAATTTCTGTTAATAGCTTTTCTACGCTCCGAGTGAAGGTGATTGTAATAAATTTTTCATAGCCCCGGTATCTCTGAAGCAGAGTATCGAGTTCCCAGATTGCAGTACGATCTTTGAAGTCTGAAAGAGGGTCCTGATTTACTACTCCCCGGGGAAAGACTCGGGATAAGAAGAACCCAGATAAGTAATAACTTCGCTATCATATTTCATAACACTTTTTGTATTAGTGTTTAAGCAAAGTGAAGATTTAGAGACGGTTTATTTATATTTATGCTATTTTTGAGAATATATGAATTTTCTAAGCGTTTTTTATTATTGATTTGGATGTAGAAGAAAGTTAAATTTTTATAAATATATATATAAATATTTAAAATATATTAGTATATTATTATATTATAGTAATATTTTTGATGTATCATATTGTCACCGAGTCTATTTGACGTCAGTGACGAGACGTGATCGTCACGTCCCCTTTTTGTATGGGATTTGCGTAGTTCCCTGTCCGCACGATAGAGGCGCTGTACCAAATTGTAAGGAAAAATGATTTAATAGTTTTCTGGGACAATAAATAAATAATTTACAATTGACATATCCAGGGGGTTGGTTGAAATTCTATAAAACAAAGTCGTTAATTTGCAGCTTTCGGTTTCCTAGTTTCATAGTAACTAGTTTTTTTTTTTAGATTTGTCAAGGGGGAAAACTGGTTTAACCCACTTTTGTCCAGCTCAAAAATACCTACCCAACGATGTTTCACTTATACATGGTTATTGGTAACTAGACGTTCGCCTCGCGGTTTCACCCGCGTAGTTTCCGTTTCCGTGGGAATTCCGGGATAAAATATAGCCTATGTCACTCCCTGAAAAGTAAGCTTCCTAACGGTGAAAGAATTTTATACTACACCTGCTCGAAAAGTTGCCTATTCCTTTTCCATTTATAGAATAGAAAGTATGTCTTTGCAGGCCTATAGGAAACCGGGAGGAAAAACTCTATGGAATTTCATTTCTCACGTGTTTTAGCGGGAGGAAAAAGTGTATGGAAATTCATTTCTAACGTGTTATTTTTTTTTAATTTCCTAAAAGATCGGCCGGTAGCTATGGTTATTTTCGTTCGGTCAAACGACAAAAAGTTTTTACTCCAAGTCCATTAGGCGTCCTCCGATTTCCGAACAATATTTTGAAAAAAGAACCCAAAGGCTGGCGCGGTCAATGAGGTTTTACCAACATCATTGGGCGCGATTTCAATTAATAATTAATTCTGCTTTTTATTTTCCTCGAAGGTGTAGTATAAAGCACTATTTATCACTCGGCAGAAAGTGCGATTCCTACCTCGTGTGTTTTAAGGCCCTCGGCTGCGCCTCGGGCCCAAAACGACACACTCGGTAGGAATTGATCACTTTCTCGCCTTGGTGTAAAATGCACTATTTCAAATCGGTCCAGTAGTTTCGGAGCCTATTCAATACAAACAATCAAATCTTTCCTCTTTATAGTTTAGATTCACTGACACTGCTTAAACTGTAGGCCCATGATCACGAACACGTTATTGAAGACACCAGGTCTTAGTTCTTAATTTTTTTGTAAATCGCCTCACGTACAGAATAATGTCCGAAACCTAATAAATTACTAAATACCGATCGCTCACTAATATTTAAATCCACATCATCATCATTGGCTTATTTTACATCTACGCAAGATGATTTAAGTGGCATTAGCCTGGCTGGGAGACAGCCGAACACACACACACCCACTGATAATTCAGGGCAGAGCCGTTTTTAGTTTCAAAGAAAACCCCTACAAGGAACGATTTTTGAATGGAGTACTAATATCATTCACTTTCCACCAATTTTAAGAGTTGAGACCTGGCGTCTTCACGGACGGGTTCAGGGTGGTGGGCAGAACCTGCAGTTTACATAGTGTCAGTGAATTACCAATAACCTTGTATATATTGGACGCTGCTACCAGAGTTCATAATTTCCGGTGAAACAAAGTTTAAAAATATAGTTGTTTGTTGTGCCTGTATTTAATTAATAAATAAAAACTTGTAAGTCGAAGACCTAAATAAAATTCTGTAGATATGGTACGTTCTCCCAGCGTTAACTCAACAAATGGCCTGTGTTGTGTTACAACTAAACACAAAGACATGCTATTTCTAATCTTTTGCAATATAACTACCTAATGAACAACAAAGATGGAAAGACGTACACATACACCGAAGTGCGACCAAGACAACAATACGCACTTGAAATACGAACGCCGTTGGCGCCCCGCCCCGGTCCGACTATGACTGCGGTGGGTGGACCTAATAGGACCTAATTTGAGTGTTCCACTTTCGAGAAACCAGCGCCCAATCTCCCGAATTTTACTTATATCGATGTTGTAGGTTCGGTCTCCGGCCGTAGTACGTAATTACGATACGACAGAGGTGAAATAAGTACCTAGTAACAGTAATTTTCCGACAGAGAACCAACGCTATCAACATAGCTCAAAGAATTAGCAGGCAGAAGTGGCAGTGGGCTGGCCATATCTCGCAAAGAACCGCTGGGGTAAACGTGCTCCACGTCGTGGAGACCACGAATCGGCAAACGTAGTGTAGGACGCCCTCCGGCCAGGTGGGATGACGATCTGCGAAAGACTGCAGGCAGATGCTGGATGCGGCAAGCTGAAGACAGGGCGCTATGGTGCTCATTAGGGGAGGCCTATGTCCAGCTGTGGACTAATATAGGCTGATGATGATGATGACGATGAATAGTAATTTTGGCGTTCTTGAAATTATCTGAAGAGAGCATTCTTTTCGAGGCCCTTGTCTTTACAAAGAGGCTTCACTAAAAGAGATTAAGGTTTTCGAAATCAATTAAAACCTAAGACGCTTAAATGGAAGAAAGAAACGTTCCTTTTTAGGGTTCCGTACCTCAAAAGGAAAAATGAAACCCTTATAGGATCACTTTGTTGTCCGACTTTCTGTCCATCTGTCAACCCCCTTTTCTCAAGAACACGTGGAGGTATCGAGTTCAAATTAACATCAAATACTCAAGTCCGTAACCTCTTGGAGTAGTGATATAAATTAAACTTCTAAGTCAACGCAATTAATAGTCGTTTAAATCCGAATATTATGAAATTTGCAAGGGATATAGGGTAATTCCCGTTGTCCTAGAATCATAAAATTTGGAAAGTAACAAAGTCCTATAGCACAAGTAAAGCGAAAAATCCGAACACCGTAAATATTCATTGAGTTCACAAAAAAATACTTTTGAATCTAGCCATAACCAAAACCTAAAGCGTACTTCCCGTTGACTTAGAATCATGATATTTGGCAAGAATCAAAGTCTTACAAATATACGGAAACCTGGTGCGCTAGTCTAACTCACACTTGACGTTTTATTTAGTTTCATATGTTTCTAGTAGGTACTTATTAAAGTGAAAAGATTAAAGGTTGATTAACGTTTCTAAGAACGGTCAAGTGAGGGTGAGCCTTGTCGTTTCCATTTTTTGTTGGTTTCAAAACGCTGAGAATTTATTCTTGATATTTTGAGTGGAGAAAATCTCCAGCTGTCACCTTAGATCAAGCAGATCAAGAACAGCAGATCTAAGGTATGTTAGCAGCAGATCTTAGGTATAATTATAACTACCCTATAATTATACCTAAGTTGTGATCTTAATTGTGACATACTTTGAGTGTAACTTAAACCGGCTAAGGGCGAGTACTCGCACAGGAAGGGTTCTGTTCTAAAGTACATCTTGATATAAAATCAGCAAACAGCCTTATCAAGTTCTATAATGTCACACTAACGTCTTTGGTATGTCAGAAAAAGCAAATCTTCATTTGATTTTCCAAAATAAAATCAAATCAAAAAGGTGTTGGTGGTGGTTAATTGCTAAAAATGAAATGCTTTTTCTAGCGTTACGAGGGCTTGACCAGCACCTTAATTTTGATTTGATTTTATTTTCATTATTTATTGTTATATGTATTATTATTACATATTATATTATTTTTTGTTATGATATTACCAAAGCTCAAGAGATATAGAGATTGATTGTTATGTTCGCGCAAAAAAGCGAAAAAACCGAAAAAATGTATCTGAACATACCAGCTGTACCATTTTTCCTCAGAGCCGACAGATGACTGAAATATATGGTACACACAAGGGTACCAGGCCTACAAAAGCGCAAGTAGTATTAATACTAAAAATAATAAATAATGATGGACAATCCACACAGCATCATCTGGCCCCAAGCTAAGCAGAGCTTGTGTTTTGGTACTAGATGACTGATATACAATACAATACACAGATAGTTATTTTTTTATTTAACATAGAAATACCCAGAACACCCAGAACAAATATTTACAGATCGTACAAACATTTATCCCAAGGCGGGAGAATCGAACCCGCAACCTCCTGCGTCGCAGGTAAACTTTCGTACGCACATTGGTCGTCAATTGACGACCTCTGTGGCGCAGCGGGCGGAGGTCCGCCTGCGACGCAGGAGGTTGCGGGCTCGATTCCCGCCTCGGGACAAATGTTTGTACGATCTGCAGATATTTATTCAGGGTGTTCTGGAAGTTTTCTATGTATAATAAAAAAATCTATGAAGTGTATTGTATTAAGTATATCAGTTATGTAGTACCCATAACACAAGCTCTGCTTAGTTTTTTGGTTAGATAATGATGTGTAAATTGTCCTGCATTATATATTTATTATTTATTTATTTAATTGAAAAAAATAAGCTAACCGCAGACTGTTGCAAACACTCTACAGGTAAGGTTTTTTATTATTATAGTGCGTAACGCCACACTAAGGGTAATTTCTAAGAAATCAAATAATATCGCAAAACTTTTCGACTTCGACGGGACGTTATCACATCCCCGTACTGAGGGGAGGACGCGGGTTCAAGTCCCGTCGAAGTCGAAATTTTTTGCGATATTATTTGATTTCTTAGACTCTACAGGTAGCTCAATATAATAGTTAATATTAATAGTTTAACATATACATCACAAATAAAATTATACTAGTATTTACAATTTAAACAATTGAGCTAACTGCAGACTGTTGCAAACAGTCTACAGGTAGCTCAACTGATTTCCATTGACATGACGAGACAAGCAATTTGATACCTCGCAATTGCCAACGAGTCTGAAATTCCATTTAAAGCTGTTTCGACTTGCGCACCAGCCCTCTAATTAACGCTTTATGTTACTTTAGCCCTAGTATTTATGGGCTTCCAAACAACAAAGGGAGACTGATAGAACATTTCGAGTATTTTCTTTCATGAGCGCTTGTTGAATATTTTCTATACCTTTATCTAAGTGCTCCAACTTCCATCCAATTAATAATTATGAAGTAGTGTTTTGTATTCATAAAGAAACTCAGGTAGGTTGAAATTTAGCTAAATTGTACTCATAAATACAGGGTGTAACTGGAAGGCAGAAAACCTCATATCGTAAAAAGGCGATATTACATCACCCAAACGAAGCCCATACATTGTAATTCTATCCTTCTAACGTAAACGATAATAGAAAACCATTTACGGACGGGTTGACGCTGTCGGAAACCCTATCTCAGGCTCAATAAATAATTGCATACTTCCATAGTTATTATATCGGTGAATAATATTTTTTCCTTGTAAGGTCAAGGTTATTTGAAATAATAGTGAAGATATAAATACTTTGCTAATAAATGGATACTGAAATAAGTTATCTGACTGGTGCACACGCTCTAACTTTGGGGCCAGATGACACTTTGGTGTTTTTTTATTCTTTTTAATTGACGTCTAAATAAGGAGGAGGGCTTATGTTCCGCTGTATGTATGTTTATTTAGGGCTTCGTGTTTTGTTATATCGAATAACGTTCGTAACCCTTGGCGCGCGAGTCACACTCACACTTGAATGATCTTGTTTCTTGTATGTTGTTTGTTTGTTTGGCTTTAAATGTTATTTAAGTAAGGTAACTTGTGTTGTTTTTTTTATCTATTGTTTTAGTAGGCTCCAAATGGTTAGGCATTCGTATTATATTGTAGCACTCATCAAATTTGGCGCAACGCCATTCATTATTACTGCTAAAAAAAATAGTTTAGCTTAAATCATCGCCGTTTGTATAGAAAACACGCACAGTCCAACACAGAAAATGCATCCACGCGCGTTCATGCAGATCACGCGCAATACTAAGGAATTTGTCAGGAATTTGTTTCAGTCGGTTTCAAAACAATGAAATTATTAAATGTTACGACGCGCTTCGGACGAAAGCTTTTTAGGCATACAAATATCGAACGTAAAACAAAACAAAACCAGTTCGTTCAATAACCATTCACTCCAGCCTTCAAAAAATTCATTCTTCTCCAATTACGCCGCCACTCAGTACGCAGTCAAGACCATCGAGCACATACCTCACCGTCAAATAGACTCGCTCCTCAGATAGTTATATGAGCTAGTTCAGTATCGACGCGTTGGTTTTACGGTCGGCCATCCGATTCTTTTCGATGGCGTAAATTTGCACGAACCCTATAGTATACCCTATACCTGCCTGGGCTGGGCACGCACTCGCTTAGTTGCATAATTCACAATTTTTCGCCGGGCACTAGCAAAAACACGAAAAGTAAACGTGGCACCATATTTTTTTCGTTAGCACATTGCTCGAAAAAAATAAACATACCCGAAGCGAGAACTAGTGTACGTGTGGTACCTACGAGTTCATTATTCCGTTTGATTACTCAGCACTTGTCCTTATAACTAAGCGATATGTTATGATTGAGGGGTGTTGGTGTTGATGAAAAGTCAGTTAGTAATATAATGAGGTAAGTATGTACATACTTACCTCATTATATTAGGTTGGGGAAAAAGTCTTTTTGCATTATAGTATGTATGAACTTGAAATAAAATATCTTTGGCCATACTATTTGTATCTGGCTGGTTTTGGTATCAATAAAAGTTTAAATTTTAAAGATGATAATTCCAAATTCAAATTAGGAAAATTTGTGATTTTTATTTGTTTTTCGTACTGTCAAGATAGGTGTAGATTCACCTATCTTGACATGAGGAAATTCGATATTTTTAAAATTTTACTACAAAAAAGGTAAAAATGCAACGCAAGCCGCGAAAAACATTTGCGATGTTTAGGGACCTAGTGCAGTGTCTGTGAGAGTAGCATAAATTTGGTTTAAGCGTTTTTAATCCGGAAATTTTAATGCCAAAGATGCACGATGCTCTGGTCGCCCTATTACGGATAAAATGGATGCCATTTTTGAAAAAGTGAAGCAAGATCGGCATATCAGTAGTTACGACGTAGCTGAAGAACTGGGAACTGACCACAAAACAGTTTTGGCGCATTTTAAAAAAAACTGGGTATACAAAAAAGCTCGATATTTGGGTACCTCACGAGCTCACTGAAAAAAACCTAATGAACCGTGTACTCATTTGTGATTCTTTATTACGACGTAATGAAACCGAACCATTTTTGAAGAAGCTGATAACTGGTGATGAAAAGTGGATCACGTACGACAAGAACGTGCGAAAAAGGTCGTGGTCAAAGGTCGGCCAGGCTTCACAGATTGTGGCGAAACCCGGGTTAACTCGCAACAAGGTGATGCTGTGTGTGTGGTGGGATTGGAAGGGCATTATTCATTATGAGCTGTTACCACCAGGCAGGACCATCGATTCTGAACTCTACTGCGAACAACTGATGAGATTAAAGCAAGAAGTTGAGAGAAAGCGGCCGGAATTAATCAACAGAAGGATTGTGGTTTTTCATCATGATAACGATAGATCTCACACATCTTTAGCCACTCTGCAAAAATTAAGAGTGTTTGGCTGCGAGGTGTTAATGCATCCGCCGTATAGTCCTGACCTTGCACCTTCAGATTTCCACCTGTTTCGGTCTCTTCAGAATTCTTTAAGCAGTGTCAGGTTAACATCACGAGAGGATTTTGTCAGTCCACTTGTCGCGGTATTTTGATCAGAAGCCCTAAAATTTCTATAGCAATAGAATCATGTCAAAGGCTTTCAATTTTCAGATTTTTGTTTTTGTGTTTGATTGGCCTCGCGCACAAGCCCCTTCAAGCTTGTGCGAGGGGCATGGCAAGGCAAGGTTATTCACTAATTATGGAACACCCTGTATATCATCATTGCCAACAGCCGATGTGAAAAAGGCACAGACTGAAAATAAAAATGAGAATCTAAGTTTGTTAAGTTCGTATTATACGATTACTTGACATAGTTTTTTCAAATCCTCAGTCTCACCGTAGCACCGTACATATGTCTCCATTTCTACATAGAATATTCTTGTTTACACACAGTGTTCCAGTTAGAAAGAAAGAAAGAAAAGAAAGAAAAGAAAGAAAAAGTATTTATTAAACACTACAACACAAATAACGTAAAAATTTATATAAAAAAGACTACTTAGTAACACTTACAAGAAACAAGGGAACATTGTACTATCACAATAGGTAAGTAAGTACTTATATTAACACAAGTAAGCATTGGGTTAGTTAGATTCAGGCCATTTAAAATAAAAGTTATTTCACAAGTTCCAAAAGTAACTCGTAGTTATATGGTTTTATGCCCAGGTTAACCATGATGAAATACCCATGAAAACGATGTATAGCACCTCTATAAAAGTTAAAAGCTTTTGTCGAAAAAACAGCTGGAAATAAAATAAAAGTGAATGCAGTTCTGAAAGCGAGCACCAAATGCGGAGGGTACGCTTGCAGTTGTCGACTCCCACGAGATTCCTGACCGGGGAAAATGTTTTTCGGCATGGCTCGTTTTTGGGACCTAATGTAAAATGTTAGTTTTTGAAGCGACGCGCTTGCGGACGGAAGGAATTTTACTATTCTCGCTCTGGGGTTTAGTTATTATTTCACTAGTTTCTGCCCTCAGCTTCGCACGCTTGTTTTCGGGATAAAAAGTAGCCAATAGATACGTTAATCTAGCTAGGTAATCAAAGATCAAATTACCGACTTATAGTTGTATGGAAACACTTTATGGATATTTATATCCCATGGGAAATGATTCATGGGTAGCCTGTGTGTTATTCCAAATCTAGACCTACATCTCATTATATCTCATATATCATTATTTATTTGTCTATGAAAAACTTTAGCCCGACCCGGCTGTGCGATTACGGTAAAATATCCCATTCAATGGATCGCCATCGATCCGGGGCGATCCGGGGAGACGATATAAAGTATTTCGGTTTCCATCACACGTTTGTATCAACAAAAACAAATACAAACAATTTTCTGGCTGGATGGAGCCGACCGACGACGTAGCTATCAACGTCATAATATCAGAAAATGTCAATATTTTATTTTATTTATTTGTGTTACTTAACGTTAAAATCATACTTATGTTAGTCACACAAAATTTTTTTGCTCGACTACGTTTTATAGCTGCAATGTAGGTATTAACCGTTTGTAACTTTGAATGAGAATTACTGTTAACGTCAAAATTTCAGTCGTCGATCGGCTTCGTCCCGCCAGAAAGTTGTATGTATTTTTAGTACCATAGTGGAAACTGAAATCGTTTATTTCCAGTCTCCTCGGATGTCCTATTCAATGAGAATGGGAGATGTCATCGTAATCGCACGGCCGTTCAGTTATTTTGGCGTGAAGAAGTAACATCCATCCATGTAAAATTTCGCATTTACGTTTAATATTTGTGTGATTAAATTGATACTATGAGTTGCAAATCAACTGCATACCTAAATATTCTACTTCTAAGTGCATAGATATATTATCATGTCAATTTGAAGACGACTACCTACTTATTATAAGGTGATGGATTACCATAGAATAGGTACAATGTAAGACGATTAACCAGTCCACAGTAATCTAATATATTCATAGGTCATTCCGCTAAATCTGTCAGAGCACGTAGATTAGTCTACGCGGAGTTACTAGTGATTAAGCTTGGTACTCACTAGCGATTTGTAGAACCGTAACCATACCCATGATTATTGTGTAAGTGTGAAACGATCATTACAACTGATGTCAATCTATTGCTTATTTATAAAGATGTCAGGTCTTATCGATAAATATGTACTTATTACATTCACTGCTACGGACTCTAGGGGCGTATGAATAGCATATGTCAAGGTTTAATTCATTAACTAGGTATTTATTTAGTAATAATCACAGAGGTACGCTTAACGATTGTCGCACTATAATAACAAAAAAATCCCTGAAATAATATGGTCTTTATAGTACACACTATAGTTGTGTGGTGCCGGCTAAGAATTTGCACCACTCCAACTCTACCCGCGGGTGTCGTAAAAGGCGGCTAAGGGATATCAACCGGGAGCGGGCAGCAGCGCCCCCTGCGGAACCATTCTACCACCGAACTGCGGTCCCCAACCCGCATGCCCAGCGTAGGGATTATGGGCATTACCCCCATCAGATAAAATCCAACAAGGCGCTTATCAGGGTGAGGCCTGCGTCCAGCAGTGGACCATTACAGGCTGTTGAGGTTATAATCCACCGTCAACTTTTACCTCCTTTACCCTGACTGGTTATGCGAGCTAGATAGAACTGTAACTCTAATCGAACAGACATATTAACTTATTTACCTTTAGCGGACGCGGCGTAGGCATCGACTTTACCAATTCAGCCCGTGGATTTCGTAATGGTGACTAAGAGACTTTACCGGAGGAAGGGCAGCAACTTCTTTCTGTGTATTATTAACATCTTCACTTCGTTTGCATCATTAATCCGTCTGCCTGCATGCGTGGTGATAATGATAATGCTATAACCTGATTTCTAAGAAATCAAATAATACAGTAACAGGCAACGGTAACGGTTACATCTCGCTAGTGAGTACCCACCTTATCCCGCTACATTTGTAGATTACGTACCTAATGGGACGAGTCAAATCTTCATGTTTCCGTGTGTGGACTGACTCAAACTTGCTGTGTGATTTACTCAGTGGTGGTTCAGTCCTACCAGCTAATTTTCCCCCAATAAACACGAAACATAAAAACATCTAAAACTTATGCATGTTTCTATGTAGGTACTTATAATAAAAAATATCTATCTATGTAGTGTATTGTATTAAGTATATCAGTAAGCTGGTAGTACCCATAACACAAGCTCTGCTTAGCTTGGGGCTAGATAATGCTGTGTGAATTGTCCAGCATTATTTATTTATTAATTTAATCAGGGAACTTCACAGTCGTGCATATACCAAACAGAAAATATATTCTTGGACGGGATATAATCCCTTCCGACCGTACCTACAGCAAGACCGGCAAATTACTTTCGCTTTCAAACGTCAACGTCAATTGACGTGTCAAACGGGATGAATAAAAATGCCACGAATGATTTCGCAGACAAAGCAGATTTGTCGGTGGTCCGGCTGATCCGCGATTAATCCTGCACAGATGTGTGTGATGAGGGTTCCGTGTGAGCTGCGACAGGGCGATAATTGTGATGTTATGATATCCTTTTGAATAGACATGTTGGACCTATTTTCTATACCAAACTTGTCAAAATTATAATCTAGTACCTAAGTATTTTGAGCCTGTGGATATTACAGCCGGCTGAAGGTTACAAGTTGAAGGAATATCCAACAGATTAGGGTGGTAACTGGAGTAAGTCTAATCAATCACTAAATTTGCTTGTTCACACTTTTTATGTCTACTATCCATTCTTCTTTGTCGTGAAAACCTCTTAATAGCCTTCTGTTTCGATTTTCTTAATTTTTAAGATTTTGTATGTCACACTGGTTTTTCTTTGATAAATAAATAAATATGCGCTTTTCTAACGCTAAATTGTATACCAAACTTGTCAAAATTATTATCTAGTATCTGAGCCCGTGGATGTCCTAAGCCGACAGAAGGTTACGAGTTGAAGGAATATCCAAAAGATTAGGGTGGTACTGGGGTAAGTTTAATCAATCACTAAATTTGCTTGTTCACACTTTTTATGTAGGTATCTACTATTCTTCTTAGTCGTGAAAACCTCTTAATAGCCTTCTGTTTCGTTTTTCTTAAATTTTTTTTGTATCCTGCTGGTTTTCCTTTAATAACGCTAAATTGCATACTTACCAAATTTGTCAAAATTATTATCTAGTATTTGAGCCCGTAGATTTCCTAAGCCGACTACGGTTACGAGTTGAAGGAATATCCCCGGGATTTAGGGTGGTAAGCCTAATCAATCACTAAAATATGCGATTTTCGAACGCTACATTTTATACCTTTGATAAATTATTATCTAGTATTTGAGCCCGTGGATGTTCTTAGCCGACTAAGGTTACGAGTTGAAGGAATATCCTTAAAATTTGGGTGGTAAGTCTAGTAAAATAAATAAAAACAGCTTTATTATCGTAATACGCAATACAGTAGAGAAAAATGATACCAACTAAAACTTCTGACTTATAACTAAATAAAATTAAGTTGGAATAGCTTGTTTTAATCTGTACTAGGTATCTAATTCTGTGTCCGGACCGCCTAGGGCGGTAAAAACCTCCTCCAAGTTTTTCCACGTCGTTCTGTCTTTTGCAGTTCTTTGCCAAAGATTTCCAGCTACTTTTCTTAGGTCTTCGTTCTATCGTCTGAGTGGTCTACCCCTCCCACGTTTCTCTCCTCGAGGTGACCAGTTTGTTATAATTTGACTCCAGCGGTTGTCTTTAACTCTCTGTATATGGCCCGCCCATTTCCATTTGAGACCTAGAATTCGCTTAAGAGTTGAAGGAATATCAACTACTAATCAAACAGTAAATATGAGATTTTCTAACGCAAAATTTTCAAAGCTCTTGTCGGTTGGTCAGCGTTTTAGAAAATGGTTGTAAGATTTATTTCCTCACCTCACCTCACCTCAACAGCCTATATTGGTCCACTGCTGGACGCAGGCCTCCTCTGATAAGCGCCTTATTGGCTTTTGAGGGTAATGCCCATAATCCCCACGCTAGGCATCGACATACCAATTGCAAGTCGCATAAAACCAGCGCACAGAAGCGCCATCGTTACTGTGCATCATGCTGAGCGACGACCTTTTTTGATGTCACTGTTTTAACTTTTATTTATTTGTACCAACTTTCCATGTAATTTTTGTGACACAGAATAAAAATACTTTTTTACAATTCATATTTTATCAAGGTACCTATATAGGTAAGTCTAACTAGTACTAGTTAACCAAAATAAAACTGGTGCGCATTAAGAAATGTGTCGATCAGAAAAAAATCACACTGGTATATACGTAGGTAGATATTTTTTTTTGCAATGTGGGTTTTAGTCAGTAATTCTTTAGCGCTATGTAAAAGTTAATTGTGTTGTTGGTCCTTGTACCCAGAATCAGAGGTCAGGTCCCCGATGGAGCCACAAGTTGGACATAAATTCCTTTCTGAAACAATTTCTCGTGGACAACTGTGTCAAGAGACCTTTTGTGCGGTGAAAATTGATTAGAAGCTTTGTTCGGCACTAAGATTTTTCCCAGATTTCGGGTTCAAATTCGTTTAGTTATCTGTTGCCATAGCGACTTCTTGGGTAGATGTGTAGATTAAATTATCTTAAAGGAAATATATAAAAGGAAAAATGTTAAACTTCAGGTTTGAACCACACTATTGTGGTGTGTTGTGTTGTCGCGTATCAGAAGCATATCGGTTTTATACAGTTAGTATAGTCAAAGACACAAAAAAGTGTTTCTTACAATACTTATGCAGGTATTAATCGCTTTATGCTTCACTAATAGACAGTGTCTATACCTGTACACTAGACAAGCTCGACGTAGAATGTTGTAAACAAATCGCACATTCTTATACTTAGATTCACTTTGTTGCCGCGTCTTTTTGTACGCAATTTACATTACTTGTAGATGTGAGATCCTTCCTTCAATAAATATTGTATCTGATTCTCTAATTATATCTGAAACTCGACGCCAAGTAAGTGAGTTTTAGTTATTTGTTATAATTATAACCAATGTGTGCTGCAGTAGCAAATGGGCCAGGGCTCAACATAATGCCAACTGTTGTAAAAAAGAAAGCGCTGTTATTCTGTCTAAACCAAAACTAGAACAAACACAGGACCTTGCGATTACAAAAACAAACGAAATAGAAATCTGTCGACAATCAAAACAGCATCAATCAGGGTTAAATTATACAACGGAGAACAATTTTTACCCGGGTGGCGTGGTTTATGTTTTTTGAGTGTTTGTGTATGGTTAGCGGGCACTCTTTATGATAAGCCCCGCAAGTTGATATTGCGATGGAACCTTGTCACAATAACAGCTGCGTGACGTCATCCGTCGCAAAAAAGTACAGATAGCAAAAAAATGTAATAAAAAGTAAATAAGCTAGGGTTATGGGATATTTGTATTTAAACCAGGTATATTTGTATTTCCGTGACTTTGGTAGAATTTTGCAAAATATTCAAAATGTCTATTACTAGTTGCTTCGACATTAAAATATCCTCAGTAGTGTTCGAAGCACTTTTTAAGGCACAGTTTATATTACTACGTTTATAACTTAAAGTCTTCTTTCTCTTTTAAAAAATAATTGTCCACTTTAATTATCATTCCACGAGCACGACTGTTAATTAATTTCTTACTCATTTTAACGGGTAACAGGTAACAAAACTAAACAGCAAAACTCAAAAATAACAATAAAACAGGATAACATAAACAAAAAGCTATAACAAGTACTCGATGCGCGTAAGCACGTAAGCGCGGGCTGACCTTGCGAACGGTACTGACGGTGCGACGTCGACTACGTCACCAAGATGGCCGCCAATCGCAATATCAACTTGCGGGGCTTATACCTTCAAGCATCAAACAGTCAAAGCGATTTTGATAAATGAGGTATCAAGACGCGCTTAGATGCACAGGAGCTCAACATCATGTTGATAAGCAGGACCAGGAAGCTTCGCATTTGACTCTGTGTTTAGTTTAACCTAACATAGGATTTAGGGCACTTCTAACCGAAATGTACCTAATGTTGTGTTTTTTACCTGAATAAATAATTCTATTCTATTCTATTCACAAAATTGTGATACGACGTGATATCAATGTACGGATGCGAAGCTTGGACGGTAACACAAAAAGAAAAGCACGAACTACAGGTTGTCGAAAAGAAGATTTAAGTACCGAAAAATTCTGAGACCCACCCAGCGGGAAGATGGCAGCTGAAGACCTCGAAAAAAAAGAAATGGAAGATCTAGTGTCCGAGCCGAACATCATAGGAGAAAGCAAAGCCTCGAGACACCGATGGCTCGGGCATGTGCGAATGGGGGAGGATCGGGCAGCCAGCAGAGCGTACATGGATCGCCCAAGTAGCCGAAGGCCTATTGGTCGTCCATGGTACCTCTGGAGCTACGAAGTTTAAAAAGACCTGCCTGTATATCCTGCTCATGATCCACTTCGTGTCGCTGCGCCACGCCTGTAAGTACATAAGTAAGGTATCAAAATACTCGTCTGTCTCCTATGTACTTTACTTACTACATTTTGATGGCTGTCACTCTCTCATTTGGCGAAAACGGCGGACCAAGTTGGTTTTTTCATAGTTTTCAATTAATTCTATTTTTAATTCTTTAATTTCATTAATTAATTCTTTTTGTTGATAAGTGGTAGCTACATACTTTGTTTTGTTTTGGATTGGCGTATTATAAGTTTTATTCTACAAAAATGTTATTGCAATGTCATTTATCAATCTTCTAGTTCTTTTTTACCCGCGACGGAACATAAATGGTATATGCGTTTAGGGTGAGATGTTTGTTTGTTTATGTGTGTACAATTTTTTTACCTACATGGCTTGTCAACACTATACGTTATGTAATGAGCCCTCCAAAAACAGATCGATTCTATGACCCCAGCCACCCGGCTGGAGTCATAGAATCGTTCTGTTTCTCGGTGGCACTAGCTATTTAAGCTCAAAAACAGAATGATAATAAAGTCTGGCTTTTAAAATAGGGTACCTACCTACTTAATAAGAAAGAGGGTAAATTATTTAGAAACATTACAGAACTTTGCCTCTTACCACACAAGCTAAGATCCCAAGTTTACTGACGTAGGTACATGAATAGGAAACTTACTACTTAACGTTGTATCCCACAAAGAGATTTGGGATTACTCGGAAAGTTAAAAGAAAGGAATTGAGCTGAATTAATAATTGGATTGAGGGAATCTCTTTTCTTCTAAGGCGTTGCGTTTTTTTATAAATTATAAGGCTAAAACATCTTCTGTGGTAATGGCATTGCAAGGATTTGTAGGGACTTATTTTTCTTGTAAATTACTTTATTGACAAAGAAAATGACAATAAAACAATAGAAATAAGTTAGAACTAGTATTTATAATTGAAACAATTGAGCTCACTGCAAACTGTTGCAAATAATCTACAGGTATCTCGACTGATCCATATCAATACCAGTCGGAAGCGTCCCCAAGGCACTGGCTGCATTGCCCCGTTGTATGGCAATGCCTGCCTGATGTGTTGCGCCAGATACTCACTAATCCTCGGGTCACGCGTCGCTTATTTAAAAAAATGGATTGTTCTTCTAAAGATCTCTCGTGTAGATCATCAGTGCGTATTCGGAATTATGCATGCTGGTACAGTACAAGTTGAAAGCACACGAATTTTTGAATAGCTGGTATGAAATTGTATGAATAAAACCTAGCGCACGTATGCGTGTCGAGTCGGACGAATTATGTTTAAAGAACTTTATTTTCCTCCTAAAAACATTACAGTTCACTTAAAATGAGATAATTTTAAACAGTAAATGTGTACTATAACTAAGTTTAAGTAGGTAAATAGCTCCTGGGCCTTAAGGCTTAACTCAAATTACTAATCATGACTAATTATGTTATCTAATAGTGTTATATTATATTTATTTGGTATATTATTATTTTGAGTAGATATGTGCTTTCAACATTATTTTTGTACATTATTAATGCTATCACATTCTTTTATGGTGTTTGGTAAATTATTAAAAATACGTGCTCCTTCTGAAAGAATCGTCTTTTTTCCGTAGTTCGTACGTGTATTGGGTAATTTTAGTTTAATTTTGTTTCTAAAACTATATTTATTTTCTTTCAATTGTAGGCTTAGATTTGATTGTATGCACTTTGAAGTAATATTTTTTATTAGAAGACATTGTATTAAAAATATATAATTGCTTTAAATTTAGTATTTTTATATATAACTAGTTTATGCCCGCGGCTTCGCACGCGGTTTTTATATGGAAACGTTTAAAGGTGATTTCTATCCCATGGGAACTGATTTATGGGATAAAAAGTAGCCTATGTTTGATTCCCGGATTAGAGTTACCTTTAAGCAAAATTTCAGCCCGTGGTGGCGACTCTATCACTAAGTAAGAAAGGGTGTGTATATTTGTCCTTTGACGACCTCTGTGGCGCAGCGGGCGAAGGTCCGCCTGCGACGCAGGAGGTTGCGGGTTCGATTCCCGCCTCGGGACAAATGTTTGTACGATCTGCAGATATTTGTTCAGGGGTTCTGGATGTTTTTCTATGTATAATAAAAAATATCTATCTATGTAGTGTATTGTATTATGTATATCAGTTATCTAGTTCCCATAACACAAGCTCTGCTTAGCTTGGGGCTAGATAATGCTGTGTGAATTGTCCAACATTATTATTATTATACAATTAATTTAAATGTTTCAGGTCATTAAATTTTGAATAAAATGCGTAAGGTAGAGCATTGTACTGCCACGAACTGAAAATTCGTGGCAGTACAATGCTCTACCTTGACCTCAACTCCTGCAAATAAATCATTCAAGGGATATCCGCTACCGGACAGCTGAGCCCCACCCGTGAATATTTCACGTAGCCTTATCTTACTCTACGTTTAATCTCAACACATCGTAATTGTTTTTTGGGAGCAAACATGTATTTTTAAAAGTACTTCGTAATTTGCTTGTCTACTTCTCTCTCACAAGTATATGTAACGCCTTTAGTACACCTACGCATTCGTATGCGGCAGCGAGTCTCTGCGGAACTACTGCTTAGCGAAATATCTGCGGAACGTTAGTACACAGCAATGTTTTCGCAACTTTTTCGCAATGATATGCCATTGTAATTTTCGACGACTGCAGGTGTTTCTCCATGCTACCTCTTTTTTGTACGTATTTTTATAATCTGCGTGTCCAATTGCGTATAATACGGGATAATCTCGAATAGAATGCAAAAATAATTCAGTATTTTCGGCATCCATGGCGCGAAAATCTGTCCTCACCGACAGAACGCGAGCTGACGCTTTGCGATGCGAAATATCACTAGCGAAACGTATGCGTCTGTGTAACGGCCATTTCGCAGGTCCTTGCGAAACAATACTGACAAGGACGCAACTATTTCATCTATCTATGTGCTAGAGTGAGACATATCATATGCGAAAACCTGCCACACTACTTACAGTTTTTTCGTTGTTTCGCTACCGCATACGAATGCGTAGGTGTACTAAAGGCGTAACTGTGAATACAGTTGTCTTGTTACCATTTCTAGTAGACAAGAGCGATGCGTGCGATTCACGCAGGCCTTGCTTACGGGCGGCATTTGTCTGGCGGAGAGGCTCTCCATTCTCGTGCGGACATCTCGGAATGTAAGCAATCTTGCAAATAGTTTGGAACAAAAACAGCTGTTGGCGGATACTTGATTTAGCAGGGATTTGGAAGTGGCTGTGTTTTACTTAAGTAGGTATAGGGTATATTTGTTCTGCCGGGGAAAGCCTGCTCTATACCTAGGACACGTCATCCCTTACCTATGTATGTGGCCTTACACTCCAATTTGTAATTAATTCATTAAGGAACTTACTTTTATTGCTTGCCATGGACCAAAACCTAAAGGGTACTTCCCGTTGACGTGGAATCATAAAATTTGGCAAGAAGCAGTAAGGTATTATAGCACAAGTGAAGCGAAAAAACCTAAAACCGTAAATTTGTACTTTATTCACCAAAACAAAATACTTTTGATTCTTGCTATAGACCAAAGCCTATAGGGTACTTCCCGTTGACTCATAAAATTTAATGAGAGAGAAGCAAGGTCTTATAGCACAAATAAAGGGAATATCCAGAAACCGTAAATTTGTAGTTTATTCACAAAAAATAATAATTTTTTATTCTCGCCATGGACCAAAACCTACAAGGTAGGTATTTCTCGTTGAACAAGAATCATGTTAATTTGGCAAGACAAAAGGTCTTACGGAACCCTTAGTGCGCGAGTCCAACTCGCACTTGACGTTTTATTTAGAATAGAATAGAATATTTATAATATACTAGCTGCGCCCCGCGACTTCGCCCCCGTGGAAATTTATGTTTCCAACTTTCTTAATTTTTTCTTTCATAAGAACCTTCTCCTGACAATAACAAACACAACAAAGAAAGAATTAGCGAAATCGGTCCAGCCGTTCACGCGTGATGCCGTGACCAATGAAAACGGGTTTCATTTTTATATATATAGATTGAGAAAGAATCAATGTTGAACCATTAAACCACATTGGTTTGTGTTGGTGCTCACACTTGTCTTAGACATAAATGTTAGAATTATTAAATTGAACAATGCATTTGAGAGACAAAAGATAGAAACTCGATATTCCATTATCTAATACTACGATAATAACATGTTTTACGACAGCTTGTAGGTAGGTACTTACTAGAATCAACGTACTATCCAGGTCTTGCGTAATTCCATTAATACTCGTAATAGTAAGTGTTATTGATGTTTTTTATATCATACTATAATTATAATTACAGATTTATAAGATATACCTAGATATGGATCAGTTGAGCTATCTGTAGATCGTTTGCAGCAGTCTGTAGTTAGCTGAACTGTTTCAATTGTAAATACTAGTTCTAATTTGTTTCTATTTTTTGATTATAATTATATTTGCCATTAACGTAGATATTAATATAAGAGTAGAATGTACACTATGTTGCTATTTATATTACGATCGGAAGAAAATAACGTCATATAGACCGACTATTATATACCTGATACAGTCACCGACAAAAATTGCTGGTGTTGCAGAATGACTAAGGGTTAGCATGCTACCTCCTATTCACTTTTGAGATGTGGTGTTGGAGGAGAATGTTGCGTATACCGTGGTCAGAAAAACGAACCAACTGATCCATTCTTGATCAACTGAATATCAGAACTAGACTGTCAACGACCTGCTACTAACGAGTCCTTAGCTGATTTAGACATATCGTGAAAGGCAAGAAAGAGGGGAAAAGACCAAGAGGATTGATGTTAACAAACCCGCTGGTCTGACCAAATTAAATAAATAAATAAATAAATAATGCTGGACAATCCACACAGCGTCATCTAGCCCCAAGCTAAGCAGAGCTTGTGTTATGGGTACTAGATAAGTGATGTACATAATATAATACATAATTAAGGCAATGCCGGGATACACTTTGCCTGGATACGGTTCCTCACTCACTTTTCGCAGCCCTGAGACAGGCCGAAGACAGAGTAGATTCAGATTCAGATTTCTTTATTGTCATACATCATACAAATAAAAAAATATACAAATTATTGTTGTTTAAATTAAATGATGAGGCTATGACTATGTAGTGTGGAAGCGGTCTATCAGTGTGTCCGTGAAAGCCTTCTTGGACGGGACGACCTTCAGCAATAAAGAATGTGATAAAGAAGAAGTAGAAAGCTAGCAGGAGCTAGAATAATGACTTGATCAAATAATGCCCAAATTATAACTTCTCCGGTGGCAAGCGACCATATTTCGGCCGATTTACGGCTTGTTTTTTGTTTCGTCGAGGTTTGGGTACGGAGAGTCAACTTTTGAGCCATGTCAATGTCTCAAAAGTTGACTGACAGTTTCAAGCTGACGTCAAGACCATATACTAATCAAGGTTAGAAGAAATTAAAAAAAATTGGTTGTTTGTAAAGTAGGTTTACGATCGAGATGTTTACGTGATAACGTCTTATGCCGCTAGAGTGAGAGAGACGGAAGATCGGTCCACTCACTCAAACGCTATGCCAGCCTCCGCTCGTGAGGATTCCGCGTGACAAGTTTCACGGAATGACTGGCAGCGCTCGAGATGAGACGGGAGATCGGTCCGTCTCTCTCTCGTTATACCTGCGATCGCGCTCGTGAGGTTTTGGTGTGACACAAGTTTCTGAACATGTCACCCGACTAAAACGATTTTAAAGACGTTATCACGTCAAAATAATCGTAAATTCAAAATTGAAATCTGATACGTTCGCCATTTTTTTAATCGATTTTTCTGAATAAAATTAATTAAAATTAAATGGTTTGGAAATGTGTTCTTTTTTGTTTTTAGTGTAACAATATGATGGTAAATCTCTAAAATAAAACTTAAACTGGACATAGAAACGGTAAAGTTTTCTTAAAATAATGAAAAAAAAAAAGTATAATTTTTTACGTTTATAATTTTACATCACCCTTTCTTTACTTCTAAATGATTGCTAATTTAAATGGGCATATTGCTCAGTAAATTGAGCGCTCCCCCGTGTCTACGAATACAATACACCATTTTTATATTAAACGACAACTTTTTCCATTTCCCCTAATCGCACACAACGATGTACCTACTGCTCAAATACTCCCGTAGGAATTCAATAACGACAGGGGTGAATTCAGGATTTTCCGACATAGCCTAGATATTTCGGTATTTGATATTGCGTAACATTGTAACCACGCATCGATTGAATTCTCGGAAAATGTAGATTATTTTTGTACATGGAGTCGAAAGAGCTTAAATTTAGTGATGCGTTAAATACAAAGTTTGATAAGTACCGAATTCTACCATTATACCACTAGCTTCGCAAGCGTATTTGCTGTATAATAAGTTGCCTATTATTTAAGTTAGGCTTGTCTCTAAACCTACTCCAAATTTCATGTTAATCTGTTCAGTTTTGGAGATCAGAAAATTCAGATTTCACAAACTTTCGGCTTTATAATATTAGTAGGATAAATAAAATTATTTTGGTTTGTAGGTATTTTGAAACGATTTAAAAGAGGAGGAGTTCCTCAATTTTATGTTTATGTAATTTTACCTTTAATTTAATATAGCATTTATTTATTACTATAATTTAATTTCATTAAATACATAATTATGTTCGCCAAAATCGTTATCAGATTTTGATGATTCTTTCGCTTCTGCGTATAAAATGATCCCAAGGTCCAGAAAATTGTAAGCATGATGCGTCGATCATCAGATTCCAAAAATTACGTTGGGCAATTTGTGAATCCTATCTCAATTTTTTTTTGAATGCATCTGTAATTTTTTTATTTTGTATACTTAAAGCAGAGTTGCGAAGTTTTTGGCCACCATGGTGGCAAAAAAGAGCAACTTCGCATCTCTGCCTACACTATACAAACTAAAAAATTTATAGAGGCATTAAAAAAATGCTTATGATAGGTATCACAAATTGCCCAACGTAATTTTTGGAATTTCCTTTCTTCGACGTAATAATAAGATAAAATATGTGGCGGCGCTAGTGTTCGGGGATGAGGAGCCTTAATGTGTTATACTTACAGCGCGTGTGCGTTGGTAGCACCTCTGGTAGCACTCATAATAGGCGAATGAGTTGTCTCTGGTTACATAATTCGGTGTCTATTCAGAAGTAGCCAGCAGCCCAATAGCAGCTATAACGGTGTTGTTTCCCATTAACGCCGAGTAGCCCGATCACAGACGATTAACGTTAATTAGCGCATGTAGTTACCCGCGCGCTACTCGCGTTATTAACACGTTGGTGCTACGGTTGATCTGCTTTGTAACTTTTATAAAGTCTTCATTCACTGGCATGTTTTGACTTGTACGAAATGCCTCGCTACGAGGTGGTTGACTACCATGTGCGATTCTCGAAATGTCCGATTCAAAACGAATAATCGATGCGGCTTCCTGCGTATTTCATGCTTTACCGAGTGAATATGTGTAACCGTATCCCGAATAGGTGTGTTCGAGAATAAGTACTCGATGTCAATGAGTGACCAGCTGGAGAAATCTAGTTCAATCTTTTTGGACGATTATTTTAAAAAATGTAGGTATTATATTATGCCGGACATTTCACCCAGAACCCATGGACTCGATTTTGAGTGCTCGAGTGGCTTAATGCAGTGTCTTTGCTACTGATTTTTGAGTGAATTCTCGTCGAATAGTTACAAATGTTTAGCGTAAGTATAATGAAGTCACTACGGGCTCCTAGCAAGAAACGGAACGTCGTTGGCACACAGGCTGCTAGGATTTTTGCCACAGGCGACTTAAAAAGCTACAGATCCTGAAAAAATATTTACCCATCGTAAACAAGCGAAGGGAATCGAATATCCATCTCATCTAAGACGGACGCTCTCTGATACAGATAAGTATTGTAGGTATTACCAGTCATCATCATCATAGTACACTGGTGGACAAACGTACGCGACGCTTTTAGGGCGACGGACGGACAGACAGACGGTTCCATGCCATCATGCGCAAGAGAGCTGCATCGTTGCTGCGCCGCGTCCACTCCAGCGAGAATTGCCTGCTGAAGGTTTTAGCGAGTAAAGCCGATTGCCCTATATTGTGGCGCTTGTCGCAGCTTCACGTGAAAGGAAATGACGCTGTGTGAGGTAGGCTACTTTATTCACTTTATTTATTTAATTGTAAACTATTATTATTGTCCGCAATTTTTATTTTTATTTTAATTGTGTGTATTCGTTATATTTATTATAAAGTACTAAATCAATCTATGAATTTTTTTGTGTATATTCCAATGGTCTAATTTTATGTTAAAATTTTTTAATGTATATGGTGCTAAAATAAATGATTTTTATTTTTATTTTATTTATTTATTTTTTAAAGGCCTCCGCCATACAACGTCACAAATAGCAGTCCACCTCCATCCATCGACTCTTTACGACCTATTCAAGCACTGACTTAAAACATGGCTACTGGAGAGACTGTTCACAGCTTCAGGGAGTTCCTAGAATAACCTGAACTGTAGAATACCATCCCCGTGTCTGATGCAAAGAGCTAAAAAAAATAACTATAATAAATGAAATAAAATGTTCAGTGAAGAATATGTACCTAGGCTACCTAGGTACCTAGGTTTATAGCGGATAAGATTAATATATAGAATGGCGACCGACTAACCACCACACTGTCTGTCACACTGGTGTGAAGGTTAGGAATAGAACATGTAATTTAATTTAATTTGACGTGTTTTATATTTAATTGAATCTTGACCGCAGCAATGTCGTCTATCTATCGACTGGATGGTTTCCCAACACTCCGTTTCACGTGTTGCATCGCGGTCGCCACACGAGAACCTTAACTCCCAGGTTATACAAGTACATAAGGGAGTAGTATGTATTACTAGTAAGTAGCAGTAGTAGTATCAAAATGATACCTCACCTCACCTTACCTCAACAGCCTATATTGGCCCACTGCTGGACTCAGGCCTCCCCCCGATAAGCGCCCGTTATCTCATGGGGGTAGTGCCCTTAATCCCCACGCAGGGCTTGAGGGTTGGGGATCGCAGTTCGCTGGTGCCTTATTGACTTTTATCTCATGGGGTAGTGCTCATAATCCCCACGCTGGTCTTGCGGGTTGGGGATCGCAGTTCGGTGGTAGACGCAGGTGTATATACAAGTTCCAAAAATAATTACTAATTCGCCCCTGCACGCAACCATCTCGAGCCTCGCGGGGGAACAAAAACTATTTCACGTAATATCGGAGCTGCCATAAAACGCGATAGGAAAGCTATTGCTTATAGCGGTACGCGACACTACTTATCACCTGACCTTTGTAGCTTTGATGCTCCATATTGTCCACTTACTCATCGCCACGCTTACGTCCATAATGTCCATGGTAATATATTGATAAATAAATTAAAAAAATGATTGGAAACGGATGCTTTCTATTCGCTGAAATAATTCTTTGATAAAGTTATAGTTCCCCATGTTATGTGTCCTATTTTTAAGTTCATAAAATAAATAATTTGGCACGTTAATTAATATTTAAACTATACTTAGCTATATTTAAAACTTTTTTGTATGTTCATAAATAGCCCTCAGTCAGGACATGAAAATTACTTGTACCTAACATGTAATTTTCATGTATTTATATTAATCACATCACATCACATCACACTAATAAATGCGAAAGTTTGGATGGATAGATGTATGGATGGATGTTTGTTACCTCTTCACGCCAAAACTACTGAACGGATCAGGCTGAAATTTTGCATACAGGTAAGTCTAACCCTGGAATCAAACATAGGCTACTTTTTATCCCATAAATCAGTTCCCATGCGATAGAAATAACCTCAAAACGTTTCCATAGAAACAACGCGTGCGTAGCCGCGGGCAGGAGCAAGTAAATATATAAATCTTAGGTATAAAAGTATGTATACATCTTTTTTGTATACTTAACAGTAAACATATTTCTGATTCTGATTGGGAGAGATTGGTAAGGCTGTTCCATAATACCACGTTTGGCAGGCGGACTGGTGATCTTAGTAGAGGTGTTAAGTTCCTTGGATAAAGGAACTCAACACAAGTTTGAAATGAGAAGAGTGTGGTTGACAGTACTAAAGACTGCCGTGAAAAAGTAGGGCGAACGAGGAAATATTCTGCATAAAATTTGATTATCCGCATCCGGACTACTTTGGTCCGAATAAAGTGGGACGAATGCGGAATAACAAAAAAATATGTGGAAGGAAGCTGCGGCCTTTTCTCTGGTCGGTTTTTTTACTCTGCTCTTACGAAATCCACGGGTTGAGTTGGAGAGTTTTATTGATCATTCACTATCGTCATAATAATGTATGGTTTGTATTGTAACTCGAATCAAAACTCTTCCTTATCTAATCCATTCTGTGCACCGCTGAATTGACATTCAGAGCAGGCAGATTAAAACTTTTCATGTTAGTAGAGATAAACCATTCTAAAAATGCACGTCCCCCTCCACTAAATGTCATACAATCGGCGTTCAATTTTAGAATGTTTTATCTCTACCTAGTATTTTCGGGCCAGAAAAACTTAGGAGATTAGGTATAAGTTACTAAAAATAGTTTAAGGGCCCTAAAATGATTTGTTACTCAAGGCCCTGCACACCGTTAACGCTTTTAGGTAGGTACTTACTTACCGTAAGTCATCTTTAGTAGGTGGGCAAACTGCAATTTTTTTATTTATTTTACATTTAGTTTACCAAAATGCCCAAGGCTTCACAAATATCCAACCGACCGTGAACTGTGCGAGATAAGTTAACCAAGTCGCACTAGAAATCGAGTTGGTAGGTACTGACCTACCAACTCGATTTCTAAAAAAATAATAATAATAAAATTATATCGAAATAAAAAATTAATAAAATTGCAGTCAATTTTACTATTATTTGATATTAATTTTATCAAAATGCCCAAGGCTTCACAAATATCCAACAGACCGGGGACTTTGCGAGAAAAGTTAACCAAGTCGCACTAGAAATCGAGTTACTGCCGATGAAGTGAAAAACCAGCAAATAAATGTTAGTAAGGGAAACACATCGGAAATGGTTTCGGGACTTACTGAATATTGATAATGGGCTTAGAAGCTACAATGATTCTATTTGAATTGTTCGATTATTTAGTTCAATTGAGCTAAACAATCGAACTACTGCTGGGCGGTTAGTAATGCTAGGATTCCTGAAATAATGGTTTCGTTTTGCCGAGTGGGTACTCATTGGTATTTTACAATTAGGTTCTGACTGCTGCCTTTTCAGGGTTTCGAGATAGTAAATGTAATTAAAAGTAAATATTAGTTCTACATTATTTTTAATTGTAAATTTCTTTGTGAATAAAGTTTATACATTAAAAGAAAAAAAATTATACATTAAATTATACATTTCGTGTGCCTGTACAGATTTAAAATATTGAAATAGGATTTTTTTACGTTCTGAAATGTAGGTTGGTACATACTATTTTTAGGTATTCATTAAATAGCTCGAATATATCTATATATATATTAGCTCGAAGTCCCTAACCGGTACAAAGAGTATAGATTTGTATAGTTGAAACGTTCGAACCCTCTGCGCGCGAGTTACACTCGCACTTGACGGGTCTTGTTTTATCATTAATATTGTCATCAGCAATTTATTTCTTAATGCTGGGCAAACGCCTCTTCTCATGCTTGCCTTTCGTTTCGGTAGGTACTGTCCATCCTTTCTGTTTGTGTGTTTGTCAGTCTGTGCCACGTTTTTTTCAGTTTGAGTTAATTTATTTCATTTTTAGGGTTCCGTACCTCAAAAAGAAACTCGAGGAACCCAGGATCACTTGGTTTTCCGTCTGTCTGTCTGTCTATCCGTCTGTCAACCCTCTTTTCTCAGGAACGCGTCTACGTTTAAATAAAATTTCTAAGTCAACGCACTCAAAAGTTACAGCCGTTTAAGTCCGAATATTATGAAATGTCAAAGGGAATCATGCACACAAAACCCATTGGGTACTTCCCCTAGACCTAGAATCATGAAACTTGGTGAGCAGCAAGGTCTTACAGCACCGATGAAAATGCATTAGTGAAATGTAAAAAAAAAAAGTACTTATTTTATCTGTGAATATCCGAAAAACCTGACGTTTTAGGACACTATTTTATGAAACAAAACAAAACATTTTAATTCCTTGCAATGTCCTCCGTCCAAATATTAAAAAAATTATGATCTTTCATTGTGCGCGGCGAGGTTGAAAAAAAAAAAACAAATGGTGCCTAACCGATGTTACTCCATTCAAAAACCTTCAAACCCCCTTACAGTAGGTACATAACAATCATAATAAAAAAGACTATTAACAGGCTACCTAGCCGTAGTCTATAAAAGTCCAAGATAAACCTAGTCAAAGAAAATGACTACCTAATGAAAAAATTGCGCCGATTTATAAAGTCAAGTAATGGTGACATCAAAATTCCTTCGGGACATAGGATGAGGTTTTGTAATTAGATGCTCGATCTTCGGGGAAATTAATGTAAGTAAGAACGAACAGTATTAAGGATTGCATATCCATAGGTATCACTAATATAGGATGGTATAGGTACAACCAGAAGTCAACTTCTTGTTTCCATCTCTGTAATTTTTTCTCGTCTTTGACTGATAGACGTAGATTTCAGTAATTCCGTGATCATGGCGGCGCATGAAAATGTGTCGAAATGTTGGAAAGCTCAACACTCAAATCATATAACATATTATCTCCACTGCTGGACGCAGGCCTCCCCCTGTTAAGCGCCTTGTTGGCTTTTGTCTTATGGGGGTAATGCCCATAATCCCCACGCCGGGCATGCGGGTTGGGGATCGCAGTTCGGTGGTAGAATCGTCCTGCAGGGGGCGCTGCTGCCCGCCTCCGGTGGATATCCCTTAGTCGCCTCTTACGACACCCGCGGGAAGAGTTGGGGTGGTGCAAATTCTAAGCCGGCACCGCACAGCTATTATCTACCTATCTCACTGTAAATGGCTATAGTGTTAATAACCATGTAAGTTTTAAAAATAAATACTTTCAAGAGGAAGGATCAGCAAATGTTGGCCTGAAATACAGCGGCTCATTTTGAAAATCAATAGCATTAAAATCTAAGCATTGCCCATGTCCATAGTCAATGTAGGTACCTTTTCATTTATGAATTTTGCGTATTCGGAGCAAGTTAGGACTTTTGCAACTTCCTTTAGTAGGTAGGTACTATTTTAGTGAATTTATCATAGCATAATGGCCAGATAAATAGTAAGCATTTTATCGTTAACCTATTTAGGTATTCACCTAAGTATATTGGAACTATGTAGCTGAGTATACTGTTATTTACTAGTATTAAGTGTAATAACTTTTTATCTGCATGTTAAAAGGAGCGATGAGCGAAGCCGCAGGCAGAGGAAAGTAGGTATTAATAAAATAACAGCAATTTGTGTATTCTTTCAAAGTGTATTTGATCTTAGTGTTATCAACATAAATATTCGGGTTATGAACTCTGCAAAAAATATAGCACATTACTAAACATTCTAAAATCATGTTTTTAAACTACAAAAACAATTGCAGTTTGAGAAATTCAATACGAATGTGAGCCAATTCGGACCGCACTCACCCTGATGATGTCCCTCGTTAAGTAAAACTATGAGTACATCTACACATTAGGCGTTTTGAAGCACGCGTTTTACTAACACGCATTTTCGGAACCATATGGTTCCTAAAATGCGTATGGATTTATGGGACCATAATATGGATATATTATATCCATACACCCAAACGCGCGTTCTTAAGGGGGTACCTACCCTCAAATTGCTTATTTTCAACTCCGTCGGACCTCCATATCTTCCAAACTACTGAATATTTAACTTTGAAATTCATATATGGTAAAGTTCAGGACTTATTCTATCGATCATATGTTTCGAAAACACGATTCCATAAAATTTTCTCGATAGTCAAAAAAATCGCAAAGTTACCTCTAATTTTTTACTAAAACCCTAATTTCTCAATAAATACAGATGATACGATCTTGAGATTAAGCATAGTAATTGAGCTAAGTATAAAGAACATTTTATATGTTGCCTTTTTTTCAATTAACTATTCTAATGTTTGTGGGGAGCAAATAACTACTAAAAACTTGATTTTTGGGCTTACGCCGCTTTGCTCTGTCCCGCTCCTGTGAACGCGAAATCCTATGCCTATCCTCTTCACACAATAACGAGGTAGGGTACCGCCTTAAGTACAAACCGCGCATTTGGGTTTGTACTTACAACGCGCGCCGAACGCAACGCCAACGCTCAAAATGGTACTCGCACTTAGGGTGTTCTTCCAACACAAACAAGGTTCGTGAATCCTACGCTCACATTCATAATGAATATACTAGAACATTCAAGTACGTTCTAGAATCGGTCACAATCGCACTTGTTATTCAGACAGGCGCCACCGGGCCTGCCGATGGAGCGGCACCAGCGGTCACAGCGGAGGGATTCATCCTTAGTGTTGCAAGTCTCGCGGCGGAAGCGCAGCGGAGCCGGGGCATCTTCAATGTCCTCTGAAATATGGAGAACAGTTTACTTACCTACTGATGGTGTTACCCTCTACACGAAAAGAGGGTTTTTATTAGTTTGACGTAGTAATTTTGTATTGTAAGTTTTTACATTTCAGTTTTGTATGCCAAATTAAAATTGGCAACTCTTCTATTATTGCTCAATGTTAGGGTTATTTTATATCTAAGCGAATTTGAATAAGTTAACGTAACTAATAATACTGTCAATTAATCTAAATTCGAGTTCAACATTTCGTATCTGCATGTCTCTATTGATAATGTTTTATGATGTTACACACCAAATTAACTGATGGGTAAATCATTGCGTTTTAATAGCTTGAGAGTTGAGGCAGAAGACGTCGCGAAGCACCCTTCTCAATGCGTCTATGAGACGTCGTCGTAAGCTCTACGAGTAGACGTCGTCTAAGAGACGTCGTGAACAACTAATAACAATGAATACTTAGAAGATGCCTCTACGAATAAAACTTACATCTCTGTTTGTAAATAAATGCTATGTCCGTTTGTAGCATTGTAACTCCGAAACGGATAAACCCTTGACCACTTTTTTGGTGACTTCATAGAAAAAATTATCACTCATTAAGGCTTCATAAATATCGGCAATGTGGCATCACAAAACCCCGACTCGAATAATACAAACATAATTTGGACCCCCTAGGAACACAAAATAAAAATTTAAAAAGTCTACACCGACATCACCAACACCACTGACCCATCATTGATAACAGACGACATGTCGGGCACACTGACATTTGCAGCCCGCCGACAATGTTTGGTCAACTTAGAAGCTGCCGATATGTAGCTGACTAAGCCGCCGACATCAAACCCGACGGGGGTTTGATGCCGCCGACATTAAACCCCCGTCGGGTATGATGTCGGCGGCTTAGTCAGCATCTGTATCGGCAAGTCGTCGATTTTGCTGAGTAGAATCAACTAATATAATTAAAAGATATTACCTGCAGAGTGCTTTTGTTCGGAACAAGAAGCAACCACTACGACCAACGCCAAAACAAAAATCACAAAGTGCCCCTTCATTTTAATCTGCTACAGGTCCTGGCAAATCTTGAAATGTCACTGATGTGCGTCTGTACTGTACTATCGCTGCAATTTATACCGAGTTGTGAATCACGTAGGTATGAATAGGGGAATTCTCTTAGCGGGTACAGTCACCGCCAAAAAGCGTCAAACAAATGAATAATACAAAACCCCGTGTACACTTAAAAGCAGCAAATGCCGCTAAACTACACTATTCTCCATGTTGCTAATGAAGAAAGACAACAGAAACTGCTGAAAAATTACGACGATATCAGAATCCGCTCAAGTATTTTTGAACTTTTCTACACTTCTTTTGCTTTAACTAAAGATATAACTATTAATAACTATTTTAATCCCAGTTTCTTACCATTAAAGACTACGACTGAAAAAATTCCAAAAGCATCTAGGATAATTATATTGCGGGTTTCGAGCGTTTAGGAATGGTGTGGTTTATCGGTTTATATTGATTTAAGTGCAGTACACAAGATTTTGGAGTCCTCATCTGCTCGACGCTTTTTGGCGGCGACAGTACGTTGTAATCTTAGCTAAGGGAGACCAATCTATAGGTCAATTGGTATCGTTATCGGTTTCAGCAAATAACCTACCCAGTTGTTTACAATCTCTTAAGCGATACGTCGGGGAAGTACTGTAGGTACATTACCTGGTTCATAATGTAGATACCTTCAGAACAGAGATTCTTTCCACAGGATATCAAAAAATGTATTTAAGGAGTTTACACACAAAAGTAGGCGGGCCGCTAACAAGTTGACTAAAGACTGTTTGTATTTGTCATACACTGAAATGTCGCACTAACTCGCCAAGGTCGCCGACTTTGGTGTGAAGACCTCATTTAAATGCGATAGTAAAAGTTGCCTAAATATAGGTTGTATTTCCAAGGAAAGATAAAGAATAAATATAAATTACCTCCATAAACCTTTTCTTCGAAAGGAGCCAGCATTACGAACGCTACAGCAAACATAATTAAGTAACTCATAATTAATTTCTTTCAGTTACCTGATTTACACAAACTTGAGAAGAAATGTTTTTGGAATTTAGTTGTGTAGCAGAAACTGGGAGTACCTAACTGGTTTCATCACACTAATATTATAAATGCGAAAGTTTGGATGGATGGTGGATAGATGGATGGATAGATGGATGAACGTTTGTGGCCTCTTTACGCCAAAACCACTGAACGGATCAGGATAAAATTTTGCATACAGGTAAGTCTAACCTTGGAATCAAACATTGGCGACTTTTTATCCCATAAATCAGTTCCTATGCGATAGAAATAACCTGAAAACGTTTCCATATAGAAACAACGCGGGCGAAGCCGCGGGCAGAAGATAGTTACTTATAAACGTATCGACACTAACTATTTGTACCTACCAAGAAACGATAAATTTGTACAAGGTAAATAGTTTACTCGTACTTATCTCATTGATCAAAGAAAGGTGCGTGCAGGGTTCCAAATCTGAATTACTCTCCCATCTCAATCTCATCTTATCGGTATCCTACCATGAAAGTTTAACGCATTCACTGCCCAGCCTACCCAGCCCGCACAAGGAAGATGCTGGAAGAAGCTGCAGATAGACTAGGTGCGTCATGATTGGCCTCATGGGCATGGTAAATAGTAGATAATATATTAATATAGAAAAGCCCCCCGCAAA
The DNA here is from genome assembly GCA_963564075.1 of Eupithecia subfuscata. Classification (NCBI taxonomy): domain Eukaryota; kingdom Metazoa; phylum Arthropoda; class Insecta; order Lepidoptera; family Geometridae; genus Eupithecia; species Eupithecia subfuscata. The sequence continues at coordinate 14,572,531 of OY751099.1, read as the reverse complement.
CATCGCAAAACGCAAGACGCAGCTTTGTGTCTATAAGATGGCATGCGTCCTAATACAAAATGTTTCGCGAACAATTATCGCAAAATCACAGGACGCGGAAACGAGTCGGACAACTTCTATCGTGTTTATAAAATCGCAGCAGTGTGAAAAATGTACTGTAAACAAATATCGCAACAAATCGCGCGACAAAAGACGCGCTTAAAAATCGCGGCTGTGGGGTAGAGGCTTTATTCGTGCTCCCTATTTCAATTCGTTTACCGTGAAATAGAAGCAAAATATTCATGCAAAAATATGTAAACACGCGTTACATGCACAAAACCCAGACTCACCCATATATTTATTGTTCACGAGGTATGCTTTGTCAAACTATCACGAAATGTAGAAATGAAGTTATTATACTGAGGTACTTACATACTTCATAGGGACTATTCATAGGTCCTTTCTACCTACCCATCTGAGGGTATGTTTTAAACGTGACCAGCAAAAAGATTATAATTAAACAATAGCATATTAGAATTGGTGGTCTAATCCAAGAAGTATTGCCAATCCGATTGTTGTAATACATGCCGTATTAGCAGAAAAAAAATTTCGAGGCTCCCCTAATTAAGGGTCCCACGCTTGGAAGGCGGATAGGCGAGAACAGTGGAGATGTTAAAAATACACAGAAAAAGCTGCTGCCCTTCCTCTGGTCTTCCCTTAGCTCTTGCGATACACACGCTGAGTTGTTACGATTCTTAGGCCGCAACCGCCACGGCGGCAGTACCGTCTAGCACACGGGTCTAGCATGATCTAAAACAAGGTCTAACATTCCCAAGCCTACGTCACTGTCCAGTTGCCACAAAAAAGGAAGGTTACGTTCATTTGCCGGTGACTACCAAACTTTTAGTGTCGCGCGGCGACGACACTCGCGTTGTTGATCGGATAAATCGTTAAAATAAAATGGGCAGTTGCTCTATCCGCAACTGTACGAGTGTAAGTGTGAAAGGCGGTAAAATAAGGTACTTTTCATTCCCGAAAAACGAATCTGTGGCTGAAGAATGTTCCTGCGATTGGATTAATTTCATTTCACGGGAAAAGTTGATTTATCCATGTGCAGAGCTCATCAGCGTGCCTCAAATTATGGAAACTAATTTTGAAGATTTTAATGGAAAAACTTTATCCAAAGATAAGTTTATTTTCAAAAGTAGATGGAGCTCTACATTTTAGTTCCTAGGGAATTCCAAACCGTCATAATTCCAGTCCCAGATTTTGAACCTCAAAACCCTGCGTGGCACATATATAACAAGTTACATTATAAATAAAATTATAATAAAACCTAGATCTAAATCTCGAATTTCCCCAAACTATAAAGTTTGAGAACCACCGTAGCGGATAATGACGTAGGCTTGGGAAAACCCACGTGACCGTTGTTTCTCGGAGTGTTATACCTGGCGAAGTATATTATTATACCATGCCGTCCCGTCTATGAGTGGCATTAATCCCAATTGCAATCACAACAAGAAATATTTTGCAAGAGGAAAATACAGTATTATTAGTAAGTACTTTTAACTGTGATGTCCTTCTCTCTTTATCTTTGTGTGCCCAGCTGGGTCTATAGTGATACTAAATTAGATAAACACCTCTTTATTATTACCAATGGAAAACAATAAATGATTGATTGAATATTGAATCTTTCCTGAATAAGCCAACGGTTCTTTAATACCTTTACACCCTACATAATAATGCTCACGATTTTCACGTTATCCTCAAACACAATAATACGTAATACATAATAGGTACTATATTCGATATAAAGGAGACCTCTTTAGCGCAGCAGGCGCAGGTCCGCCTTCGATGCAGGAGGAGTTCGATTCCCGCCTCGGGACAAATGGTTGTACAATCTGCAGATATTTATTCAGATTGTTCTGGATGTTTTCTAAGTATATTATAAAAGATCTATGTACTTACATAAGTTATGTATTGTATTAAGTATATCTGTTATCTAGTACCCTTAATACAAACTCTGCTTACCTTGGGGCTAGACTAGATGATGCTGTGCGAATTGTCATCAAACTAAATTAGACTCGAATTTTAACAAGATGTCGCCACTGGAAGAATTTGATGTCAGTTTATCGTTTTTTAAAACACGCCAAATTTTTAACGTAACATCGTCGCTAGCACGTACCTAAACACTCGCAAGGTGGAAACTATGGAAGATGACAGCACAAAAGGTTGAGTCGATCCCATCTTCTCAACCCCGGCGATCTTACCCCGCACAACGGGGCAGATCCGTTAAATTTGAGAGATTTTTGGATCGATGTATATAATTGTTTGTAACCTCACGCTAAAACTACGTAATGGATCGGGCTGATATTATGCATAGATATTGTTTTAGACTTGGATTATCATTATAGGGTTTTTTATCCCGGAAAACGCTGGTGAAGTGCGGGGGAAGATAGTATTTATAAATAACCACCTTTCTGCTAGCAAACGGAGAAACTAGGAAGCGACGCGACGCACCGTATTGGCTTTCAAGCTCAAGTTGATTTATTTAGCAGTGTGAGGGCAATTATGCGAACAATTCTCTGTCTTATGATTTAAAGGTCCTTCTAGAATCCCTAAGGTCGGTTCTAAACTAATAATAGTCTAGATTTATTACTATGAGTGTGTACTATGTTGTACGCTTTTGTAAGCGCCTTTTCACACTCCTCACAGCAATATCTACGTCCAAAGCAGCCAGATCTTGTGTTTTAGGTCACATGACTGATTAATTCGAAATTGATAATAATAGTCTTACAATTTGTGTTTTTAATCACTTAGACCCAGAACAAATATATGGAGATAATAATAAAAATGCTGGACAATCCAAACAGCATCGTTTTGCTCACAAGGCAGAGATTCGGTAAGTTACGTTGCTTTGGCATAATAACACCTATTTTTTATTTGGCTTTCATGACACTCCGACCATGATAGGCCTATTCTGATCGCCACTTATGTATTCAGCCTCGAAGCAGCGGCGTTCACAGTTCGCCACTTACCCTTGCAGCCGCTAGAAACTGTGGGATATTCTTCGGAGTGATGTCTCGTAGCTGGTCTGGGCTGCGCAGGTGCTTGCCCAGATGGATGCTACGTTTTTGCATCAGTGCTCTGCAAAGTCCTAGAAGATGAAGAGGCGTTTCCTCCGCCTCCTCACATAATCTCCAGGTTAGTGTATCGCTAAGGCCCAGTTTGAGCATGTGCTTGTTGACAGTGTCCAGTTAGGACTTTTGTCATCATGCGAAGGTTGCTTCTGCTTAGCGCTAGGATTCGATTAGTAAGTACGTAACACCTAATCTGTGCCCAAAGCGAGCAGTTTTTATAGTAGCCAGTTTTTATACTAACGTTTTGTCCCGCGGTGTTCTTCCGCTGCACCACAGAGGTCGTCTAAATCTAAACTAAAGTGTAAAGAATTAGTGCAATAAAAGAAGTAAAGGACTATCTGGACACACTGTGTACAAGTACCGTTTGCAATACTCTCGCCCGTATAAAATCCTGAATGAAAATTTGAAGCTTCAGTAGTTTCATGGTCAAAAGCAGCAACATGTCGTCCCTTTCACACTCACCCATTTGTAGGCCTTTCGGTCAAGGACACAACGTTCTCTTCATAAATTATTAACGTGCTAGAAAATCTCATTTTCTGTCAAACCACGAAAGTTTATTTATAGTAAAAATACACTTGGTATACAAACGGCGCTCGTTCGAAGTACCAAATACTTTCCGAGCTCCCGTACTGAGTGGTGGGTCGCGTTCAAGTCCCTGAAGTAAATTTTTAGGAGATATACGGATACAATACATTCTTACGCCCGTATTCAAGAACAATATTATGTAAGGTAGCAAGCAATACTTAGCATACTAAGTAAGGCATATTTTCTCACTGCGTTCATCGCGGTAGGCCATTTCTTTTACAAACAACACTCAAGCTACACTTTACTTACTATTCGTACGCACTGCGTCGATTACGGGATCTGTGATTGGTCCGTTTTTGTTGCTAAGTTCTCTGTAATGCTTGGTAGATTTGCGGATGACATTATTAAAATCTGCACAACATTTAGCCCCACTTGCAGAACGATAATTAACTATTATGATTATTGAGTTGTCAAACCATACAAATACGTCACAATTAATCAAAATTAGACATTTAAAAATCGTTGTGCAAGCGGTACTAAGTCATTGAAAGAAGGAATCGGCCGTCCTTTGTTTTGAGTGATCCGACGTCATCCCTGAACGGGCTTTTTCTTCCCAGCGCTTATCGCCTACGTCATCAAGTTGCAATATCACCTCATCACACCTTACACAGCACACTGGTCGTTTATTTGAAAAATGTGTGCTTGTTAGCTAGCTGCCTTGTGTTCCAGGTCATTTATAGTTGTGGTAACAAGACAACCCTCTAATGAGAGCTCTCTGCCCTTCACACACGGTTGATTTTTTATTTTTCAATATTTCAGAGCTATCCCTTTGTTTCATAGAGCAAAGTAAGTGTTGCATTCGCTGTTTTTGTGTAAGTACCTAGATCATAATAAGGTTGAACTTTGTTTTTTCTGGCCAGTCCAGTCATAGACAGAGTGAGAAAGAGAGAGGTGGTTGTTGGCCAACATGTGATGCGTTTTCACCTAGATAGACTTGTATGGGAAAGCGTGGAAAGTATTTTTAAAAACAATCAAAATAATTAAATTGAAGTTGAATTTAATATTAATTTCAATGGTTTTACAATGATGACTTAATTACGACTGAGGCTTTGAGTCCGGAGTTCTCGCATCACAGGACGTTGATAGGAATGTCCAGACGCTTAGCTCGGCGATATTGCTCGTCGTGAGAAAGCGTGTGGGCGTCTGTTATATTAAACAAGCAATGTCCGATCTTATGGGATGCTGAATACAGACCCTGATGCCATAACTCCTCCCTCCTGTAGTTCGAGATTATCCTCGGGATTATCTCGAATTTTCCCCGTTTTACAAAATAATTGCTTAACTCTATGTTTAAATGCTAACAATAAAAGACAAAAAGTTAATATAAAGCAGAACGTTAAGTTTCCTACACTAACACTTTTATAATCTAGAGCACTATGATTAATTTCACTATCGCTATAAATTTCACTTCCACTTTTCTGCAATAAGTAATTCAAGAACTGAATGTCGGCAAGATCGATTCCGTTGAGATTAACGGGTTTCCGCTGGGTATCCGATGAACTGGACATTATTCTAGGTAAGTTAATTACGGGAATCTTTGCAAATATTATATCCTTTCCATGAGTCAGATGTCTTTTTAGATTCAAATTCTTTATCTTTACTTGACAATCATCGTCTAATGTCATGAGATACGTTCCACAGATGTTTTCCTGAGATATCTCGTTCTCGCAATATTTGGTGAGTAACGTATCAGTTTTGGTGTAAATTATCCATCGATTAGGCTGTATGGGAAAAACCTTGATTTCATTTATGGTAACAGGAACCGGATAACAGCTCGAAATGTTGGTAGAAAATGTCATCAGCTCCGTGATACATTCGTCTTCAGCTAGAGGCGGTTCATCGCTCTCAAAGCACAGGAAACGAGCTTCGTCGATTTCTCGGCATGACTGGGAGAGCGGCTTCGCTTTCAACCCTTTCATAAGGATATAAGGATATTTGGGTAGTATAAGGACTGTTTGGTGGGTTACTCTATCGTTAACGGGCAAAGGAGTCAATTTAAAATAGTTGAAAACCTCATTTCTTATCAAAGGTATTTGCATAATTAACTTTATCTGATTTTGTTTGATATACGCTTTCATCTCTATACACTGCTCTATTTTTACAATATTTTCATGATTTACTGGATACACTAATTTACTAGTTTTCTCAATTTCTTGTAACAATACAAAAAGTTCATTAGTATCTAAAATAGATGGATGTAATATTTTATTCTTAGCAAAAGTTATAGCCGTTTCAATTTCATTCAATCGCATGTAGAGAGTTTGGAAGTTATGCAAAAAGACGTTATATATGTGTATAATTTTGTTACCAACTTGGGTTAATTTTGAATTATTTAAACCACGATTAAGATCTTGGATACTACCTTCAATTTGAATGAAATTGCTTTTGGTAGAGTTGGCTATTTTCGTAAGTTTACCCACCATTTCGGCGACAATAGTCATTTTCTTATTAACCGCGTCTTGTTTAGAATTTACTTCATGAATTAACTTTTCATACAATACAGCATCGTCATTATCCAGATTACCTGTAATCGTCTTGATAAAAGTACCAAGAGGATTTATGAGACCGCGCTTCGATCTTACCGATGGAATCAATTGCCCATACTTTTCTAAAGTTATATTCATGTTAAAGTCAGTTTCTAATTCTACTTCGGTAAAATCATAATCAAATGTTTTATTATCGTAACAGCTTTGAATTTGCCGCTTTAATCTTTCGTAACTATCGATGTTTAATTCTAATTGATCATGAATGTGCTTTAGATCTAAGATTTTTATAACGGTCCACGTATCATGGCTAACAACAGCTTGACCTTGCTTTACAGGTAACAGCCCCGGGTTCTTGTCAATCGGCTGCAGATGAAGGGCCTGGCTGCGGATCACTAGGACCGCCAGAAGGACCAACCTGTGGAGGACGTCTTATGTCTTTAATAGGAACTTTAGTATTCCGGTTATGAGTCGTTACTGGTACAATATTCCGTTGAATGGCTCCGATGACTTGAGCTTTTTGATAACGAGGCTTATCTTTACTACGCCTAGTATTCACTCCTTTGATAAATACCGTATCACCTACATCTATGTCAAAATTCTTTTCTCCCCCACGTTTCTCGATTGCCGCTGATTTTCTATCAATAATTTTATCAGTAAGATATTCGTACAAAAGTTTTGTTCGTTTAGCGTGTTCTTTAACCAATTGTTGCGTAAACTGTTTATTAAAATCCACATAAAATGCGCTGTTAGATTCGGTGTGACCAAAAACTACTTCAAACGGTGTAAGACCGGTGGTAGAGTGGATAGAGTGGTTATATGACATTATAGCATAAGCCATAACAGATGCAGCGTCAGTTATCTTCTGTTCGTACTTTGCTATACGGTAAATCTCTATAAGGGTTGAATGGAATCTCTCAACTATCCCCATAGAGTTGGGATTATGGGGGGTACCGATGTGCAGGTCGATCTTATAAAATGACATCATTTCTTTCATGAGCGTATTATTAAACTCGGTTCCTGGATCCGAGCTTATTCTACAAGGTGTTCCGTATAAAGAGAAGTATTTTATGAGTGCTCTTATCGCTTCAGGGGTGGATTTAGTGCTGATTTCAAATGCTTGACCAAGTTTGCTGAAGGCATCTACTATTGTCAGGTAATGTTTTCCTTCAATTGAAAATGTGTCTATAAATAATTCCTGAAAGGGTTTAACTTGAGTCTGTGATAGTTGTAATTCAGGTTTTAAGGGTTTTCGATCGTATTTCATTTTTTTACAAAGTTCGCATGCATTGATGATGCTAGCTACTGTTTGGTCCATATTATTCCAGTAAAAGGTACGTCTTAGATGTACTAACGTCTCTTTTATTCCCCTATGACTGTTTTTACCCTCGTGATATTTAAGCACAATATTTCGTTGTTCCTCTTCGCTATCTACATAAACTACTCTCTTAGTACACTCATAAAATTTAACCGTGCCCTTCTGAAAGAGCGACAGGGTGACTTCTGAAAACTGTTTGCGGTGTAATGCATCTTCGAAATAAAAGAAATATTTAATTTTGGGTCGAATATAGCTTTTCAGAAATCTTTTAACCAATTCCGTGTTAGTTGTTGGTAAATGAACTTCCAACACCTTTTGTTTTGACCTAGATATGTCTTTAACCGACAACTCATCTCTGTTCCAGGTATAAACCAGAATCTGGTTCGGTTTCGTGTCAATGGCCTCTTGGAGGATAAGAATACCATCAGTATCTAAATCACGTGCCGAATGTATCGTGCCTATGCTTTCCGCACGACCTTCGGAGGCTGTGATAGTACTACTACCTGAAGATGGAATCGAATAAGGAGACCGCCTACCGCCAGCTGCTACTGACTTATTGCTTTTCTCCGATCCAGATGATATTGTTATCGGGGATGGTGTTCCTTGACGAGGGGTGGAGGCTCGAGAATCGTCCTTGTGATCTTTACTTAACCGAACAATTTCTTCAGTTAAATCATTTATGTGCCGCTGTAGTTTTTGCTCCTTACTGTCAAGATTTACCTTCATGGAAAAATCATCATCTTCCCCTAGAACGTTTAGCCTAATTCGAGATAAAGCGTCTGCGTTTAAATTTAGCCTGCCTTCTTTATGCTGAATATCATAATCAAATTCCGATAATCTTAATTTCCATCTTGTTAATTTACTATTGGGTTCTTTTAATGATTTAAGCCAGGTTAAGGGTCTATGATCGGTGAAAATCATGAATTTTCGCCCGTACAAATAGGGACGAAAATGTTTCACAGCCCATACTATTGCTAGGAGTTCCTTTTCGATGGTACTGTATCTCGTTTCAGCGTCATTCAAAGTCCTACTCGCGTAAGCTATCGGTTTATCATTTCCCTTAGGTCCTTGCGATAGGACAGCTCCTACTGCAAAGTTGGATGCATCCGTCGTAAGGACGAATGGCTTAGAAAAGTCGGGAAATTGTAAGAGCGGCGCGTTTGTTAAAAGCTCTTTACACTTTTCAAATGCGTCGATGTATTCCTTTTTTGTGTAATCAATTTTATTTCTTTTTTTTAAGCAAGATGTAAGTGGCTGTGTTAGTTTAGCAAAATCTTTTATGAATTTACGATAGTATCCTACTAGACCAAGAAAACTTTTAATTTCTGTTGTTGTTTTTGGTAAGGGAAATTTCATGACCGCTTTAATTTTGTCGTCATTAGGTAATAGGCCGTCCTTAGTGATGGTGTGACCTAAATAAAGGACCTCCTTCCTAAGAAATTCGCATTTGTCGAGGGTTACTTTTAAGTTAGTTTCCCTGAGACGTTCGAATATTTTTCGAAGCTTGTCTACATGTTCTTGTAGGCTGGATGAATATACTATGATATCATCAAGATATACTAAGCAGTGGATCCCTTGAAGACCTCGCAATATATTATCCATCGCACGTTGAAACGTCGCTGGGGCTGTTTTTAAACCAAACGGGAGCCTTTTAAATTCATAGTGACCCGTCTGGGTTGAAAAAGCCGTTTTTGATCTATCCGCCTCATTGACTTCTATTTGGTGATACCCACTAGCAAGGTCTAAGGTGCTAAAGTATTGGGCTTTACCTATCTTATCTAGAAGATCAGTGATGTTGGGTAGCGGATATTTATCATCGACTGTGATCTCATTTAGACGACGGTAATCGATAACCATTCTATATTTTTTTTCTCCAGATGCGTCTAATTTTTTTGGAACCAGGTGAACTGGGGCACTCCATGGAGAGTGTGAGTCTACAATAACGTTATCTGCCAACAGTTTTTCTACTTGCTTATGAATTTCGTGATTTAGAATAGGTGGGTGTCGATATGGTCGAATATAAATCGGGTCTTCGTTGGTTGTCCTGATGTTATGTTTCACTTGATTTGTGAAGGACAAAGGTATTTTGTCACTATAAAATATGTCGCGGTATTCGTTGCACAATTTATAAATGTTTTCGCGTTCTTCCTTATTCATGTGATCTAACCGTAACTTTCCTAAATTCTCTTTCAAAATATCATCAATCATGCAGTCATCTTTCGTAAAATTAATCTCGCACTCCTGATTTTCGAATACCGTGACTTCAAAAGGTTCCTTGAACTGCAGTTTATATGTGTTGTCTGTTACGTTTTGAATAATCGTTTCAGCAAAATAGTTCTCGCACCTAACTAGAGCGCTAGGCATGCGAACGCCTTCCTGAAGCTGAAGGAATTCCATGACAGCATCACCGGTTTTCAGGGTCGTGGGAATTTTAACCCTAGTCTCAGTCCGTGGCGGTACATCAATCTCATATGGTGGATTATAGACGATTGGAATTGCCGCATTGTGCGTTACTAACATTTGGTTGCACATATCTATGTTAGCTCCTAACTTTTTCAGGAGGTCAGATCCTATCAAGCCGTCGTATCGTCCGTCAACATCATAAACGTAGAATTTATGAGGAAGCGTGCTTCTAAAGGTCTTCAGTAGTGGTATGTAGATGACCTCATTGTGCATGCTTTGAGCGTGGGTGCTTACCACTGTGAACGGTTCATAGTATCTGAAGTCGTTGAAAAATTCAAAGGCTTTGGCGGGGCTTATGAAAGACCTACTACTTCCGGTGTCAATCAAAAACTTTGCGCCAATTTCCGGGATGTCAATGTGAGGCAATTTCAATATACTGTTACAATAGTTTAGATTTATCATTTCACCGTATCCTTCGAGGCAGTTTCCTGAAAATTTTCAGGTTTGTGCATGTCCGAACTGGTGTTGTCCACATTAACTTTATCCGTGTTGACGTTTTCCGGATTGAAGGAATTATTTCCTTCGAGCTCAATGTAATTGCAATCGCCTACAGGATACTCTACATAGCCATACATATCATTCATACTCGTGTCATAACCAAAATCACTATCAAATCCATTGCCTTCTATAAAATACAGATCGTTTGCAATCATGTTTTGCCTAATTGGAGCCGTACGCATTGATACATCTGTATCTTGGAGCCTAGGAGCTTGAACCTGTTGTTGGGGGGTACCAAATTTATATTGGATTTGAGGTTGGTTTTGTGAAGGGATACCGAATTTGTAAGCTCCATATTGGAACGGCGCACGTTGCGGGACAGCCTGAAAGCCTAAACCGAAATTACGTTGCGGTAAGTTCTGAGGAATCCCGAAACGAAAGCCTTGAGGAGGCGGTGCAAATCGCAATTGTGGAACAAAGTTAGGTCTGAACCCACCTTGATTTTGAGGAATGCCGGGTCTAAAGTTGTTTTGGGGAATGCCAAATCTGAAATTATTTTGTGGAATGCCGAATTTAAAACCTTGGCCCTGAACCGCTGGAGTTGGTTGAGCAAGCATGGGTTTTGGTGCGTTTTGTGAATTTTGTGCGCTTGGTAATTGTGGCGCTGTTTGTTTTAGTAATTTAGTTTTTGCATCATACTGAAATTTAAAATTTACCTCTTCCGTTACTATACTCAAAGCATTTTCCAAATTAGAGCAACCTTTTAACCTCACAATTCGAATCATGTCCTCCGGTAAGTTGAACAGAAACGTGTTAAGAGCCGTATTGTTATACACAATCATTTTTGCAGCTTTGATTCCTTCATCTGTAAGTCTATTCACTTTCGCAAACAAAGAACTACGCACATTCTGAATTCTATGACAAAACTGTATGTACGTTTCCCCATTCCTGATTTTTAACTGCTCGAGTTCGATAGCTATGCACTCTTCTGATCGAGGATCACCGAAATGTTGCGTAAGTAGCTCCTTTAGTACATCATATGACTTGATATTCGGATGGTCGCTAAGTAGAGTCGCGGCTCTACCTGTAAGTCTACTCGATACGGCATGAAACAAGTACAAAACTTGTTCCAGGTTTCCCTCAATAGAGGCGCCTTGAATCACATAATCACATTTCGAAAGGAAAAGATTCAAGTGATTTTCCTCCCCGTCATATCTAGGAATAAGCGACAAAGTTTCTTTCGGTATTGCCTTAACAGTCGACATTTTGCTTATACTAATTAAATCTATTAAGTACTATACTATGCAGTAATTTACTTGTCAATTTAAATTCACAGATTTTTAATTTTCTCTATTCAAATATCAAATAAATTTAATTTCTTAAAATACTGATTCACCAATTTTTGTGCAAATCAATAAGCCTATTTTAGGGCTAAATCAAGTACTTAAAACTAGAAACACAAATTAATCGCGAGAATAACGGAATGCCGATTTCTAGTGCAAACCAGTTTGCCAATTCTAGTGCAAACAAAATCAGATAAACGCAATTAATAAGCCCGACGATTTGAGTTCGGGGGAAAAGGTGGAAACGACACAGGAATATAACACAGGAAGTGAAAAGGTTTACTCACAAGCTGCTCGATCCCATGTCCTCCAGGAGCCGAATCAGGGTCACAATCACACGCGATCACCGGGAGTCAGATTTATTTGGTTCTTGGTTTCCACGTCCGCGTAGAGACGGTTCCGGAATTTCGCGTTTTCGCTAGACCGATTTTATGGTTTTCGCGATTGCGGATTCACGGGAAATGCGTGGAAAATCCGATAGGCTGCGCCAGACTTGTATGGGAAAGCGTGGAAAGTATTTTTAAAAACAATCAAAATAATTAAATTGAAGTTGAATTTAATATTAATTTCAATGGTTTTACAATGATGACTTAATTACGACTGAGGCTTTGAGTCCGGAGTTCTCGCATCACAGGACGTTGATAGGAATGTCCAGACGCTTAGCTCGGCGATATTGCTCGTCGTGAGAAAGCGTGTGGGCGTCTGTTATATTAAACAAGCAATGTCCGATCTTATGGGATGCTGAATACAGACCCTGATGCCATAACTAGATAAACAATAAACGAGGTAAGTGGTAATTCAATGACACTGCGTGAATTTCACGTTCTGCCCATCCATCACCAAGAACACGTTTGTGAAGTTGCCAGGTTTTAATTCTAAAAATTTTATGTTATTCACCTCCCATACAAAATGAAAAAAACATGTTTGTCTGGAACACAATGAATTACTAAAGACTGATCTCCCACCCCCACATCATCATCATCATCACCAGCCTATATTAGTCCACGGCTGGACATAGGCCTCCCCTAACGAGCGCCATAGCGCCCTGTCTCCAGCTTGCCGCATCCAGCATCTGCCTGCAGTCTTTCGCAGATCGTCATCCCACCTGGCTGGAGGGCGTCCTACACTACGTTTGCCGAGTCGTGGTCTCCACTCAAGAACATGTTTACCCCAGCGGTGGTCGGTTCTTCGCAAGATATGGCCGGCCCACTGCCACTTCGGCTTGCTAATGCTTTGAGCTATGTCGATAACTTTGGACCGATCTCCGACTTCCACACCCACTGTTAATTCAGGCTAGAGTCGTTTTCAAGCTTAGTTTCAAATAAAGCCCCCACTAATGAACATATTAAATGGAAATTATTAAATGGAAGAGTACCTACTACCAATGCTGGTTAAATAATTAAGACCAGAGGGGTGGCCTATTTGACGTTAGTAACGAGACGAGGTGTCTCATTTTTGTATGGAAAATCCCATACAAAAATGAGACACCTCGTCTCGTTTGTTGAGACGCCATGGTATAATAAATTATTATACCATGGCAAATCCCACGGCCACCCCTCTGTACTTAATTATTTAACCAGCATAATAATACAAGGTATGCTACTCCGAGAAACAACGGTCACGTGGGTTTTCCCAAGCCTACGTCATATCCGCAACGGTGGTTGTCAAACTTTTGGGAGATTCGAGATCTAGATTTAGGTTTTCCATGAAATTCTTCAAACATAGTTTCCATAATTTGAGCTCTGCACACAGGGGATTGGACATGGATAAATCAATTTTTCACTTGAAATGAAATTTGTCCTAATCACAGGAACATTTTTCAGCCACAGATTCTCTTTTCGGGAATTTAAAGAACCTTATTTTACCGCCTTTCACACTAACAATACAATACAATACAAAATACTTTATTGTACACCAACAAAAATACAATACACGAGACCTTACATAAGATACAAGTACAATGGGCGGCCTTATCGCTTAGAAGCGATCTCTTCCAGGCATAAAAAGTTCTCTTCTAACAGTTACGGATAGAGTAACCCATTTTATTTTAAAGATTTATTCGATCAATAACGCGAGTGATACACCGGCTGCGGCGGCGCGGCGTCAATAAAAGTTTGATATTCATCGGCAAATGAACGTAACCTCCCATTTTTGTGGCAAGTGGACAGTGACGTAGGCTTGGGAAGATCTCGGAGTAGCATACCTTGTATTATTTTACCATGGGATTTGTCAAGATCAAGTCTCGGTTCTAACGTCAAATAGGCGAATATGTTCGTGAAGACCCCCCAGGTCACAAATGTGTTCGTGTCAGTTCGTGATGATGGGCAGAGCTTACTGTTCACTTAGTGTCAGTGAATTACTCTAAAACTGTAGGTCCTACCTACTTGGTACACAATGATTAAATTAAATTATATTAACAGCCAGAACTGCTCATTATCGCGCATCATTACCGAATGATAAAATGACTTTGATTTCACTAATAACTAGAATGTTCATAATGAGTAGGTAATATGAACTCAGCGCCAACAACGTATAAGTTATCACTCAAAACTGAACTTTCAGCGATCTGTTTAAGGTGTATTTCTCCGTTTGTCGTCAGTATTCCAGCAAGGTTTTATGCTTAATTTTCCCATTTACGTGGAGTTTTTCTACTAAAGTGCCGTATTAGGTTTGTGGGTACCTATTGTAGGCAACAAAATCACCCATTGCTGTTTAGAATGGCTTTTATGGACGCATGCGCTTCGAATAACTAAAGATTTAGGTATCAGGTACATTGTGGGTGCTACGAACAAAACAAAGTGGTTACGTAGAGAAATTTCTTTGTTCTATTTGATGCGAATTTTTTCCTCTTGTATAATCTGCTCTATATTCTACTCTATCAATAATGATTGGCGTCTACTTATAACGTCCGTGGATGTCGTAAGAGACGACTAGGGTGCTCATCTGTCGGCATCAGAACATCCGCACTGACCGCATCAAACGGATTCTAGTATTCTTTTTATGGTTTGCCATACAATTGCGTCCGCACCACACGGATCTGACACGCATCAGACTGTCGCTAATGCCGGCAATACGTTTGGTGCGGATGACGTCATTCCGATCTGTTTAAAATTCGTTTGCGAATGACGGTCGCGTTGGCAATCCGATGTGCTGCGGTAACAGAGGACGCACCATCCGGCATTGCGCTCAAAATATCCGGTTGATGCGGTCAGTGCGGATCATCCAATGCCGGCAGGTGAACGCACATTCTAACACCTTTTAGGGACCTCCAGAGGAAGGGCAATAGCCTCTTTCTGTGGATTTTTAACACCTCTACTGCGATGGTAACTCCGCCTGCCAAGCACTGTGGTAATGGTAAAACTCTTTTTACTCTTTTCATCAGTTGACGTAATAGGTATGTATATTGATGAGAAAGGCATCTGACCTTTGTAATCAATAACTTGCCTGAACAAAGGCATTCATGTTCCGATTCCCAAAACCTCCCTATGCGCTCGATACCAGACATTTTTATAGGGATGCCTAAAAGTGGACAAAAATAGCCTCAGGGTAAAATTTTACCACCACATAAGTGCCACCGACAACAGGTGTTTGTGATAATGACTAAACAGCTTTTGAATTAATAATGAAGGTACTGAGTAGAACGGAAGTGGGGTGGGGATGTGACGTCACTCGAGAACGTAAACCTTTAACGAAGTGCGTAACGAGTCCCGTTTTAACTTTATACTCAAGTGTATTGTGTTTGACGTTAGGTAGGTTTTCGTGATGGATAAATGACTTGAGTATTCTCTATGGCAAGTACTTCGTTTGGGCTGGTGAAGAGACACCAGCCCAAACGAAGTACTGGCCATAGACCACATTGGGACACTTCTTATTGTCTACTTCGACTACGTTCCCCTTCTCTTAACTTAACAATTACAAAGTAATCATTAGGAGTATCTAATGAACTAAAGAAGGCTTTTTTATGCCTTTAGGTCATGGTTTGTTGGTATGGTCCTCATTTTTTATTGGCTGATTTATTTCGCAGTCGCATTTTTCTTCGCATTTTTCTATACTGCTGTGGAGGAACGCTGCAGATATTAACACCGTATTTGTGCTGCACAAGAGGGCTGTTCGGGCTATCTATAACATGGGTCCTAGAGAATCTCTACGTGATAAATTCAAAGAAATAAACATAATGACAGTACCATGTCAATATATTTATGAAAACTTATTGTACACTCATAAAAAAATATAAATCGGTTCCCTAAAAATAGCGATAAACATAATTTTAATACCAGAAATAAACATAAACTCGCTGTGCCCACAACTAGGCTACACAAAATAAATGTATCTTTTAGAGGGCAATGTTTACGCTTCTACAACAAAATTGCTAGTGAGTTGCAAAAATTATCAGTAAATAAATTCAAACAATTTGTCAAAACCTTGCTGTGCAAAAAGGCTTACTGTAAAATATCAGATTATCTAGAGGATCAAAAAGCTTGGGACGGGTTCTGCTCCAACTCGAAAAATAACAACTAACAGGCTAAAGGTTTCTTCGTCGCTTCTTTACTTTAGTCTACATACCGAAGCGACAGAAATCAAAAAATATCACTTTAATTGTGTGTCAGTGTTAAGTTTTATATTTTGACCTTTTCTAAGTGTACATTTATTGTATTTATGGAAATAAAGAGTTTTTGATTTTGATTTTCGTGTTTTGTCACAATTAAGCTTTGTGGTCAGATATATGACAATTTACGCTACAACTGCCTTTTAGACAATGACTAAAACGGCCTTAAACTTAATTCTAGAAGTTCTATTTAAAAAAGGAAACTCCCCGGAAGTTGGCGAGAACGCCAACATTCATCATAGTGCTTATAAAGTCTACGACAGAAGTACATTCCGCTGTAGACAGAGGAACTTTGCAGATTCACAAAATAATGGACACGATAGTGTGCCAGCCTGGTTGGCTTTCTTTCTGTCTTTACAAAGGTCAGGTAGACCAGATAAGTAACGGGACTTCTGGTAGGTACTTCACCCGACTAAAAATACATTACTATGTATACATACAGCACAAGAAAGAGCATTCAAATATGGGTAATAAACTCGTCATTTTTAGGATTTTTTTTACAGTGACGTAATGGCTGTGCTCTCATTATAGTATAGGCTATGAGGACTGTAAAGCCTTAAAGTTTATGGATAGGACTTTGTTGATGCAGGCATCCTCGCCTAGGATTCCTAGGCCCCTTCAGCCACCGGTGAGATTTTTACAACCTATTCGAAGTGGTATACCCACACCGAGAGATTTCATTTTTGTATAGGATTTGCATATGAGATATGTATGGGATTCCAAAAATGGAACGTTTCATTCACGTTCTGATACTATCGAGGAAATCAGGGCTTTGTCTGATTGCTATTTTTATCTCCCCGGCACCAAAAACGGCTGTTTTCGCATAAGACAATTTAAGTAACACTTAACTTAAGCTCTGCTTCGCTTGGGCTAGATGATGCTGTGTGTATTGTTCAGCATTATTTATTTTATGACAACCTTTACAGCTGGAAGAAGTCAAAGCGTTAATCCGCAACTGACCTCTTCAACTTGAAAGCTCGAAGCAAAACCGTCATACTGAATACAATGCCATATCCACAAGTTCGATCTCGAACATGAAAGGTCGCGATGAAAACATCTATAAATCCGGGGAGACGAAGTAAGACATCCAATTTTCTCTAAAGCTTACAGTCCACTCGAGATCTTTGTCGTGATGAATAGAGCGTTCAGTAAACAAATCTCTTTTGAGAATACACTGGAATTGACCCTTTCTGCTATTTAAAGAACTTTGTTATTGACACAGATCTAAACCTTTTTTGAATCTTATAGACAGACCTACATACAGGTGTTTTTGGTTGTCTGCGCCAAGCTTGAGAGTGAAAGAAACTAGTCAAAACGTCCAAGAGTCAAACGGATCGGAGTCACAGATCAGCAGAGCTCCGTCTATAGGACCATGTGTTACCTACTCATTTTATACAGTGAGTCACAGCCAGCATGGGATCAAAACGTCCAAGAGTCAAACGAATCGGAGTCACAGATCAGCAGAGCTCCGTCTATAGGACCATGTGTTACCTACTCATTTTATACAGTGAGTCACAGCCAGCATGGGATCAAAACGTCCAAGAGTCAAACGAATCGGAGTCACAGATCAGCAGAGCTCCGTCCATAGGACCATGTGTTACCTACTCATTTTATACAGTGAGTCACAGCCAGCATGGGATCAAAACGCCCAAGAGTCAAACGGATCGGAGTCACAGATCAGCAAAGCTCCGTCCATAGGACCATGTGTTACCTACTCATTTTATACAGTGAGTCACAGCCAGCATGGGGTCAAAACGTCCAAGAGTCAAACGGATCGGAGTCACAGATCAGCAGAGCTCCGTCTATAGGACCATGTGTTACCTACTCATTTTATACAGTGAGTCACAGCCAGCATGGGATCAAAACGTCCAAGAGTCAAACGGATCGGAGTCACAGATCAGCAGAGCTCCGTCCATAGGACCATGTGTTACCTACTCATTTTATACAGTGAGTCACAGCCAGCATGGGGTCAAGACGTCCAAGAGTCAAATGGATCAGAGTCACAGATCAGCAGAGCTCCGTCCATGTGTTACCTACTCATTTTACACAGTGTACCTATGTATTTGAAATTTCTGAATGTTCACGTTTTGACCTTCACGGGAGTTGAACAGGTTACTTACTTTGTCAATCGTGAAAGAATAACAATAAAGTAATGGCATAATGGCTGAAGCCATTATGTTAACTTGGCATTTAAAAGTGTTCGACTAGGCTGGCCCTAACGAGACAGTGTGTTGAGAATATTAAAGCGCTGGCGGCGCGGCGGGCCTAGGTCATAATGCTAAGTGTTATTGATTTCTTCCAATTTTACTAGGTCATTATTATAAAACCTCGTCCCGCCCGCGCCGCTGCCAACGCCACCGCGGCTTTAAAACGCAACAAACCGTAAAGGCTCCACCACACAGCCACGATTTTGAAGCGCGTCTTGTGTCCCCCCCTCACGTTTATCCGCGCCGAACGATCCGCATTTTAGTAAAATCCGTATGGCGATGCGGGCGGCGCGATGTCGTCCGTATTCATTCAGTCATACGTCAGATCTATTCAGAAATGAAAATGATGAATGCGATTCGACGCGTTCGATGCGGACAAGTGCGCGACTGACTGATGCGGATCGGGGCACTCAAAATAATTATTACCATTGAAACAAAAATAATATTTCAGAATTTTTTTTGTTTGATTGGGACGGTAACATTTTGATTGAATATTTCTTTAGGTTAGAAATGCATAAGGTGTTTTGCCCCCTATGACATCTCTCTAGGCCCCCCAGGGGGGCGGGGGGTTGCTACCTAGTTGGGTACTCCTGATCTAATGTGTGTGATCCATAAATTGAGACATAGTCAAGAACGTATAGAATCTATGCCTTGCCGAGAGACCATCTAGAAATACAACCATCAAGTTTTTTATCTGATTGAAGTCTATTCACTTAGTTGATTACGCAAATCCACAAAAACAATCTGATACTATACACCCTAAAAGGGTTAAAAGTACCAACTATATCTAAGCTGACTTCTCATTTCGACATGATTTATTACTTGGCTTAACTTTACTTAGTTTGGTGTTTTTAAATAAGCCTTTACTCGCGAAGATATTAAAACACGACCAAAATTAATTTCCACCACACTAAGGACGCATTTACACTGAAAGCTGGTAGGTATACCAGAATCGACTGGCACGCCAACATGGCTGATGTGGTTATCTACCTGTCTACCGTCTATACCTGTACAATAGTCACGTGTCCATTTTTGGGGGTAAAGGTAGATTTCCCCCAAATAGGAACAGAGGGAGATCTCCTCTGAACCGGGCCCGACCCATCTGGTCCATGGAGCCCGGTGGTCTTTCGACCGACAGTTGATGTCGGAAACTCCTATATGGTCAATTGTAACTGAATCCATCGTTTGCGCGATCTAGGAATGGTCACTTTTTGCATCTTTCTTAACGACATCTAGCGGTCACTCATTGAAGCGCTTAGTTAGGTTTTTTTACTAACTGCAGTTTTATCGGTGACAGCGACTCTATTGACACGTTAGCCTTGTAGTTCGGCCGGTTGTCGCCTAGAGGTCGCCTACACATTTAAAGGTTGCCTGGAAGAAATCGCTTTTAGCAATAAGGCCGCCCATTGTGCTGTGGAACTGTTTTTGTGTTTGTGTTTTTCTTTTCAGTTTTTTTCTATCTTTGTGTGCAATAAAGAATAATAATGTGTTTGAGTATTGTATTGTATTGTTATCTGATACTTTTTCAGCATCCAAACGGCTTAGGCGATTTTGATAAATGAGGTACCTGGACTCGTATAAATATAAATAAATACTGATATTTGTAGGCATTCGCGAAAATAGTAAAAAGCGGTAACCGAGTAGGTTATTTTTAAAGTTTTCAATAAAACTGTACTCAATAAAAGTATTATTTGACGCTAGCTTCTGCCAGCGGCTTCACACGTGCTATTACCATATAAACAGTAAGTACATCTCCTTTTGACCCAATCTACATAATTTTTTTTGACAATAGTTAAACTATGTCCTTCTCCGGACAGCAATTGTTGTCTAGGGTAGAATAATAATATACAGTACAAAAATGGCATTAAATTACAAATAATCGTCATCGATTGCATCAAATAATTATAATGAAATGATTTCCTTCAACTTGAATATTCTACGCAATGTATGTAAGTATGTTTTTTATGGTACCTATGTTGGCCGATTTCTCCGTATAATGTACGCTGATTTTAATAATTCTTTTAGTTTTGTATCAAAAATAATCCCAGAGTTCCCTTCGAGGTCCCTTATAAATAAATAAAAAACTATGTTCCCGCAAAACTTTGGAACTGTGAAATTATAGAGGAAAAAATTGCTGTCGGTCTTTGTCAATTTTGTAAAAACGTAATTACCTACATATCTCTATTCTAGCCTAGAACAAAAAAAAAATACCATGCTCACTAGCAGCCTTCTGGGCTGGTTTACATGTAAATGTTCTCATTTTGATGAAAGCTACAGGGTGCGCGGCGTAGGGTTTTTAATAAAATCCGTTGCGAGCGGTTTTTGTTAAATCTACGAGCACCCCGATATAAATTATTTGAATAGGTAGGTCAAAATGTTTTACAAAATGCAGTAATATTCAGTGGGTTGGTTACCATTACAACATTCATGGGCCCAATGAAATTCTGCCAATCAATCGCTTTACAATGACAATGGTTATCGTTCTTAGAATCGTCACGTAGAATCCTTAGATAAATAAATAAAATAAATGATGAAAGAATTGTCTAATCGACGACGACGTCTCTGTGCAAATATATGCACGGAAAGATTGATATAGTGGTTTATGAAAGACTACACAAACCGCCCGGCGGTGTATGTGTAGTCTATACTAATATTATAAAGAGGAAAGATTTGATTGTTTGTTTGTATTGAATAGGCTCCGAAACTACTGGACCGATTTGAAAAATTCTTTCACCGTTAGGAAGCTTACTTTTCAGTGAGTGACAGGCTATATGTTATCCTGGAATTCCCACGGGAACGGGAACTACGCGGGTGAAACCGCGAGGCGGTCGTCTAGTCTTTCATATAAATTCGTAATACCTTTGTAATTTTAACACGCGCGCATGCCTTCATCTTCGTAGTTTTCATCCTAAAGTAGAATACCAAAATGGTCATTCTTTGATGAAACTATTGTCATAGTAAATGGATTAGTTTAGAAGGATCGGGCTCCAGGTTTGCTACCATTTTATATTATTTGACATTCGATTACTCGTTATGTTGTAAGCTTACGAGATGAAGGAAGAAAAGCCGCCACACACAGAAACCGTGGCTGGGCCGGAGGCGAAGGCGTGCGGGTTATATTGGGCAAATTTATATGAAAGACGACCACTGGTTACGAGCGCACAATCTGATCACTACAAGGGACAAGCTAGTGTAGTGAAAAACTTAAAATGTACTGTGATATAGACATATTAGCCAATAATTATAATAATATGCAGGTCGAAAGAGCCTACACATTTGCTACCCTTGGAGTCTAGACCCTAGGTCCGTGGGATACCTCGGGGTTTTTAAAAAAATATCTGATCGTCTGGTCGAAGCGACGCGTGACCCGAGAGCTGGCGAGTATCTGGCACAGCGCATCAGCATTGCCATACAGCGGGGCAATGCAGCCAGCGTCTTGGGGACGCGACGACTGGTATTGATATGGATCAGTTGAGCTACCTGTAGTCTGCTGTTAGCTCAATTGTTTCAATTGTAAATACTAGTATAATTTTTGTGAATAAAGGCTATAGCCATTAGTTTATTATATTGTAAAAAAATAATAGTAATAATAACAAATCAGTGCCATAATAAATTATTATGTTAAACGAAATCGAACTTGCAATTTGTGATACCCATCATAAGCTTATTTTTAATGCCTCTGTAAAAGTTTTATTTTGTAAAGTGTAGGCAGAGATGCGAAGTTGCTTTTTTTGTCGAGGACTCGTGACGGAGTTTCTGCATAGCCCTGCTGGAAAAGTGTGATCATCAAACTTAATTATCGCGGCTAACTACACTGGCCTGCAAAACTAAGTATCACACTTTTAAAATTTCAATTTTTTCGAAACTAATTATAGAGCTATAACTTTATAAGTTATGTCGAAGTTATTAAGAAGCCTATGTCGAGCAGTGGACTAATATGGGCTGATGATGATGATGATGAATTATCATCATCATCATCATCATCAATGGCCTTTACATCCACGAAGGATGGTTTATGTAGTGTTCGTTTTTCGGCACTTACGTAGATGCCAATACTGCGGCCGCATGTGCCATTCCCGCATAGGCCTTACAAGTCATCTACGTAAGTGATGAATTATAGAAGTTAGAGATTTAAAATAAAAAACGTTTTATAGCAAATTTTATCAGCTTGCTTTGAAACTATAGTAAACCATACATTAGTAACATTTTTAACTTAAAACAAGATCCGTCAAGTGCGAGTAACTCGCGCACCGAGTGTTTCGAACGTTTGTCAATTTATATAAATAATTATGTACTAAAGGTACCGGTAAGAGATATCGCTTCTTAATAACCACCTAAAAATAGAATGTGAGGTACCACACTACATTTTAGATGGGTCGCTCTGTATAGGTAATTCGGAGATTGGGTAATTTTTTTGTCTTTTTTCAAAATATTTCAAAAAGCATAAAAACTACAGAAATTTAAAAAACTGTTTTGAAATGTACGAACCGATACCTGTCATTTGATACCCCACATGACCCTGTAGGTAACATTTAAAATTTCGACATCTCAATTTGTATGGAAAATGCTCATATTCATTTTTCATTTTTATTCAATTTTTTTTTCTTAAAATCTGTACAGGCGCCCGAAATGTATTATTATTTAAAATTTAAAGTTGACAGCTGCTGTAGTTGCTGAGTTAAGTTATTAAGGAGGGAAAAAAGGACAGACAAAGCGAGACCTTAAGGGTTTCGAAACCGATCTTCGAAACCCTAAAAAGATAAAACAATTGAATAGCCGTTTTTAGCTTAGGGTCTGTTTCATAAAAATTCATTGAACACTTTATAAGTAAATAAATAAATTAATTAATAATGCTGGACAATTCACACAGCATCATCTTAGCCACAAGCTAAGTAGAGCTTGTGTTATGGGTACTAGATAACAATAATACAATACACTACATAGATAGATTTTTTTTTATGCATAGAAGAAAACATCCAGAACACCCTAAACAACTATCTGTAGATCGTACAAATATTTCTCCCGAGGCGGGAATCAAACCCTCAACCTCCTGCGTCGCAGGCGGACCTTCGCCCGCTGCGCCACAGAGGTCGACTTATGTATGTTTTACATGATAATTAATAACTGGTATTCCCTCCCCGGGCTCTGATTACAGCTTCAAACGGTTTGGCATGCTGGACACGAGGTTTCGGAGCCGATCCGATTTTGGGGAATATTCACCCATTCATCCCCCATCAGCTGTTCTAGTGCCCTGAGGGTGGTAGGTGGTGGTCTGCGGCTACTGACTAGCCTTCCTAGCTCATCCCAGGCGAGCTCAATACTTAAAAAGTTGTGTGTACTTAAAAAGTTATTGCAATTTAAAAAGTGTGATACTTAGTTTTGCAGGCCAGTGTATTATCCATTATCCCGCGGCGGCAATCGAACCTACAAGCCAATGCGTCTCCGGCGAACCATCTTCCACTCCGCCAAAAAGGTCGTATTCAGTCTGTCGATAACTAAGTATTCCGTCCTCTCTAATCTAACTAAACGAATACGAAGGAAGTAGATCAAACGACACTATAGGAATTCAGAAAAGAAAACGAAGGTTAAAAATAGAACAACTAACAGAATTAACTCAATTCAAAGCACGGACCAACGCGCAGTAGAAAATTCAATTATAGTGATTAGTTTCACCCTGCAACTGGGTTTTGTACTGAAAGTATCCCGGCGCTTTCTAAAGCGACATTAGACACTATTATCTTTGGATAGAGTAGCTTTTACAATAATGCTTGTTCTATTGAAAGGTATGCCAATCACGTGTTGCTTATCTTTTCCCTCTGCGAATTTACAGGGGTTACTGCATTAGTCAAAGCAAAGTATTATAGTTACTAAAGCATCGCAAGTTTTATTTTATGAAATTAAGACACATATAGCAGCTCATTTAAGGCGGTACCCTACCTCGTTATTGTGTGAAGAGGATAGGCATAGGATTTCGCGTTCACAGGAGCGGGGCAGAGCAAAGCGGCGTAAGCCCAAAAATCAAGTTTTTAGTAGTTATTTGCTCCCCACAAACATTAGAATAGTTAATTGAAAAAAAGGCAACATATAAAATGTTTTTTATACTTAGTTCAATTACTATGCTTAATCTCAAGATCGTATCATCTGTATTTATTGAGAAATTAGGGTTTTAGTAAAAAATTAGAGGTAAATTTGCGATTTTTTTCTATCGAGAAAATTTTATGGCATCGTGTTTTCGAAACATATGATCGATAGAATAAGTCCTGAACTTCACCATATATAAATTTCAAAGTTAAATATTCAGTAGTTTGGAAGATATGGAGGTCCGACGGAGTTGAAAATAAGCAATTTGAGGTTGTATACGCCCTTAACAATATAATACTTAGGGCGCATACTCAACCCAAATCAGCGCCACCACCTATTTTAACCCTTGACGCAAAAAGAGAGGGGTGTTATAAGTTTAACGTGTCTGTCTGTGTATCTGTGTATTTGTCTGTGATATCGTAGCTCCCAAACGGATGAACCGATTTTCGTTTAGTTTTGACGTGACAACGTCTTATAAATTGGTTTGCCGGGTGACACTTCAAGAAACTGCGTTACGCGTTACGCTCCGCTCACGTTATGCAGACATAAAAAGTGAAAGGAACTCAAAGTCGTTGTCACGTAAAACTTTCGCCCGTATACCGACTTTACAGGCAACCAATTTTTTTTTGTGTCATAGATAATTTTATCACGAGAGTGTTCTTAGCCATGTTTCATGAAAATCTGTCGGGAGGTTTTTTAATTTTTAGTTTTGTTCTTTTGTCGTATTATTATGCTAAACAAATGAATTTTCAGATATCGAACTTGCAGTTTGTGATACTTATCAAAAGTTTATTTTTAATGCCTCTGTAATTTTTTTTTAATTCCTACGTTTAACATGATATTAAGATACCAGGTGGTGGCGCTGATTTCGGGTATGCGCCTTATGACGCGTAATCAGATTGCCATTCTCCAGTGATTAAAAATGGTGCAGTACAATTCTTTCTTTTAGTTTTTATTTGATAGGGTGAAAATGTGGTTTTAATAATTACATACATACAACCTTCCGCTCGCGGCTTCACATCCGTTTTTCAGTTCAAAGATCTTTATTTCTCATTTACAACAAACATGTTACTTACATGAGAAACTAAAGCTAAGTATTAATATTATGTTATTTTTCGTCTTTCCAAGTTTATTCTAGTAGTGTTACATCCTCGGTTGTGTACCTTAGCAATTTGGTTTTAAACACGCCAAACGTTCCAGCACCTAGTGTCTCAATCAATCCGTTTTTCAGGATATAAATAGTAAATTTTGTAACTTCAGGGCTAAAACCATTTCTGATCAAAATTTCGGAGAGATCGGATTGGTAGTTTTGATGTGAATGGGTTACAAACATCCATCTATACTTTCAACTTTGATTTGTTAGTGTGATGCTATGTGTAACAAACTAAAGTCTTAGGTTTTAGTCTAGTGAATGCAGAGACGACCTCTGTAGCGCAGTGGGTGACGGTCCGCCTGCGACGCAGGAGGTTGCGCGTTCGATTCCCGCCTCGGGACAAACGTTTGTACGATCTGCAGATATTTGTTCCGGAGCGTTCTGGATATTTTTCTATGTATTATATAAAATATCTATCTATTTAGTGTATTGTATTATGTATATCAGTAATCTAGTACCCATAACACAAGCTCTGCTTAGCTTGGGGCTAGATGATGCCGTGTGGATTGTCCAGCATTATTTATTTATTTATTATTTGTAGCGAGGAGTAACCGAACCACTTATGTCGTTATTATTTATGTTATTGTTATGCTATTGATATGGATCAGTTGAGCTACCTGTAGACTGTTAGCAACAGTCTGCAGTTAGCTCAATTGTGTCAGTTGTTTGTGGATAAAGGCTATTAGAGTCCCTTATGTCGCAAAAAACTCAAAAAATTGTTCATTACATGTATACCTACTACCTAGGTACAGTAGAGGTTAGAAATGGTAACCTAGAACCTTAAAACATTGTCTTGCAGCCATTCGTGGTGCTTACGACCTTTTCAAAATTTATTATTATTTGGGTCCTAGGTTCAAAATGTTCAAATCCACAAAGTTATTTAAGTACTAATTGTTAACTCTAAGTGTGGAATTTGTGGATTTGAACATTTTCAACCAAGGATCATCACAACTATTTACCCTAATTTGGAGGCTTAGTAATTTTCTATTTCATTATGAAATAAAACAGCAAAAAAAAACATAATTTATTTGGACACCAATATCAATATATTAAAACAATTTGTCCTGTGTAGGTATTGTGTAATCTTTCGCATAAGCATACCGTGCAGTAATAATGTTGTTGGGCTGAAATTTGGAATCAAATGAAATTTACTATTTTAAATCTTAACTTTCAAGCGAGTATTTTATCTTATTATCGTATAATATTTAAGGTATGTCTCCAATTATGACCGCAACTGTACCTACCTAGCTACCTACAATAAAATTGTAGCGCTTAACTTTACCCAATTCACCAATGTTCTTCGATATTTTCTGCTGAAAAGCAAGCAGACTAATACAATAATCGATACGAGTTCCCGATACGTGATTGAATGTTGGTCCCACGTTGGTCCCATTGGGATGAATAGGGTGGATAGTAATAATGAAACTCTGCTCACATTGGGCTACAAAACATTATTGTGCGAACCTCATTCAAGATTGATTTCCTATAACTTTTGTGTCCGTAACGAGTAGATAAGTTGTGATTTATAGAGAATTCAAAATCAATACGCTATCACAATACATCACATTAATATATTAGATCCTACTAATAGTATATACGCGAAAGTTTGTAAGTATGGATGGATGGATGGATGGATGTTTGTTACTCTCTCACGTAAAAACTACTGAACGGATCGGGCTGAAATTTTGCATACAGGTAATTGTAATCCTGGAATCAACTACTTTTTATCCCATAAATCAGTTCCCGTGGGATATAAATAACCACGTTTCCATAGAAACAACTCGTGCGAAGCCGCGGGGCGCAGATAGTATGAAATAAATAAATAATGCTGGACAATCCAGACAGCATCATCTAGCCTCAAACTAAGCAGAGCTCGTGTTATGGGTACTAGAGAACTGATAAACTAAATAGACGTTATATTACTTAAGTGAATATTTTTTATTTTACATAGAAAACATTCAGTACACCCGGAACTAATACATCAGCAGATCGTAAGAATAGTTGTCCCGGGGCGAGACGGGAATCGAACCAACCTGCGTCGCAGGCAGAACTTCATCCACTGACGTCGCCAAGTTTAAGTATGTATTAAAACTTTTTCTAACTAAACTGCTTAATAGATTAGATATTAGCTTGAATATTATTTACCTATAGATCTAGAATCTAGATGGAGACTTAAGATAATATAATAGCTAATTATTGCCTCCAAAAACGCGTGCAAATTCCTCGGCGAAGCTCTATAATTACGGTCCAATTTGAATTAAAACTGTTGTCCGAATTTTTCTTTACCTAAACCTTATTTAAAGTACAGCCAAGGCACGTCTGTAGGAACATAAATTTCTGGAAATGCTCCACTGTATAAATGGCCAAACAGTTGAAATTTTAAAGGAGCAGTAAATCGTCTTCCGAGACAGTTCGAGGACAAAGGGTACTGCATTCCGTTCCAAAGGGATCATTAGCTTTGGGAATTATCTGATACTTGTTGCTAATTGCCCAAAAGGGTAATATTTTTGTCAGAATCTGGAAAATAACACCCCACTGTTGGGAATAGGCCTCTTTTCGTTTCTGCCGGCCTCCTTTGTCCTCTGCTTCTCGCATCCAAGTATAAATAAACATCCCAGATGAAATATCTACAGATCGTATAACCATTTGTCCCGCACGGTAGGAATTGAACCTGCAACCTGCGTCGCAGACGGTCCTTCGCTGCAGCGTCACAGAAGCGTCAAAAGAGGGAACAAAATGCCAACGCACGCACATTTGGCATGAATAGTCAAATATAGTGTGTTTTTGCCAATAAACCTAACTGTTAGGTACCTATTTTTATTATTTACTAGACGATCGCCTCGCGGTTTCACCCGCGTAGTTCCCGTTCCCGTGGGAATTGGAAACAGGGATAAAATATAGCCCATGTCACTCCCTGAAAAGTAAGCTTCCTAACGGTGAAAGAATTTTTCAAATCGGTCCAGTAGTTTCGGAGCCTATTCAATACAAACAAACAATCAAATCTTTCCTCTTTATAATATTAGTATAGAGTATAGATATTATAGTATAGATTGTGCAATCATATTGCACGAACTTTTATGAAAAAATACACAATAAAAGACAATACACTGATTCCAAATAAGCGAGCTATCTCATTTCGCTTGGTAACAACACGGCGGAGTTTCACTACGGAAAGGGCCTACCTAGAAAGAAAGAAAGAAAGAAAATCCATTTATTTGGCCCAAACATACACACACACAAACATTAAAAAGAAATAAAAATTACATAAGGGGCCAAAAAGGTCCTTGTCTCAGCATTATGCCGCTACAAGCCACAGCGAGTACAAAGATGGTAAAAATATAAGTATATTTGAATGTAGGTACATTTTTTAAGCTGTGCGGTAGCGGTGCGGCCCTGCTCTGCAACTCTTAACATTCAGCATTTTATTTTGACGGCATCAGATGACAGACAGCAGGCTACCGCGGTAGGTTTTAAATGCTCCCGTGGTTCGGCGAAAATGGCGAGAGAGAGAGAGGTTTTTAGTGGGTATTATGTCCTTCTCAGGGCGTCGAGTCCTACATAATTCTAGTCCCCCCCAGACCAGTTTATTTGTAAACGAATTTCGTCGGCGAATAAAAAAAGGCCACTCGTTTGAAGCTTGTGGGACGCCATTTTGTCATTTAAAAAAAAAAATTGGTTGTCTGTAAAGTCGGTTTACTGACGATAGTTGAACGTGACAACGTCTTAAGAAAATACTGATGGAATGGTAGCATTTGATACTCGATAAAAACATGTAAATGTACTATATAGTATAGCAGCTGTCCACGCAGACGCATCGCTCACTCAAGTAGGAGAGAGACGGATGTCGAGCGCTCTAGCTTGCACTTCAAGCCTTACATGGAACGCCTCAGAATGGAACGCCTCAGAGCGAGGTAACGCCGCACGCCGCATGACGCCGCATTCGTGCGTGCAGCCGGCTATATCGAATTATAAGACGTTGTCACGTCAAAGGTATTAAAAGAAACGAGCGTAAGTCCATATTTGAATGCCCATTTTGTGCTGGTGTTGGATGAATGTGCTCAGGCCTTTACTCTCTTGATCTTCCTATCGTTCAGTCATAAGGCTGAGCGCAGACTTGAGTCACGACAGTTTTAAGACAGACTTTCCTCACATAGAAAGTCTGCCTTAAAACGGAAACAAAACTGTTTTGTCTTGCATCTTCATACATTTTGTAAAGCAATAATCTGTCTTAAAACTGTCGTGACTCAAGTCTGCGCTCAGCCTAACACGTCAACAGAGCTCCTGTTTGTCCCAGGGATCTCGGAACAAACATATTGATAAGGAAAAACGTAGATAATGCCATACCCATTGACAGGGCGATTCATTGCAACATTCCTAAATCTTTACGAGCTCTTTGCAATTCTTGCTTTTACTGTGTGTTTTGTTACGGAAGAGTTGGCTCTATATCATTTCTTTAAGACCGTACATCATTAATTAGTTATATATTTATTTTTAGGGTACCGTACCTCAAAAGGAAAAAAGGAACCCTTAAAGGATCACTTTGCTGTCCGTCTGTCTGTCTCTCTGTCCGACTGTCAACCCATTTTTCTCAGGAACGCGTGGAGGTATCGAGTTGAAATTAACATCAAATACTCCGTCTAAATCCGTAACTTCTTGGAGCCGTGATATAAATAAAACTTCTACATAATTATGTCAACGCGAATATTTTGAAATTTCAAAGGAAATCGCATGCCCGCCAAACCTACAGGGTACTTCCCGTTGACCTAAAATCATGATATTGACAAGAAACAAGGTTTTACAATTATACGGAACCCTTAATGCACAAGTCCGACTAGCACTAGACGTTTTATTTTATTAATGTGGCCAGTATTTTTTTGTCACGCACCCTTTTTTCCACTTGCATACCTACAGTGAGGTGACAAGCACTTTCCTAAAGAATTTCCAAGCAACGTTCATACATTTTTCACCGAATAAAGTCGTACACTATGTCATTGTAATCAGCGCAACAAAAAGTAAAAAGTTTAAAAGGATTGCGTTACTATTCTTTTATTCTGTTGTTTGGCGGAAGGGCGAACTTTTTAAGCCGTCCCAGTGCAATTACTGCTAAGTAAATGGCATTGGACTTTTACAATAATTATTATGGACACTGTTACCATGGAAGATAAAGCGTGGTTAGGAAATATTCGCTGTTTTTAAGGTTTCGTACCCGAAGGGTGCAAATAAAGCTTGGTTAAAAAATATTCGCTGTTTTTAAGGTTTCGTACCCGATGTGTGCAACGACTTAGCCTCTGCTGTCTGTCCGTCTGTCAGAGAGGCTCTATCTGCTGAAGCGTAAGAACTAGACTACTAGACAGTTAAAACTTTCACAGAATGTGTATATTTCTCTTTCCGCTATATAAAAAATACTAAAAAACAAATATGAAATGAAAGGGAATTCATTTAATTTTTTTGTTTTTTAGTATTTTTACAAATTATTTTTACAATCGTGTTTTTTGTAAAAAGTATTTTTACAAAAACACGTTTTTATAGCTATTTTGACAGTAAGTATACCGAGGCTGTCTCTCTTAAACCAAAAAAGATAGACACAATGAAACTTTCTTTACGTGAGTAACAGTTCAGCTTTAATACCAACAAATACTTAAAATTTAATAAAGTATACTCGCACTTGGCCGGTTTATTTTCCTACTAGTTTATATCCGCGGCTTCGCACGAGTTGTTTCTATGGAAACGTTTAAAGATGATATCCATCCCATAAATAAATAAATAATGCTGGACAATTCACACAAAATTATCTAGGACTTACCAAGCTTAGCAGAGCTTGTGTTATGGGTACTAGATAACTGATAAACATAATACAACACACTACATAGATAGATATTTTTGATTATACATAGAAAAACATCCAGAACACCCTGAACAAATATCTGCAGATCGTACAAACATTTGTCGCAAGGCGGGAATCGAACTCGCAACCTCCTGCGTCGCAAGCAGACCTTCGCCCGCTGCGCCACAGTGGTTGTCATAGGCAACTGATTTATGGGATAAAAAGTAGCCTATGTTTGATTCCAGGATTAGAATTACCTGTAGGTACATACTTATGCATAATTTCAGCCTGATCCCTTCAGTAGTTTTGGCGTGAAGAATTAACAAACATCCACCCATTCCTCCATCCATCCAAACTTTCGCATGTAATATTAATATTATGTAATATTAGTGTGATATTTTGGTATGCTACTTACATGATTTGGTATGCTAAAAAACACTTACATCGAAGATTCTGGTTACAGCGCCTACTATTTTATAAGAGAAACGTTTTAAGCACATGGGTGGTTCTATCTAGGCGCTACGCAGACAGCGCAGCGCAACATAGGTAGGCATCTACCTGATCCTATTTACAATTGAACAGTTGAGCTAACTGCAGACTTTTGCAAACAATCTAGAGGTAGCTCAACTGATTTGTTGATAATGGACATTATTGAAAAACATGAACAATAGATGTTGTAGATTGTAGTGAGGATGTTCTCTGACTTTTCGTGAGACGCTGGGAATATACCCTATAAATACGCATTATTGGAGATTCAGTTAAATAATTAGAATATTATAAGTGTGTCCTATTGTTATAATTTAGTAACAATTCCGCGCAAAACCTTCTCTTTATTCTTTCTAATATTTTGCAACTGATTTCTGTAAAGTAACGTCTTAATGTACCTATGATGAAAAGCCTTTATTTACAAAGAAAATTATACTTTATTTACAATTGAAACAATTGAGCTAACTGTACCTATTACTCATTGAGATACAGATATCCAAAACAAATTTTCACCACATCTGCAAACGCTGACTTTGCTGCTCAAAAATGTGAGCAAAATCGGGTTTTGCTCACATGTGGAAAAAAAGATTCAACTTGTTGAAAAATGTAATTAGAATTCAGAATGCTCTAGTAAATTTTGATGATGTAAAATATTATTGATACTATGGTCCGCGCCGAAAAAATTAAAAAAACTACGCGATCAGAACCAGGGGAGGTCAACTTTCTCACTGAAGGCTCCATCTAATGTGTACCTTGACAGCTTGGCTTGTGAAGACTATTCATCTAATTATGTGGACAGCACCACATTTAAATTATCTCCCAAACCACAGGCCTGGAATTTATATGGGAGTTGCATCTCTCTGAGCTGCACTCATTTTAGCTTATCGAAGGGAAGGGGAGGGAAGGAGGCTCGACAGCGACATAGTAGCGAACGAACAATATTATTATTTTCTTTGAAGGTACTGCAAAGAAAATAATAATTTTGTTCGTTCATTGTTTGAAAGAGGTTCAAAGCATTCTAACCCACCACAGTTGTGACAAAAATCAGTTTCAGACATTCGACCTCTTATAAATATTACAAAGTATTTTCTCGCTAACATAAATAATGGGATTTCATGTATGTTTAACTCGAGAGCAAATGTTATTTTAGTTAGTTCACTTTAAAGACACTCGCTAGACTCGTGACTCTACTCTACACTGTTTCGCTAGCTCGGGATTTATTATAGGCATGTTCATCAAACCATAGTTTTTGTTTCGTTTCTTTAAAATCCCCAACAGTTCACTTTAAAGACACTCGCTAGACTCGTGACTCTACTCTAGACTGTTTCGCTAGCTCGGGATTTATTATAGGCATGTTCATCAAACAATAGTTTTTCTCACTCGCTAAACAAACAACTATTACCATGTAGAGTTCGGGAATTCTCGTCTAGATGTTAGTGGAATTGATTGGAAAAGTTAATAATTTTATCCAGTATAAAATAGTAAGTAAAATTTACCTACCTACCTGCTAAATACGAAAGGATAGAGCAATAAATTATGTATTCAGTAAGGCGCGGTGCAAAGTTCCGGCATTCCTGTCGTGGTAAAGAGTTAAGCAATGCGGCACTCTATCTTTGACTTCTATTATAAACAAAGCTGGTAACCTGCTTCGTAACTATTTACATGTTAATAAATAATAGTAGATTGTAGGGAGTAAAATAAAACATCCCATTATACGATGATGTATCATACACATTATTGAAACTATGATGGGAAACCTTATTAAAACTTCCATGAACACTTGTTTTATACATCAGCTAACTTCGCTGTTTGTTTGTTTCTAAGCTGGTCATGCGACATGAAAGTGCTTATGAATAGAATAGAATAGAGATTTATTTAGTACACAAAACACCGAGGGAAAGTAAAAACAAAACAGAAAAAGTAATACTAAACACAACAATAGAGACTGCATAAAACAAACTAACAAACATCATGAAACAAGTGCTTTAGAAATAAATTAAAAGAAGATCTATACGTGTAGAGTTTGACTGATGAAAGAAATTGGTCTTTCCACATAATACACTTATTACAGTGTCAACATGTCCGAAAACACATAATACAGTTCATAGGGTGCTGTAGTGTACAGTTTATATAGTGATTTTTCACGTAGGCTGCCCTTCTATTAAATAAATCTACTATAAATATCAAAATGAATTACTGCTCGCTTGTCTCTATAAAACTCGATAATGGCTGGACCGATTTCGCTAATTTTGATCTTGAAATATTTGTAAGTTCAGGGAAGGTTTAAAAGGTGAGTGCGGTACGAAGTTCGCCGGGTCACATAGTAAACAATAAAATTTCTCTAATCCGCAAAAGGCTGGCGACAAAAACTTGGAAAAATGCCCGCTTTTCATGTGAATTAGTCTTCGTAGCAAGACGTACGCCCCGCGTGTCGGGCAAACCCGCCTCACCTATGGATAAATGGGTACTTACCCCAGGTATAGTTTTTATGGATAGATAGGATATGTCGCTGGAGAATATGGAAGTACTTTGTAAAGGTGGGGAAGCGATAGAAAATAAATGCACGTTGCCACTTTGTGCGTGTGTTTGTGTTGTAAAATAAAACGAAATGATCCAAATATGTGAGAACCTAATTTCATGTCTTTGAGACACTGAAAAACAACAAGTTTATAGAAAATGTTGTGTTATGATTTTGAGTAACCTATCTCGTACTTTTTAAGCTGAGTGAAGGTAATGTTCCCACGAAAGAAAGACTTGAAAACGGGGATTATTATAACTTTAAACTCTTGGATAAAATGTTCACACTACTTTTGTACTACTTAAAAGACGCCAGAACAGCCCTACATAGTTTAAATACTTCTTTACTTTATAAACTAGACGGCAGTGAAACTTCTGGAAGACTCGGCTGTATTATGGTCAATGCAAAATAAAGAAAGTGTGAAGTCCGCGAAAAGTTTAAAGTTAAATATTTCAGAGATTTCTTCTTTCGTTTTTTTGCGGGAGATTCTTCTTGCTATTTTATAGTCCTTTACAAAGGCAGCATGAAAAATGAAATGGTCATTTGGACGACCGCTTTTGTAGTTTGCTCAGTGGCGTCTCTTCAAGTCTTTTGTTCGTGTAACTTTTGTCACTTTAGCTTCAGCGAAATAAACTTGCTCGGAGATAAATAGCAGTGAGGTTAATGAACCAGTAAATTGCTCTTAGTTTTAAAAGTTATATTCGCACTAGGACTAGCTTAACAGGCACTTTCTAAACAGATTGGACATCATGTTGATAGAGTCTCCTGCTTCTTATTAGAAATTAAAAATCAAATACAAATTTATTTATTCTCCAGCAACTTTGTTAGCGTGATAGGTAGGGTACTTACCTTACTAACTACTAAAGGGTACTAAAGGACACATCAGTGAACGGAAAAAAAATTGCATAGAATATCTGTGACTTCTTAACTTCTTATACACGGAGCATTTATATTATCCATAGAATGTACCTTTAGCAATTAATTGAATTATCTCGTTTCTCTGCTGGAGAAAAACATTCTGTTTGAGTTTTATATTTTACTAGACGATCGCCTCGCGGTTTCACCCGCGTAGTTCCCGTTCCCGTGGGAATACCGGGATAAAATATAGCCTATGTCACTCCCTGAAAAGTAAGCTTCCTAACGGTGAAAGAATTTTTCAAATCGGTCCAGTAGTTTCGGAGCCTATTCAATTCATACAAACAAACAAACAAACAAAAAATCAAACCTTTCCTCTTTATAATATTATTAGTATAGATTAGTATTAGTATAGACAAAGCAAGTATGACAACCATGATACACATCACAAATTCAATCACTATTTTGACAAAAATAGACAACATTGCATAAACGGACTTTTTATCTATGTTTTGGTTTCTCGTTGGACGTGTTGTGTAAATTAACAAACCCTTCTTTAAATAAAAAAAAAGTGGCCTATTGTTTAGGTAAGGCTTTCATTTGGATCTGTTCAGTAGTTTTGGAGATCCTGGGTTACGAAAATTTCACATTTCACAAACTTTCGCATTTATAATACTAGTAGTATATAGATTAGGATAAATATATTGTTTCAATTGTAAATACTAGTATGATTTTCTTTGTGAATAAAGGCTTATGGGATAAAAATATCAGATAAACAATGTCAGGTCTTATCGCTAAGTAGGTATTAGATTCACTGCATCTTCGAAAAGTACCTTGTTGAAATTTCACCGCATAAACATTACAAGCTGCTTTCGCAGCTTACAAAGATACACATAGCAAGAAATCATAATGGTCTTGATTTCCACGAAAGAAGAAAAAAACAATTATGCAGTTTTGATTTTCTTGTGAATTGTGACTCCTTTCACGACTTTTCGTCACGTAATTCTCATCGTATCATGTTCGCGTTTCGGCATTTACGTAGGCGACTTGTATCACTTGTATGTGGGGCATTTACGGGAACGACAGATGCCGCCGCAGTATTGACATCCGTATTGACTCTAGTGGGGGTGGTAGTCGATGCCAAAGGACCTGTCGGCAGACCGAGCCTGCGTTTCACGGACTCTGCCATAGTCTTGTGTAGTTCAGGAACGATGTACTAAAATGAACAAGTGCCCACAAGTGGACGAGTATGAACTATTTAGCTAAACTCGTTCACTAGTTCGAATCAGTCACGAAATCTCGGAACCACTTTGAAAGTTCGCGTCTGAATCACTATGTTCTATGCCTTAAAGTTTAAAATCTGTAAACAAGAATAAAAAGAACTATTGGAAAATCCATTTCGTTCACTAGTTCAGTAGTACTAATGTGTCAGACGGAATTGGAAGGCAAAGGAATGATTAAGGAAGAAAAGAGATAGACGGCGCATAGTCGGCGGTGATAATAGAAACGGAGATATGCATTTTGTTCGCTAGCTCTGTAGTAGGTACTTATGTTTCCCTCGAAAATTTTGCCGAGCGAGGTACCAATAGTACCTACCTACTAGAAGTCTGAACTAGTACTTCAGTACGATTGTACTAGTACGGACGGAGCGATGAGATCCTTTTACTCACCGAGCAAGCAGAGTCTGTTAAGCACGATAAGCAACGTGCTGTGTAGGCCCGTAAAAGGTTGGTGCACTTAGAATTACTTATTTATAAATTTTATCTAAATACCTGCCTTGTAATTTCTAAGAAATCAAATAATATCGCAAAAATTTTCGACATCGACTGTTCTTCCTCTCGTCAAACAAACTAAACGTAATTTTAGTCTTTGAACAGGATTTGATAAACTTCAATGTTTCCCCTGTTGGTGCAGCGGCGCTTGAGTCCGTAGAAAGTCGCAAAGATTTTCGACTCCTACGTCACTTGACCTCGTGGTGTAGTTGGTTATCACATTTCCGTACTGAGGGAAGGATGCGGGTTCAAGTCCCGTCGAAGTCAAAAATTTTCGCGATATTATTTGATTTCTTAGAAATTATAAATTAGCCAGAGTGCGAGGCTTACGCAATATAATAATAATAACCTGCCTCGTAAGTTTCGGTGTACTAACTGAAAGCTTTGTTGTTAAACTAAAAATTAAATGTGCTGGTTTTTAAATTAGATCCGTCGAAGAAAAAGACTCGGAGGACCGTGATCGGTGGCGCGATATCTTAGGGGAATGAGTTGTTGCTCATGATGATGATTCCAAAAAATATATAACAAGAGAGTACTGAGGCTTGTTTTATTTGCTAGTGACTTTCACCAGATATTATATAAATAAAACAAAAGTACTTCCGCCATAGATCATCATCATCAGCCTATATTAGTCCACTGCTGGACATAGGCCTCCCCTAATGAGCGCCGTAGCGCCCTGTCTTCAGCTTGCCGCATCCAGCATCTGCCTGCAGTCTTTCGCAGATCGTCATCCCACCTGGCCGGAGGGCTTCCTACACTACGTTTGCCGAGTCGTGGTCTCCACTCAAGAACTCGTTTACCCCAGCGGTTGTCGGTTCTTCGCGAGATATGGCCAGCCCACTGCCACTTCAGCTTGCTAATTATTTGAGCTATGTCGATAACTTTGGTTCTCTGTCGGATGTATTCGTTACGAATTCTATCCTTCAAAGAGACTCTGAGCATAGCTCTTTCCATAGCTCGCTGGGCGACTTTGAACTGGTGGACCAGCCCTACCGTGAGTGTCCACGTCCCGCCATAGATACTGCTATTAAAATAACAGTGTCTGTGAAACATTGCATTCGTTCATTCGGTCTTCATTTAGTTGCGTCAGTTTCGTCAAGAATTAGGTAACTTCATAGACGAGGATGTCTCAAAAGTTAAATAAGAGCATGGACGGAGTAAAGGCAGGTCTTGAGCAAGAACTATAATTATAATACTGAGCAGAGTATTATTAAAGTAGGTACACATCTCACGAATTCATGGTGGTTGGTAGTTATACAAACACTCGTGGCTGTTGGTTCTACGTTAGGAATACAAACAGTGGGCCTCTCTCTTAACTAAGATTATTAATCTGATTTGGAATTTAATACAAAGGAAGCTGTCAGCTTTGAAATGAAAATGAACCCACATCGGAAGTAAGGGGTCTGCATTCATTGTTTATGGGAATGTTACAAGTTTACAATTTATGCTTACGCATAGGATAAAATTAACTACACTAAAGAAATATATACGTAAATATACAAACAAACGCGCATAAAAAAATTTGAGTAGGTATAACAAAGACTTGGTTACTAAATCCACTCAAAATATTAATGAATCACTTAATTTTCAAATTCTACACGGCAACCATAGTCAAACGAATTTCCACCCGATTATTATCAAAGTATTAAATCTAACTCTGAAAATTATTTCATGAATTATGACGAAGTTGTATTCTGAAGCTACAAGATTAAATAAAAAAAAAATGCTGGACATTTCACACAGCATTATCTAGCCCTAAGCTAAGCAGAGCTGTACTAGATAACTGATATGTCTACAGATCGTACAAACATTTGTCCCGAGGCGGGAATCGAACCCGAAACCTCCTGCATCGCAGGCAGACCTTCGCCCGCTGCGCCACAGAGGTCGTCAAGAGAGAGATTATGAAAATGTATCGGAATCTGATGCTCTATCTTGTCAAATAACCTATTTCTACCTAAAGAATAATTTGGACAGTCTCATATAATATATACAAGTCTCATATAATATCAAGCAGACCAACAGCGTCAGGTGGGGCTCCGAGCTGTCTGGGAGATACCAGCTTCCATGCGGTGTGAGGCAGGGGGGTCTCACCTCTCCGGACCTGTTTAACACCTATGTGAATGATTTAATCGTGGAGCTAAGCAGAACCCCGGTAGGGCTCAGATTGGATGACAGATACGTCAACAACCTGAGCTATGCCGATGATATGGTGCTGCTTAGCCCTTCGATTAAAGGCATGCAAAAACTAATTAAAATCTGTGAAAGATATGCGAAAGATCATGACTTAATATATAACACAAGAAAGACAGAAATGGTGATATTCAGGTCCGGGAAGGGACCGGCGAACGTACCGGAGGTCTATTTGAACCGGCAGCCTGTAAAAATAGTCGAGAAATTCAAGTATCTTGGCCACATTGTGACATCTAACCTTAAAGATGATGATGATGTGGAACGGCAGCGTAGATCACTCTGTATCGTAGGGAACATGAACGCGAGAAAGTTCTATAGGTCGTCGCCTGACGTGAAACTGACATTGTTTAGGTCTTTCTGCCAGACATTTTACACCTGTCAGCTCTGGACCGAGTACACCAAAAAGACGCATGATAGAATACGTGTGGCCTATAATAACATTTTCAGGCAACTGATGGGCTTGAAGCGCTTCTGTAGTGCTTCTGAAATGCTAACACAGGCCCGCGTAGACTCTTTCAACGCTATTCGGCGGAAGAGGATTGCGTCTTTTATGTCCAGAGTTGGCTCGTGCGATAATTCGATTATCAAAAGTCTGGCAGAACGACTTATTCATACAATTATATTTAGACGGTGGGTGGATATTGCCACCTAAAACAATATACTTTTGTATATAGATTTAATATAATTTTTGTACATTTTGCAGTTAAAATATGGATCATTGTGTCTGCAATAAAGAGTTATTATTGTTATTATTATTATTATTATTATATATGGTCTCTAGTCTCCGCATGTTTGCCAACTACACGCCGCCGCCGCTGTATTGCTCAGACCTAGGTCGCTCAAAGCATCCGTGGCCCGTCAGGAGCTGCGAAACCTCGTCATCAGATTCCACCCAGTGCGCTCTCATGCGCTCTCCGATTGAGATTATTATTATTATATTGCTAAGGCGCATACCCGACCCAAATCAGCGCCATCACCTATCTTATCTTATTATTATGATAAACGAAGGAATTTTCAAAAATCGATTTTGCGTGCACCACGATGGGCGATGGTGAGCAAAAAGAGCAACTTTGCATCTTTGCCTACACTATACAAAATAAAACTTTTACAGGGGCATTAAAACTAAGCTTATGATATGTATCACACTGCAAAATCGATTTTTGAAAATTCCTTCATTAACACAAAAATAAGATATAATAGGTGGTAGCGCTGATTTGGGGTCTTATGGACTTTTACTTTACAAAGCATTAGCTGTCCTATCATAACATAAACTTATTAATAATAAACAAAAGAAAATAAACAACGAAATTAAACTTATCAGTCAAGTGTATTCAAAGGGAGTCACAATGGCATAAAAATTTTAATTTTAAATGGCCGCTAATGAATTTGAATCCGCTAAAATGTTAATAAAAGTTCCTAAATTTAATCTATTTAATTTTTTTTTTAATTTTATTTTAAGTTCCGTCATCAGTAGCTGCCTTCGATCTTCGAACTTGTTGCAGTCCATCAAGATGTGCATTGAGATTATAATAGGTACAGAAAAAAGTTCATTACCCTATAAAAAAGCCTCCTTAAAGGTAATACCTCTGCGTCTATGATGCTTCTGGATTTGAATTAGGCCAGCTACACACTAGCGAGGTGTAACTAACAGTAACCTGCAACGATTTGTTACTGTTACCTAGAAGTGTAGAGTAATGGCGGTAAACCTTTGATTTGGAACACGAATCTGTCCGTCGAGCGACCGATTATACTAACAAGATTGCAGATACGGTCTGCTATCTTGTTTGTATAATCGGTCGCTCGACACTCTTTTTTTTTTTTTCCTTCTTTCTTTCACTCTAAACTAAAACTATCGAGATTTTCACCATAACGAGATCAGAGGGGTTAGTTTATTTGACGTTAACGACACGTGATTGTGACGTCTCCTTTTTACATCCAATTTTGTACAGCGCACCTCTATCGTGCGGAACTATGCATATCCCATACTAAAAGACATTGATATAAGTAAAATTCTGTAGATATGGTACGTCCTCCCAGCGCTATCTCAACAAATGGCCTGTGTTGTGTTACCCTACAACTAAACGCAAAGACACGCTATTTCCAATCTATTGCATTATACCTAACTATTGTACAACAATGTCATCAAACATCTACAATGTCGTCAAATCCCCTGTGGCGCAGCGGGCGAAGGTCCGCCTGCGACGCAGGAGGTTGCGGGTTCGATTCC
Organism: Eupithecia subfuscata; assembly: GCA_963564075.1. Taxonomy (NCBI): domain Eukaryota; kingdom Metazoa; phylum Arthropoda; class Insecta; order Lepidoptera; family Geometridae; genus Eupithecia; species Eupithecia subfuscata. The sequence continues at coordinate 14,530,863 of OY751099.1, read as the reverse complement.
CGCCTCGGGACAAATGTTTGTACGATCTGCAGACATTTGTCCAGGGCGTTCTGGATGTTTTCTATGTATAATAAAAAATATATATCTATTTAGTGTATTGTATTAAGTATATCAGTTATCTAATACCCATAACACAAGCTCTGCTTACCTTGGGGCTAGACAATGCTGTGTGTCCAGCATTAACGTATCTAGACCGAAGTGCGATCGAGACAACAATACACGCGAAACGTGTTATAACTGTAATGGACTTAAAAAAATATATAAACCACACACACGCAGCATACATAGCACACACACTTTTAGCTCTACTTTTATTTTTAAGGTAGATGTGAAGTTTTTGGAACGAAGTTCCTTATCGCGCGTTGCGAAAGGGGGCTAGATGGAAAAAATTAAGACCAAAAGTTGTAACGACACTTTTTGCTACAGTTGTAAGCCGTGCGGCTGAAATATTATTACAACTTAAACAAAATAAAATTTTATTATAATTCCTTCACTAATTAATCGACATCAGTGATCGTTCAGTTTTCTCCGAGATCAGTTGTGTCACACGCAACCGCGCGTACCATCAGTGCAAAGTGCTAACGCATCACAACAAACGTCGCGCGCGGCACGCCCGATCGCTATGACCTTGCTAGATCATCACGTTTAGGCATGTTGACCGACGACATCACATTTTATTGTTAAGGCGAAGCTAATTGCATGCCGTAACAATGAATACACCGCAAAAAATTTCTATCTCGATCAAAACAGAAACAGAACGTCTCCTGGCCGAAGAACATAACAAAGTTGTACAACGATACCAAGAAGAAAAACAAGAGAGAGAGAAACTTGAGAGCCTTGTTGAGGACCTTAAGAACCAAATTAGTATTCTACAGCAGCAACTGAAATGCGTTGCAGACACCACCGTCAATCCATCAAAAGCACCATGCATGGAGACCTCTAACGCGCGTATTGAATACAGCACGGATGAGGAAGAGCTAGCCAAAGAAACCAATTGGGTGAGAGTTAGGTCTAAGAAGAAACGAAAACTGAACTCGTCGCCGGAGCTTTCACCAGAGACCAACATACCAACAAAAGAAAAGGAAAAGAAAATTCCCCCACCACCACCGATCATAGTAGACGGTGTAGAGAACTACCAGAACTTTTATGACTTTCTGTCCACGGAACATTCAACTGAATCCTTCAACCTAAAAATGTTGAATGGTAAAAGCGTTAAGGTGAACGCCTGTAATGCTGACACATATCGTTCAATAACCAAGGCCTTGCAGGATAACAACTGCCTTTGGCATTCGTACGAAAACAAACAGGAAAGACCCATACGGGTAGTGGTCAAGAAATTGCCTTCTACCTGTAAAACTGAAAGAATAATTGAAGACCTGAAAAATAAGGGCTTTATGATTGAATCAGTAGTGAATAAATTGAGCTGGAAAACAAAGGAGCCCCTCAACATGTTCACGCTCTCTTTCAATAATAATGAAAACTCAAAGAAGATCTATGAAATTAAATACATCCTGGGATGTATGGTTGAGATACAGCCTCTCCGAACTTCCAAACTGATCCCACAATGTAAAAGATGTCAGGGGTACGGACATACACAAAAGTACTGCGCCAAGGGGCCAAGGTGTGTAAAATGCACCGGTAAACATCTGACCAAGGACTGCACAAAGCTCATTGCAGAGAAACCGAAGTGTTTGCACTGTGGAGAACCCCATCCTGCCAGCTACAGAGGCTGCATGGTAGCCAAAGAAATGCAGAAAATGCGAGACAAAGTAATGAAGAAACCATCTTCTACAAGACAACAGCAAGCCTCGAGAGGCAAAGACATGCCCTTGCAGCCTAATGCTACAAGTCGCGCGTCACATGCGCTGCCACCGCCAGCTTTAAACAAGATATCTTTTGCACAAGTAACTGCTGGAAAACCAGCAGTAACAATCCAACGCGCCGAGAAAAACATCGGCCAGAATGATAAACTTGATGAAATTTTAAAGTTAGTGAGTAGTTTTGACGAGCGTCTAAAGAAGATAGAGAATAGCACCAAAACTGCTATCAATAAGCATCCAAAATGATTGGAAACCTTAGAATAATGGCTTGGAACTGTAATGGACTATCAAAACATCAGAAAGAGCTACAAGTTGTCCTAGATATTGAAAATATAGACGTGTGTCTCGTATCCGAAACACATTTCACAAACCAATCTCAAATCCAATTAAAAGGTTACAAAATCTATCATGCACTACACCCAGCTAATAAAGGTAGAGGCGGCAGTGCAGTCATCGTAAAGCAAAACATCAAACATCACGAGAAAAACAAATATGAAGAGCCAGATATCCAATCTGTGGCAATTTGTATGGACACAAAAAGATACAAGCTTACGGTAGCAGCAATATACTGCCCTCCAAGATACACAATCAAAAAAGAAACGTACGTGACCTTTTTTAAAACCCTAGGCGATAAATTTATTCTAGGGGGTGACTTTAATGCAAAAAACACATACTGGGGCTCCAGACTAACCAACACAAAGGGAAAAGAGTTAATGAGCGCTGTGAGAGAAGAGAAATGTGATATCATTTCAACAGGCTCGCCCACTTATTGGCCAACTGATCCACAAAAAATTCCGGACCTGATAGATTTTTTTGTGTATAAAAGCATAGCTTCAAACTATCTACGTGCGAAGCAGTGTTTTGACATGAACTCCGATCACTCTGCAATCCACCTAGAATTGAGCGATAGTGTTTTAAACACTGAAAAAAAAAACCAACATTAGTCAATAAAAATACAGACTGGGAGAAATTCAAAATTGATCTGGACTCTAAAATAGAGCTGAAAGTCCCACTGAAAACTCCGGAGCAACTCGACGAAGATCTAGAAAAGTATGTAAAGCTCATACAACAAACGGCTTGGGAAAATACACCTACCATTAAAACTAGACGAACTAAGAATGTCTATCCCATAGAAATTACACAACTTATAGAGGAAAAGCGTAAACAGAGAAACCGCTGGCACCAGACAAGATTTCCGCAAGACAAAAATATACTTAATTTCCTTACCAAGAAACTGAAACGGCAAATCCAAAAACACAACAGTGACACAACAAACAGTTACCTACAAAGCCTCACCAACGACCGTAGCTCAGATTACTCACTTTGGAAAGCTACGAAGAATATGAAACGACCTATTAACCAGATCCCACCAATAAAAACCGGACCCGGGGAATGGGCCGTAAGCAACGAGCAAAAAGCCGTAGTGTTTGCAGAACACCTACAGAAAATCTTTAACCCACACGAAGGTCAAGAAAATTGTAACATCGACGTATCCGAAATTTGCAATGAAAATCTAGATATTAAGCTTGTCTCACCTAGAGAGGTCTGGAGTGAAATAAAACTAAAGATAAATGCAAAGAAATCTCCTGGGTTCGATTTAATCACAGGAGCAGTTCTACACAACTTACCAAGAAAAGCCTTGGTTAAACTTACCAATCTTATCAACGCTGCGTTCAGACTAAAATACGTACCAGATCTTTGGAAAATTGCGGAAGTAATAATGATAGCGAAACCAGGAAAACCACCACAGGATAAAACATCCTACAGGCCAATTTCCCTGTTGCCTATAATGTCGAAGCTATTTGAAAAGCTATTTCTAAAAAGGCTTAAGCCATTACTTGAAACTAAAAAACTTATCCCAGAACACCAATTTGGATTCAGAGAACGACATTCCACGGTGGATCAAGTTCACAGAATTACCACGCTAATCGAAAAAACACTGGAAAACAAAGAAGTCTGCACTACAATCTTCCTAGATGTTGCACAAGCTTTTGATAAAGTATGGCATGAAGGCCTAGTACTTAAGCTAAAAAAAATGCTACCCATAGAATACGTTGAAATAATAAAATCATATTTAGCAAATAGAGCCTTTAGAATAAGACAAGATGACTTCTTCTCTGAAATAAAGGAAATAAAAGCAGGAGTGCCACAGGGAAGTGTATTGGGTCCGGTCCTTTACCTCTTATACACTTGTGACCTCCCAGAACATGAAAACAACACCATCGCCACATTTGCCGATGACACTGCTATAATAGCCACAGGAAGAACTCAAGCAGAAGCCGCCGAAAAAGTCCAAGAGGCAGTGAATAAAATACACAACTGGACAAAAACCTGGCGTATCAAATTAAATGAATCTAAATCTATTCATATCAATTTCACAAATAAAAGAGAAGACTATCACCCCGTATTCATCAACGGAGTCGTTGTACCATATGCTAACACAGCAAAATATTTAGGCATGACCCTTGACGCCAAGCTACGCTGGAAAGCTCACGTCAAAAAGAAAAAAGAAGAGCTAGAGATTCGCTACAAAAAGATGCACTGGCTAATTGGAAGAAATTCTACTCTAGCAGTACAACATAAAGTTTTATTATATAAACAAGTCCTTATGCCAATTTGGACCTATGGTATACAGCTCTGGGGCTGTACCAAAAAGACTAATGTAGCAATTATACAAAGATTCCAGAATAAAGTACTCAGGGAAATCGTTAATGCCCCCTGGTATGTAAGAAATGGCGATCTTCATCGGGACCTGAAGATTGAATTCGTCGATAGAATAATCCAAAAATACGCAGAGGCTCATGAACAGAGGCTTCATCATCATGTGAACGTCGAGGCTATCCAGCTCCTCGACAACACGGACATAGTGAGAAGGCTCAAAAGAACTAAACCTTTTGAGTTAGTGTAGTGATAGTTATATGTAGTTAAAGTGCATAAGTGCTAATTTTAAAGAACACACGAACCAAGTGTCTTCCCCTTAAATAGAGACAATAAGAAAAGTGCCGATGGACACGTTCTTAGTGATATGTTTTTATAAAATTAAGTTAAAACAAAATTACCCATTAGTCAAACCTATGGCTAGATTGTAATGTTATTCTAGTGTATTTAAATATGTATGCTAGATTATAGTAAAAAAAAAAAAAAAAATTAATCGACAGGAACTTCGTTCCATCCGGGTGTCCCTTGACACCTCTCAAGTTTTTAAATTATAAGTTCGTTACTTATTATACAAAACAACAGAATAATGTAACCCTACAATGGGGAAGACGATGCCTTCACACAGTAGGTACACAGTATTTTAACTACTATAGAAGGCAGCTGCCCCGAACTATGTTCCATGTTCCACTTATGTTGTTCAAAAATAAACATTTTCATTTACATGAATATTGTAAGCAACCGACAGTGATTTACCAACTTGTCGGATGCGTAGTACTGTAGGTAGGTAGACTATTGAACAACACCAATACACTTTCATTATCAGGTAATTAGTATCAGTCTGATATACCTACCAAAGTATAGTAGAGTTGCGAAATATGTAAATAATGCTGAACTATTTGCAACATCATCTAACTGATATACATACACAATTCATTTTATTACATAGATACATCGCTTTTATTTTAAATAGGAAACACTCAGAACGCCCGGAACAAATATCTGGTAAGTAAAATATGCCTTAAAATTTATTACTTTAAAGTAATACTCGCTACGCTAGTGAGTACCCGGCATTAAACACAGAATCTTTATTTACACACAACTGTCGCAAGCATGTTCAAGAAGCCGCTAGCTGGATTTATTACACCGTAGAAATGCATAGAGCGGGCATAGTAGCAATTGGACGCAGCTGCATATCCCCGCTCTATCAAAGAAATAAATGAAAGAGTGGGTTTACTCTGGTTTTTATTCACTTTTGAGTCAGTCCCATTTGCATTGTGCAAATAGATGTCTCCAAGAATCCACGTTGAATAATGTCTCGACGGGTTTGGCAAGATGTGGTAAAGATCGTACGTCTACAGATTGCACAGTCAGCTGCACAGACATGTATATGTCGTGGCCATATCCTAGAATTGATCACTTCATGATGTGACCGACCATTTCAAGAAATAGTAGAATTTCATGAAATGGAAAATACGCGCTGGCCACATCATGATGTAGTCAGGCCAGATCAATGAATAATCAGCGTTTAACGATATAAAAAACTAAACGCACGGCTACTTCATGATAAGGTCAAACAATATCATAAAATAGTTACATTATCCACCGTTAGAGGCGCTGATATTGTTTTGTTTTGTTTTTGACATCTGTGGTTTTCGAGTGTTTGTTTGTTTCTGTTCTGTGATGCATCATGTCGGCGGACAATTATTTAGTTAAAAAGCGAATAATAATGTGCAAATAGAAGACAAAAATGAAGTAAGGAGCCGTTACGATAAAAAACTACAGAAATTTTATGAAAGTCACTCGAAAAACGAGCATAACGTCTAAACTGAAAGCCAACTGCATTAAGCAATTTTTAAATATAAAGTTCCTTCCTAATTCGAATTTTTCATTAAACCTTTTCATCATCATCATCAGCCTATATTAGTCCACTGCTGGACATAGGCCTCCCGTAATAAGCGCCATAGCCTTAAACCTTTTGATGTCATGGAATCCCTACACAAATGATATGGCCAAACGTTGATGGAAATATCATTAAACGTTGATGCTTAAACGATATAGTCAGTTTTAGCTGGCCATGTCATGAAATTCTACCATTTCATGAAATGGTCGGTCACATCATGAAGTGATCAATTCTAGGATATGGCCACGACATATACACTTCCAAGGTTTAACTTTTATTTTACTCGGAACTTTTCAAATAAAAGGACATGCACACGTTTTTCGTACAAAGTGGTCACCGTACTTCGTCAGAATGCGGTACATAAATTATCACAATTACTGTACACTTACTATTTAGTCAAATTGAAAACTCGGAAGTGTATACATATTTTTGCAGCCGATTGTACCTACTGTACTAACGGGTTTTGTGGTTAAATTCCTATATTTACTGAGATTTAAAAAAAATATTGAATTTAAAAAAACTTGAATTGCATACAATGCAATTTTTTTTTCTTTATTTCCTAGAATGTGATACACGGTTGATAAAAAAAAAACATCAAGTGCGAGTCAGACTCGCACAATAAGGGTTCCGTAAGAACTTGTGTCTTGCCAAATTTCATGATTCTACTTCAACGGGAAGTATCAACTCTATAGTTTTTGGTCCATGGAGAGAATCATTTTTTTCATTTTTTTTTGTGTTTTATTAAGTTTCATTTTATTAGTTAAAAGTAATTTTATTATTTGTCACAAATAAAAACATTCTATTCTATTCTATTCTAATCAAAAGTATTTTTTTTGTGAATGAACTACAAATTTACGGGGTTCGGATTTTTTCCTTTACTTGTGCTATAAGACCTTGCTGGTCACCAAATTTCTAGATTGTTTTTTTTTAATAGATTGTTTTTTTCTGTTGTATACTTAATTCAGCATAGCTAAGTTTAAGTCTAGGTTTAAGCACGCCTTTTTGTCGTTTTTGACTTTGTGTGGTTGGCAGGTAGAAAATTCCATCGATATTATGCCCACCATTTGTGTAATTCTGTGCAATAAAATATAAATAAAAATACGTCCACGCCTTCCTGAGAAAAGGGGCTTGACAGACGGACAGACAGACAGACGGACCGACAACATGGTGATCCTATATGGGCTCTTTTTTTCCTTTAAGGTTACCCTAAAAACAGGAAAGTGGACTGTTTCGCACATAATTTGGTCGAGCTCTCAGGAGCCCTGGGGTTTATTGAAATTACTTTTGTTTTGATTCGTAGGTTATTATTATTACTAATTATTTGGTTCTTTGAACCAGTTTCTTCATAAGGTGTGTAGTTTTCTTGTAAATAAGCAAAAACTTGGTTTTTGCGCTTTCGCCGCCGTTCCCAATACGTAATGCTCTTCCCGCTCCTATGAATGCGATATCCTATGCCTATCTTATTCACAAAATGGCACGCATTGTGCTCTCTTAAGCTTTGTAGATGCAGTGCTAACGGTATACCGTTACTTACAGTTCGTTATTATGGGATGGGAGCGCTATAATGTTATGTTGGCGTTATGATTATTAAAATACCATCATATTTTCTTATGCAGAATATTTTATATAAGCGGCGCCGGAGGTTGTGCGTTTGATTCCCGCCTTAGGGATAAATGTTTGTACGATCTACAAAAATTTGTTCCGGGTGTTCTGGTCGTTTCTATGTATAATAAAAAAAACATCTATCTATCTAATGTATTACATTATTTATATCAGTCATCTAGTACCCATAACAAAAACTCTACTGTGTATTGTCCAGCATTATTTATTTATTTATTATATTTGCAGAATATTTATTTTGCAGCATGAGAGAATCTACATTCATACCCATGAATAACTATGGCCTTTAATACGACATCATCCGGCGGGCCTTTGTCACCGCTAACGTACCAGCTATTTTCGAACCGAAGGGTCTGTTGCTTGACGATGGTAAGAGGCCCGACGTACACTAGTCCCATGGGAGTTGGGGAAGCCCATTATGTGGGACGCTACATGCGTCGACACACTTGCGCCTTCCCATCTTGCAAGGACATCCGTGAGGGCGGGTGCGGCGGCAGATTTGGCTGAGGATCTCAAGAGGTGCCATTATGCCGGTCTTAAACCTACACATTTGCTCCCCTTGGAGTCAAGATCCTAGAGGTCCGTGGGGTACCGAGGCTCTTCGGGTTTTTAAAAAAAGTTCTGAATATCTGTTCAAAGCGACGCGTGACCCGAGAGCTGGTGAGTATCTGGCGCAGCGCATCAGCATTGCCATACAGCGTGGCAATGCATCCAGCGTCTTGGGGACGCTTCCGACTGGTATTGATATGGATCAGTTGAGCTACCTGTAGATTATTTGCAACAGTCTGCAGTTAGTTCAATTGTATCAATTGTAAATACTAGTTCTACTATATTTCTATTATTATTATTTGATTGTAATTTTCTATGTCTATTCTCTGTATGTATAATGTAGGCACGGCAAAGGTAGCGGTCACAGAGAGTGGATGGGCGGAGGCGTCTCAGAACCGCTATTTGTTGCGTCGTATGTGGGAGGCCTATGTCCAGCTGTGGGCGAGTGTGAGCTGATATGATGATAAGGCGTGGGAGACAATTCTTACACCACAAAAGTACAGTTCAAACTGTAGTAAGATCAAACTGCATAGGAGCGCCTATTTCCCATTAGCAGCACAACGAAACGGGAAACAAAAAGACAAGTGAGATAAAAACTGGTAATTGGGTATTCCAGGAGTGCAGACCGGCGGCGAATATAATTTATTCAGGAGTTGGCTGGCGTCGATGTTCGAAAGGTTTGATCGGGAATTTAAAATAACACCGCTGGATGATGTAGCTATCAAGAAAATGTTACAAATTTTTGAAAATATTTAGTTAAAAACTGAAATCCGACTACGTAAAAGTCTTAAGCAAACGTTCACCGATCGTCCATATCATTTTCTTTTGATATTTAAATAGTCAGAGGCTCCGAGGGGGCGGAGGAAATGTGACGGAAGAATGGGCGGTGGTCGGCGAGTTTATGGAGTGGTGGGCTCGCCGGCCATATATAGGAGGAAGAGGGGACTCCAGTAGGGCCGTGGTGGGTTTTTTAAATGATCCCGTGGTTCGGTGAAAATGGCGAGAGAGGGAAACCGGAGAGGTTTTAGTGGGTATTCCGTCCTTCTCCGGAGCGGGCAGCAGCGCCCCCTACAGAACAATTCTACCACCGAACCGCGATCCCCAACTCGCATGCCCAGCGTGGGTATTATGGGCACCACCCCATGAGATGAAAGCCAATACGGCACTTAACAGGCTTGCGTCCAGCAGTGGACCAATGTAGGTTGTTGAAGTGAAGTGATGTAATCTATAAGGTTATACTACCAAAGACAGAGCAGTTGCTTCCTACTGTGTATTTTAAGAGCTCTACTGGGAGCATCCAGTAGTTCCTTCGCAGGTTCCATGGGTGCTATCAAATAAATTTTAAAATACCATCTTATTAGCGCCATCTCCATTACTTTCGCAGCTCTAAGAAAATTATGGTCTTCTATTGAATTATTTGTAAAAGTTCTTGAATTTCTGCCGAGGATTTTGATTCCATCACAAAATTTTCTTAATTTTGAAAAGAAGATTCTTATCGAATAACTTATTTAGCAATTATTGAAGGTAACAGGCAGGCGGTTGTTACTCGACGTAACGAAGGGCTATCGTTTTATAGGTTTTTTATTACCGATAATTAATAAAGGTACATATACACTAGCCAAACTCGATGTAGAATGTTTGTAAGCAAACCACCCATACTTAACCTAAAATTCACTCTGTTGCCGCGTCTTTTTACACGCTTTTTATTAGCTTCACCTGTATGTTTGTATGTTTGTTTGTAACCGACTTCTTTGGGCGCGATTTTGACCCACTTTAAACGGCCAGATTTCGTTCAAACTTTGTAGATTTATTGAGGACCGATGACAATACACTAATTTGATAAAATATCTTGATTCCTTTAACTAACAAGGCTATAATAGGTGATTAAAAGAACTTAACAAGTGAAGTTCAATCTCTATTATATGAATAAGTTCCATTAGTAGAAGATAATTTTACACAAGTAGTTACTTGATCCATTCGGTAGCACGCACGTTTCAGAGAATCGATTTAAATCGATGCACTACAATAAAACACCATCCCAACCCTACCACGCCAGCAGAATGTCATTCTTTTTAGAGGATAGCAACCAAAACTTGAGCTGGGATGTGGTGGGTGGGTTCTTGTATCTTCTACTAATGGAACTTATTCATATAATAGAGATTGAACTTCACTTGTTAAGTTCTTTTAATCACCTATTATATTTCATAGTTCCATTAGTAGAAGATAATTTTACACAGGTAGATGTTTAGAGTCTAACTATCTGCTTAAGTGTTTGGTATTTCAGAGCAGTTATCTTTTCTGCTTAATTTGTAGCAGATTTTATAAATATAAAACAAATAGGTGTTTTTAGATTATTATCAAAATATTAAAGAAAAATAATGATGTAAGTACTCAACTTCTTATCAGTCAATACAATCATAACTTCTTATGCATAAAGTATTAATGAAGTGTCTGTTACTATTGTATATCAGCCGACCTAGCAAAAAATTTCTGATGAAATTGGATGGTTATAATTTGGGCAAAGGCTTGCGAGCTCTGTTTCTAGCCAGTTCTGTGCCTTCCTCGATGGAAAGGCCAGCAGCGTGTGCGCTCGACGTTGCAGCATGCCGCTGCAATGTGCGCCGAAAGTTGCAACGCCCCGATTCCGCTTGCTCTTGTAACAATGTACCGAGCATTACTTAGCGACTATGCTCGCTTATGCCGATGTTAATCGGTGATCAATAAATTACTACTAATTTCACTTCATAAGTTACTCGGGGCAGACATAATTATAATGTAGTAAACATTTTTTTTTTTTTTTTTTTTTTTTTTTTTTTTTTTGTAAAATGTGGTATGTATAGTCATATTTGGTTGCTCGCGAGCTGCTGCAGAGGTTTATAATAATGCTGATATATGGAGGTATATAACAATTTAATAACACTAGTTCTTTAGTTAATTTATTCAAAGAAAAATCATAAGATATCAATTATTGATGAAATCTAGAACTGTTTAAGGGTCCCTTGCAAAACTGTATTAAGGTACACTCGGCCGCTGCTTACGAGTATAAACTCCTTATACGAGGCGAGATAATTTATGTTCGTCAGAACCAATTTTGTGGCCTAAAATGAGCCGATCGGTGACTTGACTACATACTAAGTGAACAATATTATAAATCACCTTTTTGGAATTGTTCTGTTAGAATATACTTCTACCACAGCTATGATTGGGGCATTTAAATAATCGATATAATCAATAATGTTATTTTGCTAACAATAATTCCACCATAGCTTATAACCTTCTTATAACTAGTGTTTTAAGGTCCTTCAGAAAAGGAAGCAATCATGACATCTAAATATTATGACTACGATTATAGTGATTTCTGAGAAACAGGTCGCAGTGAAAACGCTTCCCGGAGACAATCGCAGCCCTCTAAGGGTCTCTAAGTCTATGAAAACTTTGTATAAGTATGTGATTTTGGATACCATCGATTCAATAAAGGGAACTAAGCCTGAGAAGGCTAGTTAGGGATTACAATCATTCCTGTTGATTGTTCGTTATTAATTTTGGTAAACACTTTAGAATAATTTGAGAAAGGCGAAAACAGTAAACGTGAAAACCGAATCGGGGTTCCATTCAACAAAAGTGTCACATTTGGCGTTGGAGCGAGATGCGCTACGATCAATCTAAGGTAGACCAAAGTGATGTACTGAGTGAACTACCAAAGTTAATACAGTCGTGTGAGTTTCGTTCTAATTCAGTGTCTGGGTTAATTTTTCCCAATTCTATTATATTATCTTATTGCCGTAGTCTTAACTGTAAGCATTAGTTTTGCGCAATATTATGGGCATACTCTTAGGGCCTAAAAAAACAGCTTGTTATAAGTTATTAATGTGAAATTGTTGGTCCCATTCTTTCCAGTGACCATTTGCGCCCATGCCAGTGCAAGCAGCACCCCGATAGTCATCAGTAAACATTTTATGGGTCATAGTGGGTGTTAGAAATTAAGGATTTCTTAGTCTTTATAATATTATCCATCCTGTCACCAGCATAAATCGAATTTTTGTCTGTTATCAGTTAATTATTATTATTGTTTTGTAATGATGGTCATTAATATTATTATTATTATTTTTTTTTTTGTCTTCAAAACCATTGTGTAAAACTTGTGCAAAACTCGAATCGTGGTAATTTCAAATATTTTTGTGACAACTGTATAATGGTTTACGTTTTTCTTCGGGTAAGGCTAAACTCAATATGTCTGATGAGGTATTAGATATGAAGCCTTAAAACTTGCAGCTTTCATGTTTGTTTAGGTGCAAGTGTATTTTGTTTATAATAATTAAATCGTTTTATTGTTTCAGTAAATTGTTACCAAAACATTTTTCTTAGTTGGCTACTATCATCTAAATATGAGACTGAACTGTAGATTCTAGTCGAAACCTTAATACTTTCATGGCCCACGACCCACATGTCCAGGTCCATCGCGCCGTGAGACGGCTGCGGCGCGTCCCTGCGGGTCGCACCACCGAGGCTGGGCAGTGAATGCGATATAATATAAAAAACACTTTTATGGCCCACGCAACACATGTCCATCTCCATCGCCGTAAGGCGGCGGCGGCGCGCCCCTGCGGATCGCACCGCTAAGACTGGGCAGTGAATGCGTCACTTAAATGGCCCATGAGATACATGTTCGCCTCCATCGCCGCCGTTAGGCGACTGACGGCGCCCGGCGCGCGGGGCGGCGGCGGCAAGGCGGCGGCGGCGCGCCCTTTTGCAGGTCGCACCTCCGAGGCTGGGCAGTGAATGCGTTAACTAAAAAGTTCTCTTAAATAATTTTGATGAATGATACCTACCAATAAATATGGATCCTTGTGATCATTGTTGTACACGAAGATAGCCTTGTTTTGAAGATTACAAGAGGTCGCATAATCTTCAATTTTGATTGTGTTCATAAGAACTTTCAAATTATTTTAAATTTAAAATAAACTTATGGGTACTGTTAGGGTTAGGTGTCAACATTGTTGGTTATTATGATTGTAATGTATGGTGCTAGCAGTATTCATTTTACACTATGATATTGCACCAAAGTGTACTTAATTCTTTATTGTTATTTTAAGTGTTAGACTTATCAACTTAGCTAGGATATCTTTAGGCATATATGACTGAGTATTATTGCTAGTCAGCGAAAATTGGTAACCGTTCAAATCGGTGTATAAAACAAATTGTTCTATATATATATATATAGATAACCAACAGTTATAATAATGCCTTCACGTAGTACCTGATCCACTGTCGCAGTGGAGGACGTCGGTTCGTATTCGGTCGGTTGTGTTGCGCTGACGCTAGGGGCGCAGCTGACGCCGGCGGCGGCGCTTGAGTTTGATTTCGACTGGTACGTACTCTGTGCCTGGCGGTGCGCCATGTACTTACCTGTACCTCCCCCCCCCCCCATTGTTCACCGCGGGTTAACGCGGAGGGCGTCCCGTTTGAAGCTTGAGGGGTGGGTTTTGACGACCCTTGTTTCTCAATTGCTTTAGCAGTTTTGATTTTTCTGACAATTTTGAGCCAAAACGGGTGTCATCTCGAGTTTCGTCTTGAATGATGTTCAGGGACGATTTATCTAGATATTGGCCTATTGCGCGTTTTCGTCTCGATTGAATGTTCGTTTTGTGACATCTGAGTGTATATTCTTACCGTAAACAACTGGAATCTCTTCAGTTGAGTCACCTAGTGCACGACTACATGCACAACATATTATCAAGACAGGATTACCAATTTTGACATGGTGTCCGTCAATATCCCAGTATCAGTTTCGATGGTTTCTAGATTTTTCATTATCGGGGATACAATATTATAATGTATTATATTATTATTATTTTATACCCGCTTCATTATCTACAGAGATATTAGCAAATAGGAGCTCGTTAATTAATTTGGCTTCGATTTCTGTAAAGAAGAACCCAATTCCACTTCAAATATTTTTGCGGGTAGTGCAAAATGTTTTTATCAGCTCAATCTTAGGAAATATTGAGTTTTATGAATATTGAACTCAATGATATGCGGAGTAGTTTAGTTGACTACCTACATGCTTTATGATTATGACCTTCGTGGATGACCTACAGTCAAACCTCCAGGTATTTTACTGACAATTTTTTGTCATCGAAACAGCATTAAGTACGAAATTGTTAGTTCTAGGGATGTAAAATCCAATGGTATGCAAAGTTGATGTCTACTTACTTGCTTTATGGTCTCTGTGAATGACCTACAGACAAACCGCTAGGTTCTTAACTGGTACCTAAGCATCTTTAAATTTTTATGAGTTCTTGTGATGTACAAACCCTTGATGTGCAAATTAGATGTTTATTTGCGCTATTATAACCTTCGTGAGTGACCTACAGTCAAACCCCCAGGTGTTTAGCTCACCCTGTCTAGCCTTCGTGAAGTACCTACAGTAAATCCTCCAGGCAGACTTTAAGATGGTCGGGTATGGTTGAATTGTAAAGAATACAACATCTAGATTATTCTAGCTAGATATTCTAGGTACTTGTTTTATAACCTTTGTGAGTGACCTACAGTCAAACCCCCAGGTGTTTAGCTCATCCTGTCTAGCCTTCGTGAAGTACCTGCAGTAAATCCTCCAGGCAGACTTTAAGATGGTATGGTATGATTGAATTGTAAAGAATACAACATCTAGATTGTTCTAGATAGTCTACTTGCTTTTATAACCTTCGTGAGTGACCTACAGTCAAACCCCAAGGTTTTAACTCATCATGTCTAGCCTTCGTGGAGTACCTACAGTAAACCCTCCAGGCAGACTTTATGATGGTATGGTATGGTTAAATTCTAAAGATTTGCAACATCTAGTCATGAATTCAAAAATGAACTTACCTTCATTGTTCGAGAATTCTATAATTCGACGATATCAACTCACTTGTTTTTGTTCAAGCTTTTTGATTTCTACTTGATACCGCTGAATTGCTTTGGTCTTCACTTTTCCTTTTGTAATTTATCGTAGATTCACAAAATGTATTGCGTAAAAGAAATTTTGTAGTGTGCTTATGCTACCGCGCACGGAAAAAGAATGACATTCTGCTGGCGTGGTAGGGTTGGGATGGTGTTTTATTGTAGTGCATCGATTTAAATCGATTCTCTGAAACGTGCGTGCTACCGAATGGATCAAGTAACTACTTGTGTAAAATTATCTTCTACTAATGGAACTATGAAATATAATACTAAAAATAGTTGCCAAAATATGGCGAAAAAAATTTTTCGATCGTAAAGCACTCTCTGATGCTTCGCATCATGAGTCGTGCAATAGTTTAAAATTAAAAGAAAATAGTGTTAAAAATTTCAATGAATATAAGTTAATAATAGTGTGAATAAAAAAAAATTATTTTATTTTAAAAAAAGCGTGGGGTGCTTTTTAAAATATTATCGAAATGATAATCACTCTACTCATATCTGTCAATAAAATATTTATAACTATTGACACCATGCACCCCACGCTTTTTTTAAAATAAAATATTTTTTTTTATTCACACTATTATTAACTTATATTCATTGAAATTTTTAACACTATTTTCTTAATTTAAATTCATTAAAATTTATTTTCTATTTTTTAGTTCGGTTTTCTATAAAAAGCGTGTTTTTTAGTTTTTTTAAACTATTATTTATTATACGCAATTTACATTACGTGTCACATAAATAATAAATAAATAACCTTTAAATGTTACCATAGAAACAATGCGAGCGAAACCCCGGGCAGAAACTAGAATAATATACACGTTTTCTCAAACACAGTGATGGAATGATGGTTGGTGATTCTGTCACATAATATTAAATCTTATACGTCTTATACCTTCGATTTAAAAGTTAAACTTATAAATTTGGTATTCATGAAGATTTAAATTTTGCTCGGACGTCATTGGAACTAACAGTTACAGCCTGACCTCTTGGAGTATGAGAAATGAAATTTAAATAATCCATGTCTGTATTTTTGTAAGTCTGTGTAAAATTATAAGGTTTTCTCTGCTTTATGGACGTATGCCACTGGACGAAGGATTTTAAAATTCATTTAAAAATACGTCAGTTAATTTAATTATATTTTATTTATTGTTATTTGTTTCTGTGTACTTAACGATTCTCGCTATAGACTTGTGTATGTAAATTGTGTCCACGTGCTATGTCTGAAATAAATGATTATTATTATTATTTATTCTAAGAACGATACGGGCGGAAAGCAGCGGGTCAGATTGGAATGGCCCTGTAATCCAAAATATTTTGATCTAACGTGACGGAATCATTTTATCGAAATCTCAAAACTTACTGTAACCATAGATCTAAGTAAAATTATGTATGGTACGTTCTTCCAGCTCTAACTCAACTAATGGCCTGTGTTATGTTATGTTACAATTAAACGCAAAGACACGCTATTTCGTTCCAATCTCTTGCTAAACCTATCTACTGAACAACAACGATGGAAAGACGCCTAGACCGAAGTGCCACCGAGACAACAACACGCACGCGAAACACGAACGCCGGCGCGGCGACGCCGCCGGCCGGTCCGACTGAGGTGGGTGGACCCTACTTGCACCTAATTTGAGCCTTCCACTTTGGAGAAGCTAGAACCAATCTCCCAAATTTTACTTAGATCGATGACTGCAACCCTGAATTAGTAAGGGTGTTTACTTACTTAAATGTTTTAATAGAATAGAAGATCTTTATTTGTGTGACATAAATAACATGACATTACTTATAACTAATAATATATAAAATTCTCGTGTCACAGTTTTCGTTGCCATACTCCTCCGAAACGGCTTGACCGATTCTCATGAAATTTTGTGAGCATATTGAGTAGGTCTGAGAATCGGCCAACATCTATTTTTCATACTATATTTTTCATACCCTAAGTGATAATTTTAAATTTCCACGCGGGCGTAGCCGCGGGGCGCAGCTAGTAACTAATAAACTTAATGTTACACAAAGAGGTCATCGGATCAGCTTATTGCTGCTATGGCATAAGGGTCATAGCAGCGCTGGTTTTCAACGCTGCCAGGGTGATAAGTGCAGCGCTACTCTCTACACCAATCTTACACACTTAGGTATATGTAGCTTTAAGCAAAATAACAAACGGACCATAATTAACGGTTGAAGATATTTATTTCTCAAAAGAATTACAATTCACTTACAGAGAAATACTTATAATTAAGGTAATATTAGTGTGCCTTATAATTATCACATTTATAACAGTAGTAGGTACGTATTACAATAGAGTTATACCTGAGTTACACAAATATAGTGTTACAAATTTATTATACATTTACACGACGTACGGTCATTTTCTTAAATACAGAAAGCAAACCAAAATCTAGTTGGGGGTACTTTTTATGCTGAGGCAAACCGCGGCGGCCATAACGCTTGCATTATTTTTACCTTAAATCTAATTTAATTTACTTAATAATTTATCTCAGTCATAATGACTAGTAAACTTATAATTTGTTTATAAAAGTTATTGTAAGTAATGATGACTCATTATGTAGAGTCATCATTACTTACACTAAAACATATTTTGTGATATTCATTAAGAATTGCAAAACTGTTATCACATCAGCTAACGCTGGCCTCGTTTGTTTCGTACTATAAAATCGTAGCCTATATAAAATCGTAAATACTCAAGTGGCTCCTATTCATCAGTGCAACCGGTTGACCTTAACAATGATTATAGCGTGACGCAACAGCTGTCTCACTCACTCTACTCCGTATAATAACCAAACCAGTACGGCATAGGCGCGCGCGCTTCACAGACGTGTCACAAAAAAATCAAAATGGCCGACGAACAGACTGCAACCGCTTCTAGCTACTGGTGGGATGAATTAACAAGCCCACTTAACATCTGCCTCATCGCTGTCATTGTGTACCTTCTCTACAAGATCATAAAGTCCAATTTTGAGAGTGATATCGACGTTCCTCCGCCGCCACCGCAATTGCCCAAAATAAGAAAGGATCTCACAGTAGCCGAGCTAAAAAAATACGATGGCACTCAAGCTGATGGAAGAGTTTTGCTGGCAGTAAATGGTGTAATTTTCGATGTCACTAAAGGGAAGAGGTTTTATGGACCGGGTAAGTGGCTTTCCTATTTTGTTGTATAATACCGGCTACGATGGAAATTGTGTGGGTTTTAAGTAAATTTGTAAGTAGCAAAGGTCAGGGAATGTGCGCAACTTTGATATAAAAAACTGTTTTAACATGGCCATGATAACTTATTTTGAAGGTTAGGTTTCAAGGTGACGGCGTAAACATAAAAGTTGAAGGAACAAGGAAGTACTTGATGCAAAAAAATAAATATTTGCTTACATAATAGGTAGGTAGCTATGTTGGAGTGATTTCAACTCTACCTTATTAATTCAATACATAAGTCAAATACCTATGTAGGTACCTCCTACAGGTTAAATGAAAACACAGAGCTCATTATTTGTAACCTAAATTTCTGCGGAATATTAATTACCTACTTACTACTTACCTACGTAAAAACAACATAATACTTTATTCTAAAAGCATTCGATTAAAACATTTTGGTCTCTTTCGTTACTACTGAGGAAGACAAGGTGAATAATACCCAGCTAGAATTGGTTCAACATTCGTTTTCACATAACAGGTTAGGTATTTGTTGTTGCAAGGATGAGGTACACATAGCCGTGTTATCGCTTACAATCCATCAAACAATGACAAACGTTTCTGATAAACCGCTGTAGACTTTAGACAACCGAAGTTTTGAATTGAACAGTGATATCAACATTTCAGTACAGTTGCGGTCATAATTGGAGATATACCTGATAGATTATACTTGCTTGTAAGTTACTGCGATCTAAAATAGTAAATTTCATCTAATTCTAAATTTCAGCCTCACATTATAACTGTATGCTACACGGTATGTACGAGTATAAGCGAAATATTGTAGAATAATTATGGAAAATTATATTCACAATTTTATAATGGTGTTAAAATAAATTATGTTATTTATTTTTGCTGTTTTATTCCGTAATGAAATACATAATAATTAAGCCTCAAATTTAGGGTAAGTATTAAGTGTAAATGATTTTGTGGATTTGAACCTAGGACCGAAATAATAATAAATTTTAAACAGGTTGTAAGCACCACGCATGTCTACAAGACAAATTCTTTAGAATCTAGGTCACCACTTCTGACCGCCACTGTACATACCATATTGATATCACTTTACCTACTCTAGCTCCATACTTGCGTGAGCGTGATAGCAGGACTGTACTCGTAGATTACATTGACATTACACAGTGAATGTTATATTTGATTGTTTTTATTAGTGATGTGCCGAGTCGCTGTTTTGGTGAATCGAGTCGACTCGAGTCGGTTTAAACGGTATTCGAATCCTGACTCGATTCCGGTATTAGAGCCAAGTACTCGAGTTCTATTTTTTGGTATTCGAATGTTGACTCGAATTTCTAGACTCGAGTCCACGGCCGTGCACCGCTTAGCATCCGCGTGGTAGTCTTTCATAGGATATAATAGGAGATACAGCTCGCACGCCTCCGCCTCCAAAACGCCTCCGGCGTCTGTGTGTGGAACTGTGAAGGCCTTAAAAGTTGCAGGTTCAAACTTGTATCAAAAGGCGTTACTTTATTGCTTAGGTAAAAAGAGATCGAGTATGAACGAGTCAACCTAACTCGAATACAAAAGACTCGAGTCAGTTGGACTCGCATAATACTCGTATGACTCGAGTACCGTACTCGACTCCGGCGTACTCGAATCATAATAAATTGGTAATCGAGTAGGCGAGTCCTAAGCAGGAATCGAGTCTGACTCGAGTCAAGCCGTGCTCGGCACATCACTAGTTTTTATATCTTCATGCCAAAATTCAGAAAACGAGTGCGACGCCGCGGGAAGAAGCTAGTTTCGTTCAAATGAATGCTTGGCTTAAAGATTTGCTTCCTGAAAACTATACCTCAAATTGAACAACGCCAAAAAAAATTATTCTGAGAAACATGTTTTCAAGCGTGCTTCAAGCGCTTACATATGTTGTCGAGTAACTCAACAATATATTGTACCTATTTATTTCAAGCATGATAAGCAAGATTTGGATTTAGTCTTGTTTCTTCAGTTTCACGAGGTTCAATCTTCCGATTGAAACATTTCACTGTGCCCAACTTTGCAGTAGTATTCAGTATCAGTTCGGCTCATGTTATCTGTCACCACAACCAAAACGTTTTCTGTAGATAATATAATCTTTGTAAGCCATGCCCATTCCATAAACTTTACTGTAAGGACGTGAGAAAAGGAATTGAAAGACTATTTGAACCAAGTAAGGTCTTATAGAAGGAATACCTTACTCAGGTGCATTATAATTACACAGATATAAGGAATACTGATGTTGAATTTTTTCAATTAAAACTAGGCTACCACAGTAAAGTTGTTAAATGATTTTAAGCCAATAGCAATTAATTATGATTTCGTCCTGTCCATCTAGTCGATTTATATTTATTACTGTGTGTACTTGTGATATTTGGCAAGAAACAAGGTTTTACAGTTATACGGAACCCTTGGTGCACTCACACTTGACGTTTAATTTTTCACAATCAAGATGCAACCAAACAGATAAGATAGAATTTGTATTTTGTATTTGAATTTGTTTATTCCATCGTAGGTACACTTGATGTCGTTACATTCTATATTTATGTACTATTTTAATAATTCCATGTATAGGTATTTCGTTATAGGAAACACCATAAGGTACAAAGGTAAACCAAAAACAGACAGACATGACTGAAAATTAAATAAAAATTTAATGAGATAAATAAATTAATTAAGGGTATGTCAAAGTATGCTGTTGTTTATGGGCATTGTCAAACTATACTAAAAATAATGTACAATGATAATAAACAGAAAATAATGGTGATAACAATGTCAGAAATAAAATAATTTAAATTAAATTTACATGTAAATAGTATGACTGATACACTGACGAATAGACCTGAATTGACCAGCATCCAACAACCTGTCTTGAATCTCATGTAAGGGGGTCGTTCGAACCTCACGATGGTCTCATAAAATGAAGTAGAGGTTACTCCATGAACAGCAGAGATGGAAGAACTTAAATAAACAGAAAACCTTACCTTCCTAACCTAAACAATAGGTAATCAAGTAATCATAATCAATTAAGATTGTTTAGATTCTGAAACTAACAATGGTCAATAACAAAATAACCATAAGAATAGAGCTACTCGACTTCGATGATTTAATAATGATAAAGATTTTTTTTTGTAATTATAAAAATAATATTTTTATGAGACATGGATGTTTTTTTTGTTTCAGGGGGCCCATACGCAGCTTTTGCTGGTAAAGACGCGACCCGAGGACTTGCTACTGGACAAGTGGCTGCATCAGAAAAAGAGTATGATGATGTCAGTGATCTAGGACCTGATGAAATATCCTCGGCAAAGGAATGGGAAGACCAATTCAGGGGTAAATATTCTGCTTTGCTTGTAACTGAGACCTCTTTATTGATTTTTAAGAATTCCGTACCTCAATAGGAAAAAAGGAACCCATATAGGATCACTTTGTGGTCTATCTGTCAATCGATTTTTCTCAGGAATACGTGGAGGTTTCGAGTTGAAATTGACATCAAATACTCAAGTCCGTAATCTCTTGGAGTCTCAATATAAATAAAACTTCTAAATCAACGCAATCAAAAGTTAAAGCCGTTTATGTCCGAATATTTTCAAATTTCCAAGGGAATCACATGCACACAAAACCTAGGTATAGGGTACTTCCCATAAACCTAGTATAATGAAATTTGGAAAGAAATTTGGAAGGCTTCTTACCGCAAGTAAAGTAAAAAATCCGAAATCCGTAAATTTGTATAGTTTATTCACAAAATAAAATACTTTTCATTCTTGGCATGGACCAAAAACCTATGGGATACTTCCCGCTGACCTAGGATCATAAAATTTGGTAAGAAGCAAGGTCTTATAGCAAAAATATAGGGAAAAATCCGAAATCCGTAAATTTGTAGTTATTTCACAAAAAAAAATTTAATCTCGCCATGGACGAAAAGCTACAGGGAACCTATTTCCCGTTGACCTGGAATAATGATAATAAATGGCAAGAAACTTATATACTGTAATCTTACAATTATACGGAACCCTTCGTGAGCGAGTCCGACTCGCACTTGATGTTTTATTTTTGTGTAATTTCCATATTTTTAAAATTTAATGCTTTTTTGTCAATCAAAATTTGTAAATACCTACGTGTAGAGGTGGACTTACTTTGTTACTTAGAAAAATAGTATCCTATCCGTCTGCCTTATTCTCTACTTTTGTTTTCTTTTTCAGAAAAATACGACATCGTCGGTCGTCTTCTTAAGCCCGGCGAGTCACCAAACACATATAGCGACGATGAAGGTGAAGACAAGAAAAGCCAATAGAAATCTACTCACATGATCTTATACTTTGTTGGAACTTTGTACGTCTTATAATTTTAACGTGTCTGACATTTTGATAGAGTCGATCAATTCGAAATCGAAAACGATTTGATAAATGAATAACCATTTTACTCGCATATTTAATTATTTCACTCGCGTCGAGTATTTGTATTCAGTTCTGGTTAAGACGGATTAACATAGCCTTGGGAGCCATGTACTGAAACAGAAAACATAATAATTATTTTCACTGTCGTCTGGTTACGAAGAACTTGCCATTAGGTAGGTTCTTGATATCCTTAGAAGATAGTAACGGATTCTAAGAACTTGGTATTCCAGTCCCCAAAATATAATCCATTATTTTCTGGGCATCGTTTACGTTACTAGTTATTGACGTGACAACGTCTTATAATTCGATAGAGCCGGCTGCACGCACGAAAAAACATGACGTCATGCGGCGTTACCTCGCTCTGAGGCGTTCCATGAAAGGCTTGAAGTGCAAGCGAGAGCGCTCGACATCCGTCTCTCTCCTACTTGAGTGAGCGATGCGTCTGCGTGGACAGCTGTACTATAGTACATTTACATGTTTTGATCGAGTATCAAATGCTACCATTCCATCAGTATTTTCTTAAGACGTTGTCACGTTCAACTATCGTCAGTAAACCGACTTTACAGACAACCAATTTTTTTTATCAATAAAACCATACCTTTTCTGATCGAAGACAATAACCTAGTAAGATGTAGATATTGTTGAGAGATTCACTAATAATAGATTCAGGCGTTACTTTGCGGAAAGTCTTTGCAAAATATACCTAAGGATAAAAATATTTAGTAACAATTCCGCGCAAAACCTTCTCTGATGATATTCAACAAAACGCAAATTCTTCAAAATCTCTGATTGCATGGCATATTAATTTGTAAGAGGGCATGCGAATTACATTTTGTTGAATCTCATCAGAGTAGGTTTTGCGCGGAATAGTTACTAAATAATTTTAGCCTTATATTATTTTAGAGTTTCACTAGCTAGTTGATAATAGTAAAAAATGTTTGTTCTTGGGTAGGTTTAGTCTAAACAATTCCTTTTCACTCTTCACTCAAAACTTTAGTGTTTTTAAAAATGTTAGAAGGTATCTTTAAAAAAAGACACGATTTATCTTCATAATTAATAACAATTTTAATTGATTCAGTGATTCCAGTAGCTGGATCGTAGTTTTAGTTGTATTGTTGGTTCTTGGTAAGCGGCTTTTACTTATTTCTTGTACCTATAGCTGTTGTCGAGATCTGTAGGTAATATAGACAAGATAGATGATAATTTCTTTATTTAAACTACAATTTATACATTATTTCAATGACCAAAAACGCGTAGGTTTAATGCATTTATAATTTGTATTTTATAGTACCTATAATTAAAAAAATTGCAAAGCACCGACATGACAGTTGCTTATGGTATAGACTGTCGAATTTGGAACATAAAAAATATGGGATTATGGTGATTTTGTAATAATATATTCATAGAAATGACGTTACGTTGCACGTTTTATAAAATACAACTGAAGCTAAGGCAAAAATGAGGCGTTAAAAAAAACATTTTTACCATAAGACTCGAATAAGGGCACTTTTGTGCAGCGATGTCACATAATGTTAAACGAATGTCAACTACCTTCAATCAGGAGGGACAAGGCAGGTTTGACATGAAATCGACACTCTAAGCACACTCTTTTAAGCCAAAATACTAATTTTCCATTATTTTTTACACAAAACACCTCATTTAATTGTTGAACGGTAAACTAGCAAGTTTACAGTTTACAAACGGTTTAATTTTAAAATGATTGTGATATAACGTCACTATTTAAGTTTAAAGGTAGGTAGGTGTTTGTAAATCATTAAAATTATGATTAAAAATGTTTTATATAAGTATATTTGAGTTTTTATTTCTATGATAACTATCATCTCTCTTACTATTAGGGTCCCATTATTAGGTCCCTGTTGTATGCAATTTGTAAGTTAAGAATCCTTATACTTACTACTCGTAAAAGGCTGTATTCATAACAATGTTTTTTAAAGATTTTGAACACATACTTTCTCTCGAAATAGTTCAGTGCTCTTTTAAATTCCCAAAAGCGATTCATATTCAATGCACGAGACTCTTCATCACTCCGAGACCAATAATCGAGGCAGATCGTGACAATATTTTGAACTAAGCTTTGTTGGTTCTTAAAAAATCTAGGACATTTATCTATTCGAGGCTGAGTTTGTGCTAGGAATTTACCAACAGTTTATGTCTTAGCTTTAGCTGAGATAATGCTACCCATAGAAAAGTTAATGGGTATATTTTAATGTTGACTAGAAAACATTTGGCCACAACATCTTTTGCGAGAGCGAAGAATTCGAATATGTAAATTGTAATAGTAGTTGACTTTTCTAAATAGTAATTTGTTTTCGTTAAAGTAATAGCTGCTTGTTGTATTCTTGAGTACTACATACTTATATTATATAAGTCATACTTTTTCGTCAGTCACAAAATGCTAGGTTTCCTTGTAAAATGGCTCTGCCGGGAAAATTGTGTCGAACCAGACGCAGAACCATTCACCTGGAAGTTAAAGTATCATATGTCTTCTTTTATCGCCAAGTTTGCTTTTTAGGAAGACCTCTGTGGCGCAGCGGGTGAAGGTCCGCTTGCGACGCAGGAAGTTGCGGGCTCGATTCTCGATTCGGACCAAATTGTTTGCCATAGTCTATAGATCTCTAGATCTATAGTTCTTTGTATAATAAAAAATACCGATATCTGTAATGTAAATTCAGTTTTCTCGTATTATATACCCATAATACAAGGTCTGCTTAGATTGTGGCTAGATGATGCTGTGTGAATGTGAACTACCCAGCATTATTTACCTATGATTTACTGGTTGGAAGGAATGGTTACCGATGACCTTGTAGGCACACACAGGCAGATGAATACCTAATCTTGGAAATGAATGCCAAAAAAGGTGGTATTTACTCAATAAATTATTGGAGCAATTTATTTGTGTTAAAGTTTAAGTTGAATAAACGTTTTATAGATCAAATACGTTTAAAGATACGGCTTTGTGTTACACAAAATCTAAATATAAAATGAGCTCGATAATTCTCGGCCAGATATGAAATACGAGAATTATCGAGTCAAAAGGCTTGAAAACTGGAAACATAAACTTGTACAGATTTCCAGGAAAATTTCAATACGGGGAACGTAATACGTTACGCATTAAGAAAACTACGAAGTGTTTCAGTTCCTATTGATTGTGTAATTCTTTGCCTAAGTCTTCACGTGTTAAGCTACATAATGTAGTTGCATGCATGTACAGAGAACTATCATGAAATTAGATTTGTCAAGATTGTTTTCTTATTATTACCTATTACCGGTTTTCATTAGTAGAAATATACTCGTAATACTACACTCGCGTGCAACTGAATCGACTCAAATCGTACTTTGCACAAAAAGTAGATTCAGTAAAAAAGCATTGGGAAAACCGTTCCCCTGGACGCCATTGTACTCGGCCTCTTCTGTCGTTACCACGGAGACATATTCTGCTCTCGTCAATAAACAGGACGGAGCTCCATTGCTCAATGGTCAACTTATGGTGTTCTCGAGAAAATTGAAGCCAGGCTTAACGGTGAACTGCGGTTAATCTAATGAGTTACTGATAAGAAAAGGGTCACTTGAGCCTTCAAGTTGATTTAGTCTCTCAACCAGTGGGTACCGCAGCAAGCTCATTGTTGCTCATGTTTTGACCACACCTCCACCCACCATACCTACTGAAGGAAGGACCATAGAGGCATAGACTTTAATGTTTTCAAATAAAAAAAGTTGTACATAAAATCCGTTTCCCGAAAAATCAGATTCATGTGCGAATGTACATGTGGAATCGATTCAGTTGCACGCGAGTGTAGATTAGGTAAAACCAGACATATATTGCCTGATAGGTTGTAAGCAACTTAACAGACATCATCAGCGAATTTAATGAGCGGAGCTCTTTGTGCCTATATAAGGTACCGATAACACAACTAGCGTGGAATTTCTCAGAAGCATGATGTTATATGAATTTTCTCGGTCGAGAAACCTTTGCCCTAGTATTCAGCAATTTCCTAGTGATTTCCTGCGCAGCCCACACAGTAGAATGTAATTGGTTGAAATTCTATTTTACGCTCTATCACATTTCAACATTTTACCCAGACAATTTATAAATGCTGTTCAATTTGGATCTTTATTTACTTTTTTCAGAATAGCTGTATTATTTTTTAAGTGGCTCTGCTGTACAAGCTTGCCATTAAAAAAAAACCCTACTGCGTTCATTTCCTAATACTCAATAAAAGCCCCGTCATAAAAATAGCCCCGTGTTTCATCATTGTGTATTTCGAAAACACAAGCTCTGTATTTTGGATTACGTGACAATTCCTCGTGTTCGTTTTATCCAAATGGGAAATATTTTATAATGCAACGTTGACAAGTTTCTGTACATGAACTGCCATATTAATAACTAGTGAGCGACCCGCCCCGGCTTCGCACGGGCGGACATTAATTTTTAAAAAATTTGGGATAAACGTAGGTTTCTAATATTTCTGTGGCAGGACATTTTATACTTTTATCAAACTGCCCCGTTGGTCGCGTGTTCAACCGCTGATAATGTGGTCTCGGGTTCAAATCCCGGGTCGGCCCAAGATTTGTGTTATTGGGTATTTTCTAGCATGAAATATTCACTGTAGCAGCCCGGAGTAAGGAAATTGGCGGTGTTAGATGGCTTAACGTGCTTTCCGAGGCACGGAGGCGTGCCTCAGAAAGCACACTAAGCCGTTGGTCCTGCGTTTGACCTCTCCCCGGTCGTGCCCGCCCCCGGTGGATATCCCTTAGTCGCCTCTTACGACACCCGTGGGAAGAGTTGGGGTTGTGCAAATTCTAAGCCGGGACCACACACCAGCGCACACACTTGTGCACTATAATATGTCCTGCGCATCTGGCTAGTCTCCGATGAGATTGGCCGCCGTGGTCGAAATTCGGCTAGGAGGACATTAATTATTATTATTTTTACCTACTTCCTTCGCTGCGTTGCCCGGGTGCGGCGTCATTTATTTTTCTAATAGTATTTTGTTTAGATTGACATTTTTAAATTAGTTATATCTTTTGAATGGAATGTCCAATTTGAATAATTCTAAAAGTAATCAACAGGTATTGAAACAGTCTTAATTATGAAATGATTTATTTTGATAAGGATTAATGCAGAGGTATGGATAACATGGTCAGACTTTGGTCAGTATTTCTATCAACTTTTAAAAAGTTAAAAAATATTTATACTGACATAACTACAATAGTTGGACATATGGTATCGCTGAGTTTTTTGTAGATATTTATAATAGTCTTAAAGTTTAGATAGTAATTTATTCACAAAGAAAATTATACTAGTATTTACAATTATAGTCTTTAATATTGTAGAACATTTTTTTATTCTATCATCAATAGTTTCCGCAGCGCATGCGATGATAGACAATTTATGGCAAATTTTTTTACACCTTGGGTTACATTATTGAAGTTTCAGTAGGGATCCCTAATTTTTTCAAGAAATAAATATAGCCATGTTACTCAGGGATAATGTAGCATTCTAATGGTGAAAGAATTTTTGGAATCGGTTCAGTAGTTTTTGAGTATATTCGTAACAAACATACAAAAGTACAAATCTTTCCTCTTTATAATATTAGTATAGATATATATATATTAACTATATATATTAAGTGGTAGTTAGGTTTCTGCCTCTGATCTATCGAAAGATTGTTGAAATCATCGCAACCGATATCCTCAAATGCGATTACCCGAAGAGGTCAAACCAAGTAGGTACCTACAATAAAGAATAAAAAGATGTCCAGAAATTCCATGCCTGCATAATGTAATAATTAATAGCACAGCTGTTTAAACATAACTTTTTTCGTTCACCATTTCACTTGAACACTTCTCGAGATCTCTTTGAAATTTTAATTTAGGAGGCCCTTACCCAGTGAAAAAAGTCTCTTTGAGTAAGTTAAACGATGAATTTGCCGTTTCTTTCACAGTAGTTTTTATATTTTAAATAAATACTGGCGAATATCTCGCTTCGAATTTAAATTGAAAGCTGTTTGATGAATTAAAATGAGTACCTAAGCGCAAGTAAAGCAAGCGCCTCTCGCGGTTTTACGGACTGCAAAATTGTATCAACGGAAATACAACATATCAAAGTTTCCCACTCTCTCGTAGAAGTTCGCGACATCAGCCATATATTCTTATAAGAAAGTGTTGGCTGGAACAACTCCGACAGTAAGTCTTCATTGCGGGTACAATCGGAAAACTCATGACTGACGCAATATCTGAAGTTTGTAGAGCTATAGCGAAGAACTAACGGAAAAGAGAAATATTGTTGTTATTAATAAGAAAGTACACTTCTTAATTCTGCGAGGAGACATCTGTGTAATCAGAAATCTTGACCATACGTTCTGGAAGTTTATTCCGTAAATGCTTAAGCCTCAGGACAAAATCGCAAACGTTCCAAACGTTTGCGTAGACGTGTTTGGTGAATAGCCGGAAGTGGAGTTTGTTATTTTCAGTGGAACTCTTGACTTCCAAGCAACCCTCTCTGAAAATACAGGTTTTAACTTAGCACCACAGTTTCAAATTTAAAACTGCATTATAACTTTGATCCTGCTGATGTTCAGAATATGGAATTTCAGTATGTTAAATTATAAGGCAACGCAAACAAGAACGGCTTATCTGTTACAAGCAGTTGTGTGGTGGTAAGTTATAATTCGTCGGTGTGAGAACTTTGTGGCATAGAGATCCTGAGTTATTACAGGTACCTGCTGAAGTATCCTTAGAAATGGGGTGTTTCCCTGCCATGCAATGTGTAACGTGGATCAACCAGCTGGAAGGACACAGTTTGAATGTGAACTTTATTTCGAAAATTACGTTTATTGCTCCGAAGGTTGTTGAGGACATTTTATAAGTTATTAGAGCTAACAAAAGTCTCTACCTACATAGATTGAGGCCAAACGAACGTAATTTGTTGATATGTGAGTCGCGTAAAATAAGTCGTTTTCTACAAAAATCCTGCTTGTGTCACATGGCGACGCTAAGTGAATTGTCATATCTGTTGAAAATAGGCATTTTACGTAACTCGCAACTCAAAAAATTATGCTCTTTTAGCCTCAGCCTTCCTGCCGTTTTATTTAGGAATGCTTATATTAATAAAACTTCACAATAACTTAAATAATAATAACCTTCCGCCAAAGATCGTAGTAGCCCAAGATAAAAGGCCTATGCTGAGCCATTGTTTGTAAGTTATTTTTAGTTTTATTTTAATTTAATATTTTTGTCTTGATTTTTGGTAAACGTCCTATGATACCCGCGACACTGGATTGTTGCACTGCGGGTTCCACTGGTACTGTATATTTTGATGGCTTTGAATTTACTTATTACTTATTGCCACATAGGAAATAGTAAACATGTTATTTTGTTGTTGTTTGTAGCCAATGTTACTTGCGCCAAGCTTTCCGCTATATCAGTACAACGCGCCCATCCGTGGCTGCCACGTCAAGCGATTCTAACCTTTCCCATTTGTAAATTAACATGAATGTTCTGTTCAACCAAGTTGAAAAGTTAATTAGGAACTTATACTTAGATAGCTATCTGTCTGGCAATTACTCTACCTACATACTTGCTCCTTAGCACTAAAGGCTGTTCAAAGAGTTAAGGTTTAGAGCAAACGGACCACGTTTTTTAATAAAAATTACAATTTCCATTTTGGTCTGCGCTGTTGGGCATTTCATGATGAGCCATATGTGTGGGACATATAAAAATCTAAAAAATACCTTAAATCATATCTTAATTCTTCATAATAAAAGACATAATGTTTTTCTTGTACCCTTTCATTCCACAGGTAGGGTAGAACAGGTAGCTAATAAGACTGTAACTTTTAGTTGAAACAGCAAGGAATTGTCGACACTAAAAGCAGCTCGTCTGATCCACCCGTAAGAAAGTCACGTGGCGTCTTTAGAAGCAGGTAATATGATTCGGTTTACCTCCTAAACGCTCTGAACTTGTTCAAACATAAGTTGCGCCATTAGCATTAAGTACAGAGTAAAATAGAGTACACCGCAAGCCTCATTTGCCGTTTCACATAGGTACAGAGTAAAGAGTAATTTAACCCTTTTGCTCGGGAAGTGACATGATTCTAGTAGTGTATTGTAGGGCGTAGAAACTTTCGATATAAAATAGCGCATGGAGGATCGATTTTTTAAGTTTAAATATCACATAGACTTACTAGAAAACATAAATAAATAAATAATGCTGGACAATTCACACAGCATTATCTAGCCCCAAGCTAAGCAGAGCTTGTGTTATGGGTACTAGATAACTGATATACTTAATACAATACACTACATAGATAGATATTTTTTTATTATACATAGAAAACATCCAGAACACCCTGAACAAATATCTGCAGATCGTACAAATATTTGTCCTGAGGCGGGAATCGAACCCGCAACCTCCTGCGTCGCAGGCAGACCTTCGCCCGCTGCGCCACAGAGGCCGTCAACATGCCTTTAGCTGAGGATTTGTTTTGTTGGAAATCGTTTTTCAGATCCATGCGATACAGACTACGCCCAGTGCGCGGATCGTTAGATATTTAATTACCATGGTAAAACGTATCTTCACAAACTTGTATATTATAGGTATGTTACACTGATAACTTTAGCTGTTTCATTATTTTTATCTTTGTAGGTATGTAGTGTAAGTATTTGTTTCGTTTTCTTTAAATATTTATTCAGTGCCACCGTCTTTTTTGTTCTTTAATTTCCAGTTCATCCCAAGGTTGCCTGGAAGAGATCGCTTTCAGCGATAAGGCCGCCCTTTATACTTTTTTTTTTCTAAGCTTTTCTCTGTATTGTTTCCTGTATTTGTGTGGTATAATAAATTGTTTTCTATCTATCTATCTATCTATTTTTTTATTTTTTTCATTTGAAACCTTCTACAGTTGGGGGAAAACTTAGATACTTGTATCGTTTCTCTGACTCGTGTATAATGTAATATACCAACATAGATAATAAAAACCATCTGATGCGATTTAAGAATAGGTATGTTCAGAAAGGCTGACAGATAATACTATAAATAAAGCAATAAGATTGGATGATAACATACATTCGAACAACACGATGATGCAGTAAAAAAATTACAACATCTGAGAATAATAGAAGTTTTATATGACTACCATTTAGTCACGAGCACAAAAAAAACTGTTTCATTTGTGTCTCTTTCGAAATTCTCGTTTACTCTACCTGACCTTTTTCCGCCCAAGGCCGGGATATAATTTGATTACCCGCGTTACACGATTGTTTTGTACATTGTAAGGGTTCAATTGAGGCTGGACAACATTAAATTATATTTTGGTCGAACCTTTACCGAAAATCTGAATTTATGTTGCCAGACACAACAATGTTCTATGAAATATAAATTATCTTATGTTTTGTGAAATTTTCAGCATTTAGTCTTATTTTGAGTGGCTTGGGTGGAAATTTACTTACTTTGCTTACTTTTTCAAACTGAATTTTAGAATATAATCCTGAAAAATAATTTTTCCAGTGGAATAATCTACCAAGATTATACTACTTTCATCTCATCAAAAGTTAACAGACATTTTGGAAGAAATTGAGCTGAAAATTGCCCATTGAGGGTTTATTAACCAGAATCACTTGTGGTTATTAGTGTTCTGAACATTAAACGCGAAAGCGATTTGACCTAAGTGGTTAACGATTTCTAAAGCAGACAGTCGATTACGTAATCTCCCAATGGAGAAAGTTTAAAAAAAAATGGTCAAGCTACATCATTAGAACAAGTATTTTATGTAAATATTGCACACAATCTGGACCTGAAAAAACACATAGGTTACTTTCTGTTTAAAAAAAAACGTCGGGAGCATGAGCAGAAACTAATATTTGATTGAACATGGTTTTGAGTGTCAATACATCGGGTTATTCCAGTTTTCCCCCTTGAAATCCCCCTTGAGGGGGAAAACTGGAAGTAAAAAAAAAGAATTCCAGTTTTCCCCCTTGAAGATTAGCCTCAAGGGGGAAAACTGGAATTGATTTTTTTGAAATGTTATAACTACGTATGTTTGGATAGTTGTTACCACTTTACGCCAAACCTACTGAAACGTTCGGGCTGAAATGTTGCATAAATGTAGTTCTTGGCTTGTTTTTCCATAAAATAGACTACTTTTTATTACCCAAGAAAAACGCGTGCGAAGCTTTGTTCGTAGAACCATATAACAAAGAGCAACAAACAAACAAATCTAATTTGACAAATCACAGAACAATGAACACCATTTGATACTCTCTGACTACACACATCGATTCATAATCGAAATTGATACGAACGACTATTTAACCGCATAAATTAGAGCCCGGGTATTGCTTTGGCAGAAGCGGCCCAGTCAGGATAAATGAGTACTGTGGTCGCACGCGATAAATACTGCTCTGCCCCTTGCCAAATACAACGGGCAAAAATAGGAGAAATCCTAGAACGACTTCAGTTTTTGTGAAATACCATTGTATTCACTGAAAATTTCTCAATTTTCTACTTTCCACTCAACTACGGGAAAGCTAAATGGAAGGAATTTGTTTTAAGCAGTCTGTGTTTGCTAGTCAAGCTTAAGCTCAACAGTCCAGTACTGGACGCAGGCCTCCCCCTAAGCGCCTTGTTGGCTTTTATCTCATGGGGGTAATGCCCATAATCCCCACGCTAGGCACGCGGGTTGGGGATCGCAGTTCGGTGGTAGAATTGTTCTGCAGGGGGCGCTGCTGCCCGCCCCCGGTGGATATCCCTTAGTCGCCTCTTACGACACCCGCGGGAAGAGTTGGGGTGGTGCAAATTCTAAGCCGGCACACAGCTGTCTCATCATACATCGCGTAATAAATATTATGTGTGAGTACTTCATTTACAGTATAAGCTAAAATAAATTACTCAACTAATTTTGATAAAATTAGTGTTAATATCGTTACGATTCGTTACTTTAGCCCGTCTGACAAAGTTTGCTTTATACGAATTTATACGATCACTGCAAAAATGTTCACAACACAAATTTATTGGATCAGTATGTATTTCTAAATTGAATCCATTAGTCGTATAACGCGTGTTTGGTTAAAACACAGCAATATGATATTGTCTGCGAGATTAAGCTTGGCAGACATGTGGGGTTATTCGGTAGGTAATTACCTACCTGGCTATTATTAATATTATTATTATTTAAATCACTATTGTCCCAATGCTGACGGCCTTTCTTTCTTTCATAATAGTAGATTGTTTTACAAGGGACTAAACCGTCCCATTATCTACGAGGTTGACAAGACTGAGTTATAATGGGTGGTTTTGGCCCGAGTAAAACACTCTACTTTTCACTTCGATTGCGAGAAAATAAAAAGAGAAGAAGAATAAAAAGAAGAGTCTCTATCTGACCCGCAACGAAACAGTTCGCATTCTACCGTGAAGGGAAGAATCAACCTTCATAAAACATCACCAAGAAGGTTCTATTTAAAAAAAAAGATTGACGGAGCACCAAGAAGTCGAGTTTTTATGTAAGAGAACGAGTGCTTTGTACGGGCTGTTGATTTTAGACAAAAATTAAAAACAAAAAATACTTTTTAGCCTTAGGTATTAAACTCGAGTTTTAGGCCCCCTAAGCTACACTATTAGCACAGCCGATACACTTTTTGAGCAACAGAAGTGAAAACATTATTTTTCATTCGTTTGTGCAAAAACGTAGCAATATCATAAGAAAACAAAAGGATAGCATAATGTTTTCCCTAAAATAATCCGTGTCACAACACATTCGCTTAAGCAAGGAAATAATCCGAGACGAATAATTCCAGAACATTTGTCCCAACTACTCTAATGAATAGACAAAGGAACAACCCTATCGATGTGCCCCGAGGAAAATGGAGTAACTACATTTAGGAGATTTTCAGAAATATGGGACGTACCGAGACCTTGAGTCATAATCATTTAGTTACATATGAACATAGAGTATTAAGGTTATGTGAGATCAGAAAGTGAATATTGTGTGTATCAACGGATTTGCTAGTTATTTTTACATTGTAAAGTGTTCGGTCTGTAGCCAACAAACGTGTCAGTTTTTTATACTTCTTACTGCTGGAACCAATAGATGGCCCGCCAAAAGTTATGTAGAGCAATACTTCGCAGGGCGCACGCGCTAGGATTGCGCGCCATTACCATGCGCGTCTGTCAGCTTGAAGCATATATATTTTATGCTTCATGCGCCTGTAATTTCTACTGGACCAAACCTTTAAAACGCAAGGCTGTTTTAAATCCTCGAAAATTACCATCTGTCACTAAATTCATTATTCCCAAAGAGCGTCCTATCTTGATTGAGCGAGATTACGCGCAGTGCAGGAAATTGGGTCACTCTTTTCTTCGGGAAACTTTATTGACTGAGGTATAATTTTGCCTCAGAATTAGGAGCAATATCATAATGTATTTAAGGAGCTTGACTGGTGTAAATAGTAGACAAACGTAATAAATAGTAAAGTACATATAGTAAAGTAGTCCTACTACTTTACTATATGTCTACTATTTACTTTACTATTTGGTTACTTGCCTTAGCTATTTCTTTTGAAATGACAATTTACTAAGTTGTAGTCCATTCTCTTTT
Organism: Eupithecia subfuscata; assembly: GCA_963564075.1. Taxonomy (NCBI): domain Eukaryota; kingdom Metazoa; phylum Arthropoda; class Insecta; order Lepidoptera; family Geometridae; genus Eupithecia; species Eupithecia subfuscata. Next base: position 14,495,172 of record OY751099.1, on the reverse strand, counting down.
ATCAAGGTTAAAAAGTTTCTTGCTAAAACTAAGTACATTCAATTATGGCTAATGCCGCACTGCAAAATCTGTCCGCAAGATTTTTATTCGCGACAGAATTACAGAAACTGCGAAAACGAATAGCTTGTTTTTGTTTCGCAGATAAACAAAAAAAAAACAAACAAAAACAAAAACTTGCTATATCCTTCAATCTGCTAAAGCTCGTAAAACTTCCAAAGCGAATCTGTAAGTAAGTTCGTTTTATTAATCAATTTGTAAAGAAGCGTAAGTTTGATTGGCAGTAAAACAGAACAAACAAGTTAATGATCGCCGCTCTTGTTTTCATTGGGAGTATTGTTGTCAAAACTGGTATTATTGTCGTCAGTTAAATTCAGCCTGCCTCGGAGAACAGTAAAAATACTGTTCGAACGCACGCACTGAACTAATTGCATTTCTGATTCTCTCTGACGTTGGCGTAATTAACTGGCCCGTGCCTTTACGGGGAGTGGTGGATAGCTGGATCACTTTTCAGGAGTGGCAGTGACAAAAGGCAAAGTAACAACCGAACCTTAGGTCGGAGCTTTCTCGATTACTTTGAACGATGCATTTAATTTGGTGGTCATTGCATAGCAACACTGTGGTCTAGTATGTTTTTTTTATCATCAATGAACGTCTAGAAGACACTTATTCAGTCTTCAGGGTTATTCCCTACGTCCCTACGTACCGTTCGCATCATCGCGTCGCACTTGAGACGTAGCCAACGTCTTACGAAAAATTCTATGTCAGTTCTATTATATGTGGGTCAGAGCATCGTCAAGTTAATTTTGATATGAAAAAACAAGTTAAAGGAATATCTGGCCGCTTGCTGGGTAGATACTTTGTTTGTAATAGTAGCTGCAAAGGCTGGCGCTCCTGAAAAGGTATTTTCAGCCCCGCGAATGTTCGGGTTATAAAATATACAATATCAAACTGATGACACCTAGGTCAATAATGACAATAAATAATAAAAATATTATTAGGAAATCGGATAACGGTGGGTATAAGTAAAATAAATAAAAAACTGAAGTTAATAAATATGCATATTCGATACGGGAGCATCAATTCCAGCGATATTTCGTCGGAAATGGTATAAATACATAATATGCAGTTCGATTTAAACGTTTTAATACTCATATTTTTAAATAAGTGAGTAAACTTAAAAAGATAAACTGAACAAACTAAGTGAATATTTCAATATCCCAATATTAAATATTCAGTCAGCTTGAAATACTGTAGGTATGCATGATTTACGAAACAGGAATAACTTCCCAAAACGCGCCGTAAAATAATTTCAGACAAGATTATTTGATCGAACTGTTATACCTACAGTACAGTAAAAGCAACCTACCGAATTTTGGCGAAACTTTAGGCATTCCTATTCTGAAGATTTGCAAATGATTTGAATCATGCTATATTCTGGAAGAGCGAGCCAACACAGAATACTTACCAATACAGGTTGGCTTTTTGAGATGGAAGTAAATGGCCAAATCAAAAACTGTCAAGTCAACGTACCCTGTGTGGGGTATACAGGGTGCGTTGACTTGATAGTTTTTGTGCCGTAGTAGTTGTACCAGGCACAACAAGGAAGATAAAATTTGCATACTATATTTTTTGCATTAAAAGTTTATTTTTACGTGTACCTGTCTAGTTTACATTACCTCGTTTAATATTTTTTTTTAAATCAATGAGTCTTGTCAAATAAAACTTTTTAATTAATTTATATTGCATATTGAAGATATTTTACTCCAAAAATATAGAGTGGGTTAGCTAATGTATTACCGAGCAGCATCTGTGTTGTGGCCACTGAAACGAGGTAGGGGCGGAAAAGCGAGCATTTGACATTCTTTTTGAACATTTTTCACATTCACTCGTAACCTAAAAAGGAATAAGTAGACCCTTCAAAGCGTTCCTACGAGGGCTTTTATCCCTTCGCCTTTAATCTATGGGTTAATTTTCATGAATCTTAATATTTGAAAGATTTGTAGGATAAGAAGATAGACAGAGTACCTACAGTCTAACGTGCAAAGATGAATCCCGTTGTAGTCCTGTTTGCTTAACTACCTACAGACATCAATAAAATATATTTCTAATAAATATGTAGACAACTGATATTTTCCCCAAACCTACTAAAAATATTTATTGGGCTGTTCTCAAAAAACGGCTATTAAACATATTAATTGTTTCATTAATCCAACCGATCTCAAGGCGTTTAAATCGTCAAAATTTGTTATCAAAATCAGCTCAGTTAAACCGAATAAAATTAGAAAACATAGACGATGCTCATTGAAACCCCCAAACGTTTCGTTAATGTTCATTTTGATCATACAATCGAACAGCCTATATTTGTTTACTTCCGTTTCTCCGACTGCAGATCTGAACGCATAATTTTTATGAAACCAGCTGATGAATAGCAACTTATGCGCCACTGCCATGCGACGGACAATCATTCCATCCAAGGAAATCTTAATTTCAAGGCGAAAAGTCTGCGTAGACATCAGAAAAATGCCTCAGAAGGTAGCTACCTACTCAATTATGGGGCAAAAGGTACATTTGTGCCAAGGACACTTGAATAATCATGGAATAATTACCATAAACAATTCCGACGAATGTAGTAGGTACGTAGTTAGTGAAATATTATGCAAGGTAAAGGGAAAACTTGTCCGTGTTGAAGCTTCTCTTCGAAAATTATTGTTATTTTGAAAATAAAAGGGGCTTTTACTAGGGCAGAGTCGGCAGATGCGTCTTTCGAGACCAGTGTTGCGAATAAACATTTAGAACCTGTTCACATTCCCGCTCGTTGGTAAATATGCCTGGTTTTGATAAGAGCAAGTTGTAGAAAGAGACTACAAAAATATACCTGGATTTTAAGACTTATCTTTTCGTACTCATTCACAAGCAAACGCATTATAACCTAAGAACTTCATGGTGTGAGTGTTCTGTGTCAACATTCAAACAATAGCATGTCAAAACAATAATATTATGTAAACTTCACGTGGGATTTCAAAGCATAGATGCAACTTATTGGTTCTTTGTTTATTACTTTCCACATCATCTAACCCGAAAGTAACAGAGCTTGTTTAGTTTCTTTGTTATCTAAATTTCATTCTTACCAGAACGCGTTGTCATCAAATAGAAAACTCACGAAACGAATGTTTCTGTGTCTGCCATAACGCGCTATGGATATTTTTACAAAAATCTACATTAGTGAGTGTATGTTTTACAGAAATAATTCCTGAATCTTAAAAATTTGTGAACTGCATCATCATTTTAAGGCTCAACGGAGAGTTATCAAATTTATCTTGATAACCTATCAGGTTTGGTATTGATTATTTATATACTGTTTATGATCAGACACAGAAGTTTGACGTCATGTTTGTATCAACGTTAGTGGCTTCTAAGAACCAAGCTATACATATATTCGTTTAAGGCGCTAACCCGAAATTGCTCCTTTTGGCCACAATGGTGAGCAATAGAGCAACTTCGCATCTCTGCGTACACTATACAAAATAAAACATTTACAGAGGCATTAATAATAAGCTTATGATAGGTATCACAATCTGCGAAGACGATTTTTGAAAATTCCTTTTTATAACTTATTAATATGATAAAATAGGTCCCTCTCAAAAATCGTGTGTGTGTTATAATTGAATATTATGATTAATATCAATAATAGTAAATTAGATTTCAACGACATCAAGTGTACAAATATGTACCTATGGTGGAATAAATGAATTGAAAAGATGGCGCTGATTTGGATCGGGTTAGCGCCCTATGCTTCAAATCCAACAGACAGGTAAATGTTAAAATAAATCGACGGTTAATTATAACCAAACTCGTCTGAAACCGTATGAATCACCGGCAATCCCTCCCACTGTCTGATTGATAGCGTTATCTTATATCTACCTTTCCTACTATCTATTAATAACATGGAGTTCTGGTAATTTGTTTGTCAGTTGGTTGTTAAGAACGCAGAAACTTGTAATACCTACGTATGATGATCAGACTTGAAGACTTTGATGATAGATATAGGCGGTTCAGGACCGCTATATTTTGACGACCTCTGTGGCGCAGCGGGCGAAGGTCTGCCTGCGACGCAGGAGGTTGCAGATTCGATTCCCGCCTCGGGACAAATGTTTGTACGATCGGTAGACATTTGTCCAGGGCGTTCTGGATGTTTTCTATGTATAATAAGGAATATCTATCTATGTCGTGTATTGTATTAAGTATATCAGTTATCTAGTACCCATAACACAAGCTCTGCTTAGCTTGGGGCTAGATAATGCTGTGTGAATTGTCCAGCATTATTTATTTATTTTTATTTATTTATAGGGGAGGCCTGTGTCCAGTTGTGGACGTGAGTGGGACTGATATGGTGATGTTACTTGTTACTGGACTGGTTTCCGCAACTAGGCCACAGGTGGGTCCTTTTTGAGTGTCGGGTGGGGGGCTGCTAATCTAACCACCCGATGTCCTCCAGGAAAGCCAGCAGCTCGTTGACGCCGGTGCATGGCTCCCTCGGTGTCCCAAGGTATTGTAGTCGTTGAGAAGCCAGGCTATCGCACTCTACAAGCATATGCGCGGCCGTCTCCTCTGCGTTCATGCACCCTCTGCATAAGGGGCTGTCCGTAATACCCAGATTAAATAGGTGTTTGTTAAGCATGCAGTCTCCGGTGACAATGCCGACGATTTGTCGGAGTTTGTCACGCTTTAGATTGATATGGTGATGATTATTTTTGACATTTTAAGCACAAAATTTTGAGGATACAGGCGACTGGGCCCACTACAAAACTGGGACCGCAGTCCCAGTTAACTGATTAGTTTTTTCTTGTTTATTTCGTTGGGCGAGTGGGACCACTCGTAATTTTAACCATTTATTGTTTAAAGTACAGTTGGCATTATGTCTTATTTTTTTGGAATGTGTGGATTGGCAGCGCCAACAGCGGCCTGATAATTGTTTTATGAATTGTGTGAAATATAAAATAAAAAGATGAATGAATTTCTATTCCTCGAATTTTCCAATGATCCCGAAAATTAGCTTTTTACTACACGCCTATTTTACCAACCATTTTAGGGGTGTTTCTTTGTGGTTGGCGAACACTCCAAGTATCAACGTTCTTAACCATATTTTGTAGGCCTTCGTCCAATCGTTTGGTGGATAAAAGTTTAAAAGTGAGAACCTAGTCGGTTTTTCATAGTAATGTATAGTTTTTTATAGTATTCAATTGATGTCTTCTTCTACAAATCAAAGAAGTGACTTCGTTATCACAGGGAGAAACTTGTTTTGGCTGAGCTATAAAATCCCATTTATTTTCCTTGATGCGTATCAATCACGTCAGATCAAATACCCGTGAGTAAAACCGCGGGTAAAAGCAATGTATCGAATAAATAACTAACCAGTCTATTCCAAGCTTTAATTGTTTTGTATCCCGTCACGATTTACTGCCTGAGGGATGATTTTCACTGTAAATTCGCCTCTAAAGCGGTTTGGATTAATCAATAAGCAAGAAGACATGCTAGGAAATGCGATTCTCATGTTTGTCTCGAGTTGTTTTTTTACTTCAATCAGTTTTCTATATCTATACTAATATTACGAATATAAAGAGGAAAGATTTGATTGTTTGTTTGTATTGAATAGGCTCCGAAACTACTAAACAGATTTGAAAAATTCTTTCACCGTTAGGAATCTTACTTTTCAAGGAGTGACTTATGCTATATTTTATCCCGGAATACCCACGGGAACGGGAACTACGCGGGTGAAGCCGCGAGGCGATCGTCTAGTATTAAATAAGAGAAGAATTAGTTTTCAAATACGACGAAACAAAAGAACACCGCAATATTTACCATACTGCTACTGCAATGTTTTTGATTGAAAATTGGCAAAACGCACAATCAACGCTGGTTCGTTTATGTTCGTTGTCCCAAATCTATCTGATTCATATTGTGTGGAGCTTTTGGGAATCGAATTAAAATCAGTCAGTCATACTAGCATATTAAAGTAAATATTTATTTTGTTGGTCAGAAAAATACATAAGTATCGGTGAATCGTGTAGATAATCTGTTAGCTAGGGGTTTTGTGGTCACTGTGGAAATTAGCTTTATACAATCGCAAGCTCAACTTTGGGGGTCTCTTAATTACCATCTACATACATAATGGTGAATATTCCTCTATTTTCTTATAGCTATTTGAAACAAGACCCGTCAAGTGCGAGTGTAACTCGCGCGCCGAGGGTTTCGAACGTTTGTCAACAAGTAGGTATGTACTAAAGGTACTGGTTAGAGACTCCGAAATTTAATGAAGACCTAAAACTAGTAGGTACCAACCTACATTTCAGATGGATCTCTCTGCATGCTTCGGTGATAAGTGTAGCGGTAAATTTTTCAACTTTTTTCAAAATATTTCGAAAAGTATTGAACCTAAAGAAATTTCAAAAACTGTTTTGAAATGTACAAACTGATACCTTTCATATGATACCCCACTTAGAGGGGTAGCCCCCCCTTTTGAAAACTATCCCCCCCTTTTTGACCATTTTTCAAAAATTGTTCGTTTTATCAGAGATAGGGGGGGGGGGGGGGGGAAGGGTAAAATTTCGACTATTTTCAAAATAATTCAAAAAGTATGAAACCCACAGAAATTTTAAAAACTGTTTTGAAATGTACAAACCGATACCTTTCATATGATACCCCAGTCAGTGGGGTAGCCTCCCCTTTTCAAAATTATCCCCCCTCTTTTTGACCATTTTTCAAAAAGGGTTCATGTGACAGACTTCTGTATATTTTTCCTGTAAAATATAGACCTATATCTATAAACGCTTCATACATTTTGAATGGATCGCTCTGCAAACTTCGGAAATAGGGGGGGGGGGGGGGGAGCGGGTAAAATTTCGAAATATTTCAAAAAGTATGAAATTTACAGAAATTTCAAAAACTGTTTTGAAATGTACAAACCAATACCTTTCATATGATATCCCACTCAGTGGGGTAGCCCCCCCTTTTGAAAATTATCCCCCCTCTTTTTGACAATTTTTCAAAAGTGTTCATATTACAGACTTCTCTATATTTTTCCTGTAAAATATAGATCTATATCTACAAACGCTCGATACTTTTGAATGAATCGCTCTGCAAACTTCGGAGATAGGGGGGGGGGGAATGGGTATTTTTTCGACTATTTTCAAAATATTTCAAAAAGTATGAAACCTACAGAAATTTCAAAAACTATTTTGAAATGTACAAACTAATACCTTTCATTTGATACCCCACTTGACTCTGTAGGTCTCTTTTAAAATTTTGACATCTCAATTTGTATGGAAAATGTTCATTTTCATTTTTTATTTATTTTAATTTTTTTTTTCTTAGAATCTGTACAGGCGCACGAAATGTATTATTATTTAAAATTTCAAGTTGATAGCTGCTGTAGTTGCTGAGTTATTAAGGAGGGAAAAAAGGACAGACAAAGCGAGACCATAAGGGTTTCGAAACCGATCTTCGAAACCCTAAAAAGGATGCTATTGTAAAAATTCGTTACAAAAATAGTGAGTAACTATAGGCTAAATAAAAGTTCACAAATTCCACAAAATCTATTCCAATTTTTAAACATTAGAGTTAAATTGTTTGAAACTTGTTTCTATGGAAACGTTTAAAGGTTATTTCTATCCCATAGGAACTGTTTTATGGGATAAAAAGCCTATGTTTGATTCAAAGCTTAGAGCTACATAGGTACATTTATGTTATGGCGTGAAGACAAACATCCATCCAAACATCTAAACATCCAAAATTTCGCATTTATAATACTAGTGTGACTATCCTGGTAAATTATTCCGCTAAACACAGGAAAGTGCTTAACAAGAGTCGTTAAGTACGTTGACTGATTGTGTTCCAGGCAGCAAGTTACCAATCTATGGTAAGAGTAGTTTTGAGTCACTGGCGCAGTCCAAGAGCTAGGTAAATACGTTGAAGTTGCAAAGTTATTTTAAACTTACTCTAGTGCAGACGGCAAACGATAGAGTTAAGCACTTTGAAGTTATAGCACGTTATAGTCTTTGAATACAACATCGATGTTTGTATCCTGAGGAATCAAATTGGCAGTATGGTATGAAATTATTTATCGAGCGAGCAAAGCGAACGCAAATTTTGCCAGTACTGAAATGGTATGAAATTATTTATCGAGCGAGCAAAGCGAAAGCAAATTTTGCCAGTACTGAAGCCGAGAGGCTTCAGTACTGGCAAAATTTGCTTTCCTTTGTTAGTTCGTTGGTCCTCCTCCACTGGCTGTATTTTGCAACCGACAGGTTATACGACTTTATTTTTTTTGTCATCGTTGATATTTTATTAATAGGGGTACTTAATTCCTCCAAAAAAGGGGTAAAAAGAGGGCTACTGAATATCTTCGCCCTATTAGATGCGATTTCGATGTTTGTTTTTTATTTGAAAACTTAAAGTTATTCTCATAATAATTTGGTAAAGATGTAATAAGTATCTTCAGCGCGAAGAGCAGAATAGCTCCTCAAAGTCAGTTTGAGCTCGCGGGGTCTGCTGTTTGCAGAACAGAAGTACTAGTTATGTAGGTACCTTCTAGCATAAACACTTTATTCACAAAGAAAATTACAATCAAATAATAGAAATAAATTATAACTAGTATTTACAATTGAACCAATTGAGCTACCTGCAGACTGTTGCAAACAATCTACAGGTCTACCTCAATGATCCATATCAATACCAGTCAACAGCGTCCCCAAGACGCTGGCTGCTCTCGGGTCATGCGTCGCTTTGACCAGACGCTTAGATAATTTTTTAAAAACCCGAAGAGCCTGGGTACCCCACGGACCTAGGGTCTTGATTCCAAGGGGAGCAAATGTTTACACATTAAGGCGAGCCTACGCTCTGTCGAGACCTGCATAATTGGGCCTCTTGAGATCCTCGTCCAAAGTTGGTAACTTCTTAGTTAAGTTATATTTTGTTTATTTGGTAAATTACAGCTTTACATAATAAATTAATGGTAAGACATTCATATAGGTCACTTATAATGAAGCTAGAAAAGATTGACACCCTAATACTAGGTAAACAACGAGGAAAAGAAATTGGTTTAACGGTCAGCTACATATTTCGGGGCGGTGGGTATCTAAGTAGAAACTATGCTAGGTGCCTCCATACTATGGTAATAATGATAAAACTGACTACTTTCCCAAAATTCATTGCAGTGCCAAAAACTTATGAAATTGCTTTTTGATTTAGAATCACAATTTTTAAAAGTTTTACCCGCGGGACATTACTTAGCTTTGTGACAAATGTGTTGTTAGAAGTTTCGTGTTTTTAGAACCGTCATATTTTTAGCTCTTATAACCAAGAGAATATTAGTCGGTATGGGACACATACCTAATGTTTAGACATACTAAGCGTTTTTTCATATACATTAATAATGTAGTGATAACGAAGCGGAAAACCAAGAGGAACTGTTGACCGCTGGGAAGTAAAGGTTCTCGAGTAGCGACCGCGTTGCAATGCAAAAAGGAGTGCTGGGAGAACATCCACTCGATGGACCGACGACGTTGTAGCTGTCGCAGGGAGTCAATGGAGGAGGCTTATGTCCAGCATTGGACATTTGAGCGTTGATATGATAAACCAATAGGGCATTAAAAGGTACTCGACAAAGCCTATACACCTACTCGTGTGTAGTATTAGTAATATTCATGAAGGTAACTGAATATGACTTTTTGCCTCCTGGGCATGAATCTTATTGTCAAAATTTCCTCACTCTCATAATCTGATGGGACCGCAGAATAAAGTAATAGAAAGTGCACCTGTGTTTGCGCACACACTTGAGCACTATAATATTTTGGCTCTCTCTGTTGAGACTGGCCGCTGTGGTTGAAGATTCGGCTAGGAGAACCTCTCATTATCAAAAGCGTAGTCTTTTCAACCGTTACTTTGACTCTGCTATTATTTATTTTGGTCTTTCTTAATGTAACTGTATTACAGGTTACTATTAGGCTTCTATGTTTTGCTCTAAATCTATTTACTAATAATAGGAAAACCGGTTACTGGAATATTGTTCGTAATGTAGGTACAAACTGTTTCCTAATCATTGTGTAGTACTTTTATATAGGTAACTACTTCTTATCTTCTTACACTTAGATTATGGCTTATTCATCACCTAAGTTCTTAGTGCGCTTGAGCCTTAAGCCAAGAAAATTAATTGAATAGGTAACCGTCTTATTTTAGAGCAGTTATTTAGCGAGGCTGCCTTGGGATGGGTAAGATAATATTTACCTTTATACTACGGTCTTCTAATTGGTTGGAATGTTTACACTCTGGGATTTTACCTCGCAGGCGCGTTCAAAATTGTGTACCTACTCTGTCAGCGGCGCTATAAAGAATGCATTATATACACGAACCTACACCCTTTAAAATGTATATTCATCTTTCAGCTTTTTATTCTTGAGTTTTTGTTAAAGCAACTTGGAACGTGAAATGTCAGTCAAGATCTTTTTGCATCTGCTACTGAGGAGAAATAAACCGCTAGAAAATAGTAAAATAAAACTTTTAAGACGGTCTACTGGATACACAAAACGCTTTCAACCGCTATAGTGTATTTAAGTGCAAAAAATATAAGTAGGTATTTACTTTTAATGAATTTTAAGTATAATATCGTATGACTTTTTCAGAAACAAAAATGCTGTTGTCCACATCTAAATAGCTTACTTATTTTTTTTCGTGAATGATAATTAGTCCTCTATAGTTTTTATGCTGCTGTGTGGTGCCGGCTTAGAATTTGCACCAACCCAACTCTACCCGCGGGTGTCGTAAGAGGCGACTAAGGGATATCCACCGAGGGCGGACAGCAGCGCCCCCTGCAGAACAATTCTACCACCGAACTGCGATCCCCAACCCGCATGCTCCACTTTTTTCTGTCCAATGCGGTCTCTTTTACTTTTAAAACGACATGAAAGCGACTTTCTTCTTGATCTGACTCATATAGTTCATTAGTGGTCTTCTCCTTCCTCGTCTTTCTACTTTTCCTTCTACAATGTTTCATAAGAAGTTGGCATGTCGTATATGATGTCCAATAATACTCCCTCTTCTGTTTGAATGATGTTCATCAATAATCTTGAACTATAACTATATAATACTACCAGGCAGACTTATGTACATATTCAATGGAATATAGCTATCTTTTAAATTGAATAGAATATAACTGCCTCATAGAAACATGCAGGCATCGCACCCGTCCCCAGTGTATTGGATAGGTCTCAATGATCTACCCGTAACGACGTTACTAAAGCCTGTGTGAGTGGCGCACGCAGTAAGCGAAATGCCGTGAGCTGAATCAACAAGCCGTGCCTAACGTACTTTGCTCGATGGTGCTTATGATTTATTACTAGAATCCTAGATTAATATTACTTACTAGCTGTACCCGCGACTTCGTTCGCGATTGCCATACCTGCCGACTAACTAGGTTCACATTTAACCACAGTTTCTCTAACATTATGAAATGCCGTGCAAAAAAACTTCAATGAGCAGAATTGGACCTGTTACAGTTTTACACTTTTTAATTTTACGGGTTTTGCATATAATATGTTATTGTAAGTTTGGGCATTAATCTTTTATGAATACAGCCAAAAAAGAAATGGCCCCCAGTTCCCGGCTGGCTCGCTATAAAATAAAATAAAATGAAAATCATTTTTTCAGACCATTATTGTGGTCCATATGAAGCACATTTACAAAACTTTATACACAATTGTAACACATTTTTAGTACACAGTTTTACCTTGGGCTACCTTGGGCAGATTCTGCAGTTAGGTCAAAAGAATTTCGAGAAGGAAGCCAAGATGAGTTTCCAGTTAGGCTAGGCAGCGCTTAAACTACGTCGAGTCTTCTCGTCATCCATACCGCAATGCTTGAAAACGAAAGTTTTCAATCAGTGTGTCCTACCCGTCATGACCTACGGAGCTGAGACATGGACACTCACGGTAGGGTTCGTCCACCAGTTCAAAGTCGTTCAGTGAGCTATATAGATAGAGCTATTGTAAAAGGATAGGATTCGTAACAAATACATCCGACAGAGAACCAAAGTTATCGACATAGCTCAAAGAATTAGCAAGCTGAAGTGGGAGTGGGCCGCCTATATCTCGCGATGGACTGACAACTGGGGTTAAGGTGTTCTTTAAACATAAAAATCGTACATACAGACGAACACAACCTCCTCTTTTTTGAAGTCGTTTAAAAATAGTAGTACATCTCAGTCATCTGGTCGACCATTTAACAATAATATTTGCTTCGTACTTTGAGGCTAATAATGCTGGGTTAAATCATATTACAGTTCATTACAAATAATTTAATTCGTATGGAAACAAGTTAAAACCGACTCCAAACTCTTGAATTCGGGACAAATACCAATCTCTTTTGAATACCTTTTTATGCGACTATCTCTGGATCATTTTACATACAATACGACCATTTAACAATATCTGCTCACTACTTTAGGACCTTTTTACTTTATTATGCTGTGAAAAATCATGATAGTAGTCAGCAAAAATGTCCACATTTAAAATCCGGTTATCCTACTAATATTATAAAGGCGAAAGTTTGTACCGTTGTGAAGATGTTTGGCCGAAAACAACGCCAAAACTACTGGATCTGGCTGATATTTTGCACACATAAGGAGCTGGACTGGACTGATCTGGACTTGACATAACATATAGGCTAGGTAAGTCCTTTTTATTCCAAAAAACGCGTGAGAAGCCGCGGGCAAGATAGCCCATTATATTTCTAATCTACGTCAATGCCGGGCAAAATACTAATTATTTACTTTGGTCGATGGACAACAAGTGTAACTAGAATAGCTTCCAAATCACTATCAAATTATTGGTATACACAATAGGTCATTGGCGTCGCTCATTAGTATCTGACCTTTATCAGCACCCTGTAATCAGGCTCAAAGCCACCGAAATAAACCGAACACTCCGAACAAATTGGGTTTAAAGTGACTAACTTCACATAATACATTCATATTTTCTCATAATTGGCAAATAAAAAGTTTCACCCACAGGTACAATGCAGCCCTCCATTCGTTTGAACAATTGTCAAAGTTCAGGCGGTGCCATTTAAACTTAGCAAAATAGCTTTTCAGTTAATCGTAGTCATTTAGGAGAGCACCGCAGTCGAATTTGGTCTGATGATATTTTAGAGAAGTTCCGCGCTCCTGAGTTTGTTAGGGCGAATTAGGTTAGCAAAATGGCTATGGGCTTCAAAGCTATGAGTTGTGTTGGTACGTATTACTAGACAACCTGTACGTACAAATTGACAAAGTTGTGTACCTTCCTGTCGTTAGTGTCCATGCACTCGTCACTATTACATTATATTACTATATTATAATAATTTTAAAATAATTTTACCAACCAAACTTTTTACAGAAAACAGATACTTACGTAGGAAGTCTTCATATTGAATACACAAAGAGAATTCAATGTGTATTTAATAAAGAATGAAATTGACTGTCAGACAGGTATGTGATACTATTTAAAGAAATTTTATATTCTCTGTTTTTTGTTCTAGCATAAATTAAAGGCACAAAATGAATTCCACGTGGGTGAAGCCGCGGGCACAGCTTTGGTATAAGCCTACAAGCCTGATTTATTTATTAACCGCATAGTATTGATCGTTTGTATATTATTCTTATCTCATAAGTGATTAGGGTACTCCATTATAAGCTCGAGATGCTTTTGGCTTTTGTGTATGAAAATACCTTTTCAATTTGTTACGGCCCTTTCCGGTATCAGCGTACTCTTAATATTTTTTCACTCGAATCAAGTTAATAAAAAGAAAATCTGGAATTTTAATAATCGTCTTAATTTTATAGATTGATAGCGCTCGTTTTCTATGGATAAAATGGAGTTTTTGGAATATAGTCTACTAGACGATCGCCTCGCGGTTTCACCCGCGTAGTTCCCGTTCCCGTGGGAATTCCGGGATAAAATATAGCCTACGTCACTCCCTGAAAAGTAAGCTTTCTAACGGTGAAAGAATTTTTCAAATCGGTTCAATAGTTTCGGAGCCTATTCAATACAAACAAACAAACAATAAAATCTTTCCTCTTTATAATATTACTAGCTTCTGCCCGCGGCTTCGCACGCGTTGTTTCTATGGAAAGGCTTAAAGGTGATTTCTATACCATTGGAACTGATTTATGGGATAAAAAGTAGCCTATGTTTGATTCCAGGATTAGAATTACCTGTATGCAAAATTTCAGCCCGATCCATTCAGTAGTTTGGGCGTGAAGAGGTAACAAACATCCATCCATCCATCCATCCAAGCTTTCGCATTTATAACATTAGTGTGATAGTATAGATTTTCCGGCAAAAAGCAGCATAGCACTGCAAAAGGTAACATAATTTTTTTAGTTACTTTGCATTTACGGCACTTAAGTACTGTTGAGGAAAACATGTAAGTGTACTAGGTACCTAGATGAATAATAAAATATTGCTCGACTTAAAACTATCCACTTTAATAACAATACATGTACGTTATCTTGCATACGCCGCAAAATGGCTGGCTTTGCTGTAATTCCCCTATACACACAACCAAACAAGTCTCTACTTTAAGCCTTGCATCATATAAATAAGGCTGAAAATAGGATGCCCATTGAGAACCTTTTCAGCCAGACTGTAGGCACATACGTATCATTTGACTTTGCAACTCGTACTAGCCGTACAATCGACCTTTTTGCTCCAACCACAGCGTACTCAGTTTCCTTTGTTTTCATTCCGACAAAGACGCACCTATGAAAAGGAAATCCAGCAGACGTGTTATGGAAATAAGTAACAGAATATGTTTCACTGCAGTAATATTATGTGTTTGTTGTGGCTTAAAATGTATTATTCTTTCTCAATTGTGTCACGTAATTTTGTCCACGTTATTTAGACAAATGCCTCAATACTCACCTCATTGCTCTTCGTAAGAACCGAAACGAACTCTATGTAAACAATCGTGAATGTCTCTACATCCACGAATTGATGCCATTGATGATGATGATTGAGAGAATGAGCGAGAGAGAGACGACAAATACTAATCGTACCTACAGTATTTTAATGATCAATCCACATATTAGCCGAATTACTGCAAACGTCCTTTAAGGCTAAAGGAAATTCCAAAAATTACGTTGGGCAATTTGTGAATCC
This sequence comes from Eupithecia subfuscata, assembly GCA_963564075.1. NCBI lineage: Eukaryota > Metazoa > Arthropoda > Insecta > Lepidoptera > Geometridae > Eupithecia > Eupithecia subfuscata. Next base: position 14,479,984 of record OY751099.1, on the reverse strand, counting down.
TATCATAAGCTTTTTTTTAATGCATCTGTAATTTTTTTATTTTGTATACTTTAAGCAGAGTTGCGAAGTTGCTGTTTTTGGCCACCATGGTGGCAAAAAAGAGCAACTTCGCATCTCTGAATAGTTTAACTATAAAAAGTGTTTTTTCTTGTACGTTTACTTATTTTTTACTTTATGTTAATCAGTTTTTCAATGTTTTGTTCCTATGTTTTTATTGTGTTATTATATATATATTAAGTAAATTTTCATTTCATAATTGTTAATTTATATGATACAGCGTGGCAATGCAGCCAGCGTCTTGGGGACGCTTCCGACTGGTGTTGATATGGATCAGTTGAGCTATTTGTAGACTGTTTGCAACAGTCGGCAGTTAGCTCAATTGTTTCAATTGTAAATACTAGTATAATTTTCTTTGTGAATAAATTTATATGATGGCAAATAAATAATACTCTATGTCTAGTTTGACGACATCTGGTGAGCAGATTCTTCCAATTTTGTGCAAAAAATCCTCGAGTGACTTTTTCTATACGTCATTCGGCATTGAATGAGCTATCGCACGTATTTTTAGGAGCTTGATCAAGAATTAACGCCATTTTGAACATGTTGACTGGACTACAACACAAACAAGATTCGTAGTAAGCACATGGTAAACCCACTCCATTCATAATAACATGCTTATTTTATGCATGTTACTCTAGACCTTTTGGTAATGAAATGCTTTCTTAAATGACGTAACTAGAAACAATAACAAAATTATAAGGCACCTAGGTAAGTTTTATTTAAGATAAAATCATTTATTCAGAGCTTTGTTACATAAATGACTAGCTTCTGACCGCGGCTTTGCACGCGTATTTTCGGTATAATAAGTATCCTATTATCTAAGTTGAGCTTTGCTATAAAATTATGCCAAATTTCATCTTGATCTGTTCAGAAGTTTTGAATATCCTAGATTACAAAAATTCAGATTTCACAAACTTTTGGCTTTAACATATTAGTAAGATAAATAACTATTGCAATGATGACACTACCGAAGCTTTACAAATATAAGGTATCTACAAGATAATAATAGGTACTCAATTATGTAAATGTTGGCTGAATTTTATAAAACTACCAAGAAAAGCAGCTTATGTAAATACCGAGAAACCTGTAAAACTCTGCTGAAAAGAATGGCGAGTTTACCTCGCAACGTGAAAAGTTGATACCTTCGCCGCGACGACCCAAAGTTTTCGTTTTTTAGACTTGATCGCACCTTTTTTCATTTGGAATAACACCTCAAAAACCCCTAAAATGCTAATTACATCTTAATTTTCAACTTTCCCCTGGCAATTTAAGTAATTTTTTGCTTGTTGAAAGATAAAGTAACTTCTGGCTTATTTTTTTCTTCTGATTAAGTTTACTTTAGAGATTACGATGAGGCCTGTCTTACCTACCTTAGGTACTTATTCTGTATGTAGGTATAGATAGATAGAAAGAAAAGACTTTATTATATCACAAAAATACAGGAAACAATACAGAGAAAATGTTTAGAAAAAAGGGAAGTATAAAGGACGGCCTTATCGCTGAGGTGCAGTATAAGTAGATACTAGGGTAGATACTACCTACTAGTTTCTCATCACGGTTTTGCACGCGTTTTTTCACGATAAAAGTAGACTAGAACTACATCTATGCGATATTACACCCCAATATGAATAGTAGTGTTGGCGCGTAGAGGTAACAAACATACAAACATTCGCACTTATAATTATTATCTATATAATATAATTGTGTGATAAAGACGCTTATGGGGTTGATCAATTCCTTACTTACTATACGAGGTACCGTAGCAGAATCAGACTTTGTATGCAAAGTACAAACACGCTTGTCGCTTGGAGTGTTAACAATCGTTCAATAAAGAATATTTTACCTTTGAAATAAGAATATCCATCAGCTACCAAAGGAAAAAAGCCACTTAAAAATTGGCTCGAAATGGAAATGAAACCAGACGCTTCACGAAGCGTAAGCGAAGCAAATAGTTTTTGCTCACTTATAAGGTGGATTTTAATTTTATTGAAAGTATTTTTTGCTTTGATTTTCACGATTTAAAAGAGCAATTGACTGTGTGAAAACTAGAAATCGGTATGTTGATGTGGCTTTTCGATTCTTTTTTAATTACTTACATAATTAATAGTAACATAGGACCTTTACTCACGTACCTATAGCAGTAAAGTGGCCACTTTTTTGCCATATTTGCAATACAGACAGGCTTGTAGTATTTTGTATGCCGCTTTTCCCCGTTAAATGCGTACAATCTAAGCATTCTTTCTTAAATTAAATAAGGTGCTTTATTACTTTCCAAAGAGCAAAAGTAAAAACATTCTGCACCAACAAAAACGCTTTCTTTTCCAGCAGTTCTTGCGTGAAATATGCAAACTGCATTGTGAGAGGCGGCTGGGCAATAACTCTACCTCAGACACGAAAAGGAGAGGTGTAAAGATCCAGCTGCTTTTGAGATATGAGAACGTGCAAGAGGAACGTCTGTTGTAAATAAATTACCAGCGAGCCCAGGTACCTAATTCAAATTGAACTCAGTTTCCTCATCCGCCTACTTTGTTTTTTATGAGGTTTTACGGTGAAATAACGTTTTAAGGATTCAATTGACGTTCCCCTCTTGGTTAAAGATACAAGCTTCGTTCAAAAATCGTGGATTTTTACTACAGTCTTGTTGAAGAACTTTCAAGAGGCCTAACAGAGAGCATAATAATAAAACAATAAGAATTTTGATAATTTTCGGATATTTTGAAACGAATTAAGTAAGTACATCTGACGTACACTTTGTAGGTTAAATTATTAGTAGTGCTTGCATAGCTTCAAAACTATAACCCTTTTCAGAAATTAATAAATATCCAACCCAGAAATAATGGAGACATTTATTCACAAAGAAAATTATACTAGTATTTACAATTGAAACAATTGAGCTAACTGCCGACTGTTGCAAACAGTCTACAGATAGCTCAACCTGAAATAATTGTTTTAAAAGCGATAAAATTATCCTCAATTCACAAATTTAAATGATAATAAGTGTTTATCTGCAGGTTAATTTCAGAAGGAGTGACGGCGATATCTCATAAATCACAATCTATCCTTGTCAGCAGCGTCGCAATTAGGTTAATGTTGGACAGGGACGTGCTTATCAAGGAACGAATCATAATTCATTTCTCCTCAAAACTTGCGATGAAATTATCTTTGCCGTTGATTGTTTCTGTGGGCAATGAAGCAGGCGATGCGATACGACGACAGCGTTTCAGTTGGTGATATTGAATCTGATCGAAATGAACCGCTCATTTCGTTGGAGGTTTTGTTTGTTTTGATTTTATTGGTTTTTAATATTATCAATGACTCAGAAACTCACTTGGCACAAACAATCCTAATGATTGGGTAATGATATTAAACAAAAGCTCTGAATCAAGACTTCTAATTGAGTCCTGATTAGGAGCTTTTTTTATGTATATGTTTACAGAGTAGTCCGATTTTGAAAATTCTTATTTGTTAAAAGTAATTTTATTTCATACTAGCTGCGCCCCGCGGCTTCGCACGCGTTGTTTCTATGGAAACGTTTAAAGGTGATTTCTATCCCACGGGAACTGATTTATGAGATAAAAAGTAACCTATGTTTGATTCCAAGACTACAATTACCTGAATGCAAAATTTCAACCCGATCTGTTCAGTAGTTTTTACGTGAAAGAGTAACAAACATCCATCCATCCATCCATCCATACTTACAAACTTTCGCGTTTATAATATTAGTATAATATTTCTGATTATGTGTATATTAATTTCAACGGTCAAATAGGTTCAGATAGCGGCAGATTTCATAATATTTATTTGATGGGTGCATCTGGCTAGGTGTATCAAATACATTGAATCATCAGCAGTATCTATGGCTAGGATGGGTTTGCTATACACGGTTATTGGTAATTCACTGACACTATGCTAACTGCAGGTTCTGCCCACCATCCTGAACACTTTCGTGAAGACGCCAGGTCTCAATTCTTAGAATTGGTGGAAATGGAATGATGTTAGTATATACCCCCCTCCATTCAAAAATCGTTAATTATAAGGGTTTTCTTTGAAACTAAACCTATAAACGGCCCTATCCTAAGTTATCAAAGGGTGTGTGTGTGTTCGACTGACTCTCAGCCAGGCTGATGCCACATAAATCATCTTTCGTGGATGTGAAATAAGCCAATGATCATGATTGACGTCGTGAACGTTAGTGAACGAAAGTCTTCGTTTCAGGTCTGGCCAAAATGGTGCTTTTGTCAGTATGTCCGTACTCCTCTACAGGTCGTATTTTACAACCGATCGGTATGAAACTTTGTGTACAGATTCTATGATTTTATAGAATTTTATTGTCGTCGGGATTTTTTGATTAAAGGCGTACTTCTTCCACAATAAGGCAAGAAGGCGGATTTGGAATATCTCCGCTTTAAGAGATCTGATTTTGATGATTGTACTTTTAGTTGAAAGGTAATAACTTTATACTGTTCTTATAAAAATTTGGTAAAGATCTGATGAGGATTTTCGTCATGACGAGCAGAATAGCTTCGCAAAATGCAGTAATATGCAAGAGAACATTTACAGTACAGCGCCACCTATTAGAACATCTTTGTAACACTTCGAGAATTATATGAAATAGCGCGGCCGCATACACCGTCGTCGTCGGTTAAATAATAAAATAACAAAAACTTTGGGCTGATGGATCAACGCCATCTATTGATACTAGGTACAGAATTTTGAGCTTTGCTGAGGAACGTAACTTAGGTACTTTGTATGGCCAATTGGTCTAATGGTTGATGTGTTTGTGCAACATTTCGTTCAAAAATTCCGACAACAATCGTATTGCAAGTGAAGTGATCTGTAATACCTACCTACCTTTCCAAGTGCACCTTACCTACCTCACCCACAAACAAGATTGAATCCGTTCAGGAGAAACAGACGCCTATTCTTGCACGGTAGGCATTATTTCAAAGGTACCTAAGGAAATCATTTCATTAGTTTTGAGCTAGGTATATAATTATACCTACGAAACAATTACCCTTACCTACTTACCTACCACCTAAGGTTGGTAAGTTGCCCAATGCACACCACACTAGCGTAAACCAATATTTAGGTAGGTACCTACCTACCCATTGGATTTTCTTACAAAGCGTCCAAAAGTAAGAGGCACCGATAATTACATAGATATTAGGTACCTATAATACTTATGACAAGTTTAGTGCCATTAAAGGAAGGCTGGCGCCTACCTATGCTGGTGCTTATTCTGATAAGAGGGCACTTTTGCTCCGTGATAAGATGCTTTCACACTGGCATGGCGATTTGCAAGGAGTCACCGCCTAAAAACATGGTAGGTACATATACCTAAGTACCTTAATATCCCGTTTTATATAACTTTAGTACTTAATATAATATAAGTTACTAATATGGTTGAAAAAAAAGTTAGTGTTTGCGAGGTCTACTGTTCGTAGAACTGCTAGAACATCATTGAACTACTAGAACATGTACAAGAACTTTTGAAAAGGTGTTAGTTTTACAAACTTCTCAAAGTATATTTTTCCTGTAAAATAATAGATCCATATCCACAAACGCTACATAGGTAGGTACCTAGGTACATTTCAGATGGGTCGCTATGCAATCTTCGGAAATGGGGGGGGGGGGGGGGTAAAGTATGAACCCCACAGAAGTTCTCATTATATAGGTACCTACCTAGGTACCAAAATATCCCGTTTGAAATGAAATTACTTTAGTACATTAATTAGTATTATGTAAATTAATTGTTGAAAAAAGTTAGTGTTCGCGACGTCTACTGTTCGTAGAACTACTAGTGTAGATTTCAATAGGAGTGTGAGATTGGTATTAAGTAACTAATTGGGTTTAGGACATTATTTTGTATGGGAAGCGATTTACAAAAAAAAAATTGGTTGTCTGTAAAGTCGGTTTACTGACGATAGTTGAACGTGACAACGTCTTAAGAAAATACTGATGGAATGGTAGCATTTGATACTCGATCAAAACATGTAAATGTATGTATAGCAGCTGTCCACGCAGACGCATCGCTCACTCAAGTAGGATAGAGACGGATGTCGAGCGCTCTCGCCTGCACTTCAGGCCTTACATGGAACGCCTCAGAGCGAGGTAACGCCGCATGACGTCATGTTTTTTCGTGCGTGCAGCCGGCTCTATCGAATTATAAGACGTTGTCACGTCAAAAACAAAATTAAGACCTGGCGTCTTCACTAACGTGTTTGTGATGATGGGCAGAACCTGCAGTTTACGCAGTGTCAGTGAATTACCAATAACTCTGTATACCAAAACTACAAATTGAAATGGCATGTTCATATTAATTCGGTTCAATTATGAGTGTCCAAATCGCATGACTGAGCTGACCTGACTCTGAATGCTGTCCATGTAATGGTCAAGTAACAAACCCAAACCATCTTTCAGTTCATTACGAATGTAAGCTGGTTAACTAGGCCTAGTTTGTGTTTCTTTTTGCGTCGGGGGTTATTAAGAATTTAGATGGCACTACTAGCTTCTGATCGCGGCTTTGCACGCGTATTTTCGGTATAACAAGTATCCTATTATCTAAGTTAGGCTTTGTTCTAAACGTACGCCAAATTTCATCTTGATCTGTTCAGTAGTGTTGGAGATCCTATGTTTTAAAATTCCGATTTCACAAACTTACGGTTTTATAATAAGTAGGAAGTAGGATTGGATAGTCCTCATACTACGAAAATGACTTCTCTCTATCCGTATAGAGAAGGAGTGCTGCAAGGCGCTAAATTTATGGAAGGAAACTAAAACGAAAATAGTTATCGTCAACTATGTACAACCCATACTGAGAACTCAGTTTGGCGACAAATTTTAATTTAAAACGACTTACCGCACGATTGCCGGCGGCGGGTCTCGGATTAAAACTTACTCAAATGCTTTGCCCCGAGCAGGAACGTACCTGGAATCCCAGACAGATGACATCTTTGTGGAAATGCAAATACTGTAGCATTGAGTTGCTTGAACAAACTTTAAAGGAGACGTTGAAACGAATTACTGCTATCCATAGAAGAAGGCTTTGAATGATAGTAGATATAAACGAGCCAATAAATTGCGACAAATTAGTCTCAATTTCGTATTCGTATAAGTGCGCTTGTGTGCGTGAAAGTACTGAAGTTATAATACTTGTCAACTCATACATTAATTCGTTTTTGGCTACTAAATCAAGAAAATTGTTGAATGACACTAGCCCTCTGCTGTGACAGCTGCGGGTTTTTCTTTTATGCTGCTATCATTTTCATCTTAGCTCAGTTCTAGAATCCAAGATAGGTATTATTATTTTAAACAAAGAAGTAACAAGGAAGTAACTCAACCAAAGAGCTTATGTTGCGAAAAAATTATGAACAGCTCTTGTATCTTACTATAAAAACTTTTTCAGTTCGACGAATAATTAATTATGAATGTCAGCGATTTAACTATGGACCATGTTTTTGTTGGAGGAATACCAACGTTTCATCCCTAAACGAGGGACTTGTTATAAGTGAGTGCGGGTGAAACGCTGGTGTTCTTTCAACACAAACAAGGTTCATAGTTAACCCGCTTATATTCATAATGAACATTTGTATCATCGGAGAAAATCACAGAAGTTATAAACAACTTTTGATTTTGACAGCGTTCATTCATTATTTCATTCGACGCTCGTCCGTTTTCAAACTCAAATGCACCTTTTTCGCTGCGCATGTGACGTTGCGACTTTTGTTTGTGTTTCTTGTGGTTTTTTTTAATGTGTTTAGTTTTTGTGAAGTTCTCTTATATCTTTGTTTAAAAAAAATATATCTTGAACTCTGTATAGACTCAGAATAGGTTCCAGAGTTCTATGGTATATACGTGTAGGAGATTCGCAAATGAATTACAAAATGCAAAACAAAAAAAAGAAGATGGTAGTTTGTAAATTTTTACGAAGCAAAATCGCGATCAACTGTAACAAACCAGCAGCGCTTGTTTGAATACGACTTAATTTGCGACTTTGAGGAATATTTTCTTCGACCCCCGGTCCCCACTTTCAACTTCCAACCATATTTTAATTTCCACTGTCAACTGTTGCATAATCTGTAAAATCAGCGTGTACCTTCTGTACTTTTAGTTTCTGTCGCTGTTTTACTTCAGCTAGTGTTTAACTGGCAAACAAAGTTGGAAATAAATAAATACTGCATCACGTAGGAAAAATATACTTAACTTGCCGTACTAGAAGAGGTTTTCGTATGCGTCAAATGAATGCGATAAGTCTACTGCATAAAAAAAGTTCCTCTGTAGATAGAGAGGAACTTTTTTTATGGAATTTTTGCGGTGCCCCCGCCAGATGTTGCTTTACCACTTCAAGGTGCTAAAGGTATGGAAGCCAATGAAAATAGTTTCACCAATACTAATCTCTACGCCTAGTGGCGGATCCTCACCTCAACAGCCTATACTGGCCCACTGCTGGACGCGGGTCTCCCCCTAATAAGTGCCTTATTCGCTTTTAACTCATGGTGGTAATGTCCATAGTCATCTCATGCTGAGACAGAGACCGTTTTGTGACTTTAATTGACAGAAGCTGTATCTTTTATTTTATTTTTAAATCATGTTTGTTTTTGTTGATTGAGTTAAAAATAAAATATTCTCTCTCTATCTCTCTCTCTTTTTCTCTCCATAATCCCACGCTGGGCATGCGGGTAGGGTCTCAGTTCGGTTGTAAAAATGTTCAGCAAGGGGCGCTGCTGCCCACCGCCAGTAGATATCCCTTGGTCGCATCTTACGACACCCGCAGAATTGGGGTGGTGTAAATTCTAAGCCGGCACACAGTCAACAAATGGCAGTTTACAATGCTCTTAATTTTATCTGTGAACATTCGTCGACGACCTCTGTGGCGCGGTGGGCGAAGGTCCGCCTGCGACGCAGGAGGTTGCGGGTTCGATTCCCGCCTCGGGACAAATGTTTGTACGATCTGCAGACATTTGTCCAGGGCGTTCTGGATGTTTTCTATGTATAATAAAAAATATCTATCTATTTAGTGTATTGTATTAAGTATATCAGTTATCTAGTACCCATAACACAAGCTCTGCTTACCTTGGGGCTAGATAATGGTGTGTGAATTGTCCAGCATTATTTATTTATTTATTTATTTATTATCCTTGTTATCACAAATGACTAAATGAAATATATGGTTCTACCTAGCTTGCAGTCAAAGGTTAACAGTTCTACAGTAATGCTAAATTTATTTGGGTGACATCAATTTAACTTTACAAATATTATCTTAGACGCGACTTCTTCAGTAAACATTCGTCTAATTAATTTAAATTTGAAGTATTTGTTGATTTATTCTACGACGACGAAAATAAACAAAATTCTCGGTGCCCCTTGAAACGACACCGAACAAATGTACATATTTAATTAAAATCAGTTATTACTGATTTTAATTAATATGTACATTTGTTCGGTTTCCATTATATTGAATTTGGCGGTGATCGTTCTCTTGAATTCAAACTTCAAGGGCGGCTCAGACATTCTCTTTAATAGAACGTTCGTATAGCTCACATTTACTTCACTCGGTATTGATTTTTATAGCTCCGTTGTCTCTAGCAGAAACAGTATCAATGAATACTTTATTGCACTTAAAAACCTAACAGAATAAAAACCTTATAATCTTAATTTAAAACATAATGAGTACAATAGGCGGTCTGAGAGCTGAGAGATCTGAGAGCGATTTCACCCAGGCAACCTAGGGATGGAGAAAAAGATAAGAGTTAGTAGAGCACAAACAGTAAAAGAATATAAAACAACTACTGAACAGATCAAAATGATATTTGGCAAGCGTTTAGAGCAATGCCTAACTTAGATAATAGAACGAAAGAAGAAAGAAAGAAAGAAAAGACATTCATTTATAACAACAGTAGGTAAGTACAGAAAAAAAAACACACTTATGGGGTATAGGTACATAAAGTTGCTATAAATATAATAGGCTAACTAATAACTACTAACAATAGGCTTACTATAAAAAATACGCGTCTGAAACCTCTGGCAGAAGCTAGTCTAAATTATATCGTCTGATCTAAACCGTCCTAAAAATATGTCTGACACGTTCGATCGTAGATCTTTGGAGATTTATATTTGAGAGGTTTAAATTGAAATGAGAGGTGATAAATCTATGCGTGTATGTTAAGATATTGAATTATTGGCTTGTCTTATGTTCTACAAAAGCTTATTGCGTGTAAAAATATGTACACACAATAGTCAACAAGACTATAAAACGAGCTACGTTTTAATTTATTCCATGAAGCAGTTCCCATGGGATAGAAATAACTTTTAAAAGTTTCCATAGCAACAATGCGTGCTAAGCCGCGGGCAGGTACTAGTAATCAACACAATTCATTGCATGGATAGATATTTTTATAAAGCATAGATAACATCCTAAACACCCGGAACGAATACATGCAGATCGTACAAACATTAACTGTCCGGGGCGGGAATCAAACCGGTAACCACCTGCGTCGCAGACGGACCTCCACCCACCTCGCCACAACAGTTGTAACAAGCCTCGTTCAGCAGAAGTCACACCAATATTATAAACGCAAAAGTTTGGATGGATGGATGGATAGATGGATGGATGGATGTTTGTTACCTCTTCACGCCAAAACTACTCAACGGATCGGGCTGAAATTTTGCATACAGGTAATTCTAATCCTGGAATCAAACATAGGTTATTTGTTATCCCATAAATCAGTTCCTATGCAATAGAAATAACCTTAAAACAGGGCAGAAGCTAGTTGAAGATAAGATTTGTAAATGACGATTTGGGCGTGGTTCTAATGCAGGAGCACCAGACCTGCCTCTAGTATTACATTAACATAATGTACTTAGCACAAGAACCGCACACAAAGGCTCTTTTTAGAAACCACGAGACAACGCTGACAAAGGAAAACAAATTCAGTCAACATTGTGTTTAATCTGTTCTATCTGTTACACTGAAATAAAACATTGCAAAATAGTGTTATATTATTTTGCAATGTTTTATTTTAGTGTCACAGAAGGACTTTTACACTCAAATAAAAAATTGCACTTAAAGACACCAAGTACTCGTATTATGTTTCATTCCAATAAATTTGTTTGTAGTTTTGTTTGATAACTACCAACTCAAGCTTGATTCCCACTTTGAACAGCCTTTAGGAAAACTTTAAAACTTAAATTGTAAACCGCAAAACAGACTCATTCATAAAACTTGATTTTGGATAATTTATGGATATTAAAGGGTATTTATCGCGTTCCTTTTGTTATTATTTCCCCTACAGCGATCGTAGTCACAGTACGACTGAAATGCCGTAAATTTGTACTTTGTCAGTCGCCCCGTGACCACGATCGCTGTAACGCGGTAGAAACGTAGGGGAAATAATAACAAAAGGTACGCGATAAATACCTGATAAAATCATTAATTATGTTAACAAATCGCGGAAGTGTAAAAAGTTTTATTTTGGTTATCACTCGTAAGAATAAACTGTTAGCAATAAGATATTTACAGAATTGAATAAAATCGTTAGGATTTTCACTGAAAGCTTACTTTCTGTAATACATAAAATAATTTTACTATAAAAACTTCCGTAGTTTGACGAATTCATTATGAATTCATTACATAAAATAATCATTATGTCTATAAGCACCGCTTGAAATATGTAGTTTATTTGTAAAATCTCTGCCCTAAAATGGCATACATATACGGAACCTGACGGTCGAGATAAACTTTAGTTAACGGATACACGATACACTGCCCAAGCTCCTGACAGCGCTAAAGATCAACATATTCGTCATGGGCTATGAAACTGTTCGTTTTGTTTATTGTGCTCAGTTGGCCAGGCACGGGGATTGTTTTCTAGGGTAGAATAGACAATATTGACATCGCAACGTCATACATTGTGTACATAATAGAGGTTGAAGGAATGAATTTGAAATATTTGCGCATTCGATGACAAAGTGGCGTAAATTTTTTCTATTCTACCCTAGACAACAATTCCCGTGCTTGCTCTACAGCTCATAATGTAAGCAGGTGTAAAATAATTTGCTTCTGAAACTTTATTTCGGACCTGTCGAGCAAAATTTCCCAGCTATGAAATTTTAATCCTATTTAGTTCGTAAAAACTGCCCGCCTGGGCGGAAGCTCTCTGAATGATAAACTACACACATTCAACTCTGCAATATAGCCCAGGCTCTCAAAGTTTTAAGCCACGACGATTTTGTTGTTGCTGGTGAATTTGGTGATGAATTAAAATGCTTGTCGGTAAATCTATAAAGTAGAGTGCTCAATGTTGCAAATGTTGCAATATAATATAAGAAGTGTCAAACTATGAGCACTATTAGCACAGCCTACCTATATGCATATACTTATACTGTGCTATTAGTAAGTTCTGTCTAATGTTTGTAGCGATAGAATCAGATATGCAAGTCGCCGCCGCGCCTCCGGCTAGTTGAATCAGCCTGTTCGTTGAATGTCTGTGTTACACAGCCATTTAGACAGCGCTATTAAGCTACGTGTCTAGGTCGATCGTTGAAGGAACTCCGAAATCCATCAAACAGGCTTAACCATTATGTTTAGAAATGATAACATTTCAAAATAATCTGTATAAGTCTGCATTTCATTCATTTGTTTATTAAATTAAATCTAGATTTATAATACGAATTTATGAAACGTAGACTATCTAAGGATTGTATAATTCATTAAGTTTAATATAAAGCAGTAGCCAGAACTGAATTGAATAACACTTGGACGAAACTGCAGAATCATCTTTACTGCGGCTTTGGTCACACTGTATTGTAACAATACCAACGTTTTTAGGGTTTCGTATCTCAAAAGGAAAAGAGGAATCCTTATAGGATCACTTTGTTGTCCGTCTGTCTATATGTCCGTCTGTCAACCCTCTTTTTTCAGGAACACGTGAGGGTATCGAGTTGAAATTAATATCAAATACTCAAATCCGTAATCTCTTGAAACCTCAATAGGTATAAATATAACTTCTAGGTCATCGCAATAAAAAGTTACAGCCGTTTATGTCTGAATATTTCCAAGGAAATCACATGCACAAAACCCCTAAGGTACTTCCCGTAGACCTAGAATCATGAAATTTGGCAAAAAGCAAGGATTTTTATCACAAAAAAGGGGGAAAATCCGAAAACCGTAAGTTTGTAGTTTATTCTTAAAAATAATTTTTGTTTCTCGCCATGAACCAAAACTTATATGGTAGTTCCCGTTGACCTAGAATCATAAAATTTAGCAAGAAGCAAGGTTTTATAGCACAAATAACGTTAAAAATCCGAAAACCATAAAATTGTAGTTAATTAACGAAAAAAAAATGATCCCGGAAGAGGTCCTGGATTAAAATAAACAGAGTACATACTTCCCGTTGACCTAGAATCATGATATTTGGCAAGAAACAAGGTCTTACAACTAAACGAAATCCTTAGTGCGCGAGTCCGACTCGTACTTGACGTTTTTTTTTCTATAAAGGTAAAATATGTACGTCCTATGCTTGATAGGCATAATCATCATAATTTAGCTTGCCAGTCTACTGCTACAGCGGAGCGGCATTCATAGCGCCCTGTCTTACCACTTTCAGTTGCCAGCAGCGTCTTTAGATCTTTTAGTTGCTTATTCAAAATAAAAAGTTCCTCTTTACCTTCCACAGTACCTACTTCCTACAAAAAACATTATTTTTAGCTATGGCGGTGCGGCGACGACCTCTGAACTTCACATAGCAGTTCGAATGCAAAAATCCAGAGCCTTTTTTGTTAATAATTCATAAGACAAATTGACTTCACGCTTCTGTGTGAATGAATTCATTATGCAAGGCGGGCGCCGGATTGAACCGGTTTAAGTTTCATTGTACAGTTGAGCTTGTTTTACAGTGACGGTTAATCTTCAGATCTTTCACAGGCATCCTGAGCTGACTGGTCCGATATTTACAAAGATAAAGCTATAAGATCTAAGAATATGTCTGTGATTTGTATTTGTCGTTTTTTATGAATGGCTATAGAAAAACGTACGAGCGCACTGAGCCACCGGAAAAGTTAATCAATATATATTTTTTTAATTTAAGTCTTGGAATCTCATCTGAAATATCCGTAATGTTGTAGAACAAAAATTTCAAGAGCGAGATGAACTGGCACTCTAAGGGTTCCCGACTTTGTGTCTTACCACATTATCATGATTCTAGATCAACGGGAAGTAGGTAGCTGTGTGGTGCCGGCTTAGAATTTGCACCACCCCGACTCTTTCTTTATAATCCCCACGCTGGGCATGCGGGTTGGGGATCGCAGTTCGGTGGTAGCAAGTATTAAAAGTAATTTTTTTAGTGGTTTAAGTACAAATTTATGGTTTTCCCCTTAATTTGTGTCATAAGAACTTACTGATTACCAAATTTCATTATTCTAGGTCTACAGGACTCTTTAGATTTTGTGTGCTTGTGATTCTATTTAATAATAGGACATAAACGGCTGTAGCTTCTGAATGCGATGACTTAGAAGTTTTATTTAATTTACTAAAGTTCGTATATTCGTATCGTTCGTCGTTTGACGTTAATTTCGACTCGATACGTCACGCGTTCTTGAGTTATGGGGCTTGGGGTCGACAGACGGATAGACAGACAAACAGACGGATAACAAAGTGATCCCATAGGGTTCCTTTTTTCCTTTTGAGGTAGGTACGGAACTCTAAAAATAACCCGAAATTACATAATACAACTTAAGCCGTCTCAGTCGAGTTCCTACTAAGTATTCCATTCCATTCATTCTGCATGTAATTCCTTGATTAAATATCTCTTAACTATTTAAGCTAAAATACCACGGAATCATTTCCTGTTTTAATATACAGTAAAAGTGGCTTAAAAGACTGGGAAACTATATGGAAGAGCTTCAGCCAAAACTTTAATCCTTTTACTTCCACACTTACTTCCTGTAGCTCAAAAAACTTGAAAACATGAAGACAAACTGGACTTGGGCCTCAGACACAAGACTTCTCCAGGCATCTCCGTTGGAAGAATGGGGCTGGCAAGTGTGTGGATCGGTTCGGTGGGCTCGCCGGCCATGTATAGGAGGAAGAGGGGACGCCAGTCGGGCCGCGGAGGTTTTAAATGTTCCCGTGGTTCGGCAAAAATGGCGAGAGGGACACTGGAGAGGTTTTTAGTGGGTCCTTATTTAGTCCTTCTCAGGGCGTCGAGACCCACATAATTCTAGAACAGTTTATTCGTAAACGAATTTCCTCGCCGAAAAAAGGCATCTCTGTCCTGACGTTGCTAGCTGTCTTTCGCAAGCTAGTAACGTTTATTTATTTATTTAATTCGGATTGCCATCAGCTTATCTAATTACAATAGAAATTAAATAAGACACAGAAAGCTAATAATAGGCATTCGCTAATAGAATTATAATAAACTGCCTAAGTGTGATAACTAAAAAAAATTCGTCGACATTTACCTTGTCAAGCCAGCGATACAGGACGAAAAGCCAAATAAATCTGAACTATTCACACATAATTATCTAAAACTAAAGTAAGCAAAGCTCAACCCTGAGTTTGGTTACTCGATACCACCGGTACGTCATCGAGATCTTCCATTTTGTATGGGATTTGCGTAGTGCTATTTCCGCACGGTAGAGAAAATGGTGTACGGCTCGAAAACCTCTATTTTTCTATTTTAATCCTATAGCATCTTCGTCCACGCGCAGAGAACCTATTAGCAAAATAAACGTATTTAATGAAACTGCTCATTACAGATTCGTCTCGCCTGGTGGAGGGCTGGTGGAATGAACCTATACGTCTCTCATACTCCAAAAGTGCTGCTACTCCAGGAAAATTGCACCTTCTTGCTCTAAGCAAAGAAACTGTTAAATCATGTACAAAATAAGTCAGAAATTTGTGTCGATGACGATGACGCTCATGCGTCATCACATCGTGCGTTCGTGCGTGTGAGACGTCATCATCTCGATACTATCAAGTAGGTCACCGTCCAATTTCACCGTTTGTGGCCAAGACTATGTTTAGCTTGATCGAGTTCAAATCTCGTTTTCCTATTGTGACATAACAGCGCTTGAACTCGGCTTAGCCTTTGAACCGGATCAACTGTCGATAAAATGCGCTAGTCGTTCAAAGTGCTGAACTGAGTTTATCTTATATTGAAAGCGTTCAATTGCAACGGTGAAATTAGACCAAAGTCAGGGATCTGCCTGTGTTAAGGCCAACAGTTATACTTAAAGACAATTTGGAATTATAATTTTCCATTGCATTATCAAATGAATAGAATCTCTCGTCAAATAGTTTTTTCTTCTTCTGAATCAACGTTGACGAGAGATTTGTCATTGATTATAGAGAAAAAATATAGAGATGATCAACGTTCGAACAATCAGCTGCTAGAGAGAAGAAATAACATGTATTTATTAGTTCACTAGTACAGCTTGCAACTATTACATTTATACTTATATACTTCAAAATATTACAAATAAAAACTACTTAGTTGTAATAGCAGCAAGTGTTGTACGCAGCGAACAAGAAGGTCCCGTCTCAGCATAATGTTGCTCTCCAAAAAGTTGCTAATACATTATTACTTATAATAATTATGTATATAATATTGTGTAGATCATACTTTCCAACGGTTCCAGCGATAACAACATTTGACCCCACTATATGTACACGCAGACTGCGTAGTCACACTTCGTTGAAATGCAGTCATGATCGCAATAATTGATTTTGATGGGAAGTGGCAGCAAGTTCATATGCAGCCTTCACGGCGTTCATGGCACCTCGCAGTAATTGCCTGCGCTAATGAAGTTGCACACGAGTCGTGCTACGTGATATTTTAGGCTTATTTAACCATGCCGTGTCGAAGTTGATGCAATGTTTGGACTATATTTTTGATCTGCCTCTATGGCTTTTGTTCCGTCACGTGGCCGTGGGTATGAGAGTAAAACGTTGTTAGCTCTCAGGGATATTGTATTTTTTAAACACGGTGGTTTTTAACCCTGAGAAACGTCTAGGCTATTTTGAAGTTTTTTTAAGGTTCTTCCGAAATTAGAACTTTTTAATTCTGTAACTTGTTTTTTTTCCGAAATGACATGATGTTGACATGAATTTTTAAGACTTAGTGTATCTCTGATCTTTAAATTCACTGAAAACTTTTATAGTGCCCATTCTAACAGTATATCACATTGAAAAAACTACATAAAATACTTCACAAAATAAGCGTTTATTCAAATAACCAGCCATTTTCGGTGACTTGAAAATTACTTTCTTTTGTTACCATAAACATTTTCCTGTATAGAAGGTAGAAATCGGGAAAACTGCCATTGATTCGAGCAAATGAGTCCAACCGTTTCCAAGTCTGAACGCCAACTAAATGACGTTTATCAAAAAAACAGAGCTGGCCGCACATATTTCATTAGTGGTGAATACCGGACCTAGAGTTCCTCTACCGCTTCCGCCCCCGCTCTCGCG
Organism: Eupithecia subfuscata; assembly: GCA_963564075.1. Taxonomy (NCBI): domain Eukaryota; kingdom Metazoa; phylum Arthropoda; class Insecta; order Lepidoptera; family Geometridae; genus Eupithecia; species Eupithecia subfuscata. Next base: position 14,462,457 of record OY751099.1, on the reverse strand, counting down.
GACTCTCCGCTCGGCTGGGAGCTGTTAATTTCCGCTTGCTTGTACCGAGAGAGCGCGACGTGGTATTATTACGCTTTCCCAGTAGTTTGTGACCTGAGACGTAACGTTTGTAAAGCTGTGGCTTGCTTACAAGCAGAGCGAGAGGCGATTTAATTTTTTTAAATCCTATTTCACCATTTAATCAATTAATCATCCAATTAATTGGCCCATTTCATCATGATCTTTTCACCCAACTGTGCAAGAAGGAGGGTTATTGTAGCACGGAATAAAGACTTGGTGGAACACATGGGCCAGGTCCGGATGAAGAGGTCTTGTGCTCGCGATCCAACTTGATGGTCGTATCTCATCACTTCTCACCAGCTGTTGATCAGGACACCGAGTTAAAAAAATAATTGCCTGGTGTTGGAGCAGTGTGCTCAACAGTAAGCTATGTAAGCTGATATTAGCTAGAGGAAGCTGATCTATATTATAGATCATAGCTACCTACTATAGATTATATAAAGATGAGCTGAGCAGAAGCTAGAGGTTAGCTTCCTATAGCTTCGAGCTGACAAGGGTTTGTCTACGGAGAGAATAATACAACCAACCTTGTTGACTTCTTGTAAGAAAGTATGTAATCGGTGTTTAAGCTAGAACTAAGTAAAACACATGATCACGTAGAAACGTGCTATTAACAAATTCCGCATTCTTCCTAGCTAGCTGAATCTGTACGGTTCTTACACCTAGTCTTGAATGTCTGTCTTAAAATATGAGTTTAATTTGTTTTACATTTTGATGCAGCTTAAAATTTCATTTTAATTAGGTACCTGAACAACTGACCTAATTTAACTCTGACTATTTAAATTTAGGCGTTAGTTTAGGAAATTAAATTTGGAGTTCGTAACATTAATCTCTTGATCCTGTAACAGAGTCCGCTGCCTTATCTGACGCTTGTAGGCTGGTGGGATATTGAGGAAATGGCACAGATGTTTGGGATCACATGTAATTCTATATAACATCTGTCGTACGCTTCTATCCTACGTCAGATTGAAGATTATTATATTCTCATACACAATAAGAGAAACTATTTTTCGAAGAAGGTGAGATGATAAGAAAAGATGAAAACGTTTCTTATAATGTATACATAGAAATTATTCGGTAATAGACGGTTGGAAAGCAGGCACGTTTAGTTACGGTAGTAGAATAGTGCACAGTGAACAAATTAAATTGTAAAGAAGAAGCGGATTCGTATTTCCAATTACATTTTTTTATTCATATAAAATAGGTATCATTGAGTATTTTCCATGTGGTATTTTCCATGTGTTATTAGCTACTGTAGCTAGGTATAAAGATAAACTAATAGTTAGCCGCTAGCAATAACAGAGGACACGAAAACAAATAAAAAATGTCTTATAAAATAATGTTCTATAGCGTCAGGTTTATGAGATATTCACAGATTAAAATAACTATTTATTTTTTCATAATATGGTGAATATTTCAGAAACCTGACGATTTAAGACATTACGATATAGAATTTTTTACTTATTTTAGTGTCCTCCATCCACACATAAAACTGCTATTGTGCGCGACAATATTAAAAAAAAAAACAAATATTAGGGCCACCTCCATACAAAAATCTTCAAACCCCCTTTAACTTTTATTAAAATAGTTTTTTTTTATTTAATTTATTATATTTTATGTAGTTATAGCGACAAGAGACACACTGCGAAAATTTCAACTGTCACCTCTAACTTACGAAACTCTACATAGATTCAAATGTTTTTCCCTATTTACAAGAAACGTTATAGCGGAAAATGTTTAACAAAATCAATAGCTTACTTTTTGGAAAAGTCTGAAAAAAAACTTACGACGAAAAATAAAACTTTGACAAAAATTGGCAGGAGAAATAATAAATTAATCAAATAATATTATATTTTTTTAATTGGATCAACAACGGTTGGACAGTTATGCTCGAAGCGACTATTTCAGCATACAGCCAAATCACGCAAGGTGCTACTGAGATCTTTGTTCACTTCACTTGCTCCGATCAACAAATAAAAAATATTTTTTACTATAAAACTTCCGTAGTTTGACGAATTCATTATGAATGTAAGCGGGTTAACCACGAACCTATTTTGTGTTGGAAGAACACCTGATGAAGTCCTTCGTTAAGGGATGAAACGTTGGTGTTCTTCCAACACAAAATAGGTTCGTCGTTAACCCGCTTACATTCATAATGAAATAAAAAATCTCTTTATATACCACAAAGGTGGCAGACAAGCGCGCGGCCCGCCTTATGGGAAGCGGTTACCGCAGCTTATAACATCTGACCTCGTAATTGCTTTAGAAGCCTGTATTCCCAACAATAACCATACCCCATGACCCCACACAATAGCCCGTACAAAAATTTGTATCGACTGCAGGATCGCTTTTTCATCGCACCGTCCCCGGGTACCAACACCAAGTCAAAAATTGAAGAAAAAAATCAAATCGTAATTGAATAAAATTTAGCATAACATTTTCACTCCATCTAACTCCAAAAGAAAGCAGAGTTTTTACTATCGTACCAGGTGACTAATCCCCTACTACATAAGAACAAATTAATCCATACAAGAAATATTAACAAAGAAAGTGACTTTGGAAAAATTATTTCAAAAGTATGTGTAACAATGTAGTTGGAACACCGTCTCCTGTGGTAGCTACAATGTAGCTGTGTTACAGGAATATATGAATAGCTACATAACACGTAATTAATTGATGATTGTTTGCAATTATCTTGCACGGTAAGTAGCAAAGCCAAGTATTTACAAGCATAATCTGATAAATGAATAAACGAACCGGTAATTGCGTCGTTCAAAATTGAATTTGTCTCCTAAAATATTGGAGAGAGTGATAAATCCTTTCTAAAATGCGCAAACAATTTCACCATTTTGTCGGTGCTATTTCAGAATCGATTACATTAAGGGATTACAACGGACAAGGAAAAATGAAACTGAATAAGTAGCCAGTGAAGTACAAATTGACAATCTGAAACAATCAGGGAGAGTCTAAAGTTTTGCGATCGAATGGACTATGCCGTTCGTGGTCTGAGATCAAAGGGTGAGGTTTCCACGGCACTGCCTTGGAGTAAACTGACAAGGCTTTTCAAACTTATCAATGCGATGTGTGTGTCTTTGAGTGGCCATAAGGGCCCAGACAGCGAAAGTTGTAGTGGTTATTGCTCCATTGAATGAAAGTAAACATCGGCTGTGCAAATGGATAGATGTAAAATTGATAGAACAAAACAATATCTTGGTAGGTACCTTTTTTTTTTTTTTCATTGTCTCGTCGAGGAAATTCGTTCACGAATAAACTGGTCTGGGGGGGACCAGAATTATGTGGGACTCGACGCCCTGAAAAGGATGTAATACCCACTAAAACCTCTCCGGTGTCCCTCTCTCGCCATTTTCGCCGAACCACGGGAACATTTAAACATCCGCGGCCCGACTGGCATCCCCTCTTCCTCTATACATGGCCGGCGAGCCCACCGATCCACACACTCGCCGACCCCATTCTTCCATCACCTTTCCTCCCCCCGATTAGGACACAGATAGGACAGACACAGTTGGAACCGCGAATGTCCACCTCTGTGCCCAGATGGGCATTGTCGCCCCATACTACTACCAGGTGTGGGTCATACATTTACACACAAACACTCACAATCTCACTCAAACCATTTGTTCTAGTCACGCGGGCACACTCAGCTAAAGCAAGCGCGCGCATCACTGCGCCGCGTGTCCCACACCTGTGCACGAGTATCGCAGGTTACGTCCCGTGAGTCTCGTGCCATCCGTCACCTTTCACTATCACACAACCTTATGGCTACATGGCCCTCTCATACGTCGTCACATCTATCCCTCCTCATGGCGCCGCCGTGCCGGGACACTGATACGGCGACGACCCCTCTCCTCTTCGAGCGGCAGAGGCCTTTCCCCAGGCCTCGCGCCCGAAGATCTCTGTATGTTCGGGTGCTACCAATTAGCACTCAAATCCATCAAGCTCCCGAGGTGGCCTCGGGAGTGATAAAATAAAATAAAAATCCGTAGGTACTTCACGCGCAGATGCGTGGCTGAGTACGCCATCTTGGTAGGTACCTACTAATACTAATAGCAGTCTTACATAAAGAATAATTTGGCGTGTTTGAAACAACTATAAAACGACTTCAAACTCTTCTAGTGGCGACATCTAGTTAAAATTCGAGTCTAATTTAGTTTGATAACACATGGATGAAACGACGAATGAAAGAAGGCCTACTTTAAAACACGAAATACGAAGTTTCGTTAAAATGGATCGCACGAAACGAACAACCTTACTGCTGAATGTCACGTTAGCAACGTGCGTTGCTTCGGACTTGACACAAAATGAAACCAGACCTTTTAAAATAAAAAATCAAAAAGAACGGATCGGGTTTTCTTCGATTTATTCGATCCGCCATCCATCAACTTTGGAATTTGTTTTTGTCGGTAGACCTCTTCTCTACGCCCGTTGCCATGAAAACCATTACTTTCCAGTGATTGTGAAAATTATCATGTGATGATGTTTTTTCGGCGCACATCATCAATTCCTCGAGAAACAAACTTTTAAGGGACCACTTAAAATCAACCTTTAAACATCAACAAAAAATCACCAAAATCTAGTACAAATTGGCGAAGATATCACAAAAATTGTTGTAGCTAGTCGTGATTTTTCAAAAGTATTATGTTGTTCCTTAAGCTTTATGGGATAAATATCAATCCCTTAGGAACGAAATTTCAAGGACCAATTTGAGATCATTCTCTATACAATAATTAATCGGTTGACCACAGGCCACAATACATAAATATACAGTAATCCGACTCCATACTAGACCGCCCGAATCGACGCACGCACATATAGGCGTCATTTACACGGCCGCTAAGCTAGTCTCGGCATGCACATCTATCCAGTGTCACGCCGCGCGCCGCGCGCCGCCGAGACTGGTCGCTGCGCTGAACGAGTTTGTTGTGCCGCGACCCCCGCGCTGTCCGCTCCCGTTTCGGTACCTCAACGTTGCAAGTGCGCGAAATAATAAATTAAATAATGGCGGCATCACGACCACGAGTATACTGCAGTGTTTACGGGTGCCTAAACTCAACGTTCGTTAAACCAACACTGTCATTTTTTCGATTTCCTGCTAATGCTGAAAGGTAAAATAAATATAGTCTTTACCACGTTTTAGGGTTCCGTACCTGAAGTATAAGTAATGCCAATGTTACTAACAAATATTTATGTAGTAGGTACCTCCATATATTTTTTCTGAAATTCACTTATTTTTTCCTATCTACTTATTTTGCGGTCTAAATGTATTCTACATTAAATATAAAAGACCTAATTTTGGTACGGAACCCTAAATGTGCCAAGTCGACACGCAATTGGCCTTCGCTTTCTTGTTTGTCTCTTCGGAGGTGGGTGATGGACAAATGATAGGATAAATATAAACGCCTCTGTTTTACTTTTTTTAGGTATCAACCCTAGCGCTCCGCTCAACTGTAGGTATAAAGTTCAAAGAGACGGCTGAGTCATTCTACTGTATACATTTATCTACTGTGCACAGGCGGAGATATTAAGTAACATACATACATTAAAAAAATGTATATACAGACGAAATGAGAACCGCCTTCTTTTGAAGTGGTTGAAAAACAAGGGCTAAGTAGCTATTCTTTTAGCTTTCTCCAATCTCAAATGCCACCTTATGACATTAGATCTTTCCGCCTGGCTCCTACTCTAGAAGTATGTCCGTTCAGCGTATAATTTAATCTATTCTCGAATTCACCGCCATTAAATTCGTTTTCACCCATTTTCCGCTTATTTCAACATTTAGTTGCCGCTAGTTCGTCTTTTCGTAGAACATTAAATATCTCTCAGGTCCTACGAGTATAATTAGATTATAAGAACTTTTCATTTTACTTATTTAACAACTACTTTGTGCCCGCAGCCTCGCACTAGTTGTTTTGAGTATAATAGAATCCTTTAAATAAGTTATTCCAATTCAACAAAGATCTAACTATGGAAACTTTTTACGGTCTATATACCCACTGAAATTAATTTATGAGATTTTTGAAAAATTGCGATGCCTGAAATATGTATATACTTATTGCTTATATATATAGAAATTTCATAAAACTGAATGGGTTTGGATGAAATTTCATAGATGTAGTGCTTGACCTTTTATGAAATTATATGAGCCGGATCAAAGAAAATAGAATGGTTTGGCCGGATTTTGATACCAAACCATTCTAACATTAATATCAATCAATCCAAAATTTTTTAGTGTAATTTTCATAAAAAAACACTGACCTTTGCAGATATTTAAAACAATCCCAATACCAAAACCTGGGCATCAATGCATCATCGAAGAAATCATCATTACGTTTTAGAAACATCAAGTTAAATTTTTCAGAATATTTTCACCGTCAAAACTAATATTTAATAACAAATACGTACATAGCCTTTGGTCAGAATGTTGCTGGGTTTAGATTGCAGTGCAGCGAAATCACGTTGCTCACTGTATTGCGCATGTCTTCTTACAACAATGGAGAGATGAGTAGAACGACATACTTATTTCCTACTTATACCTATTACCTTGTAATAGGTACCTACCGACCAAAACGACTATAAAGCGACTATAGTTAGGTATAGTAAAACGCTAGTTACCTTGATTGATAACGTAATTAAGATAGAACAGCTGTATAATTTAAGTGGAACGTGGAATTTTATTAGAGAAAAGCCTAACCGACTTTACTTTTTTAGTAGCAACGACTGAACTAAATCGTTTCTAAAGATACAAAGATATATACATCTGTCTAGACCAGGAAATATTGTTAATATTTTCCGCAAGCATGGAAATGTTAATACATTGTTTTCAGGAACTTTAAAATCCTTTTCAGCAGCATCAATCTTGTGCTTCATCCCCTTGATCTCCGTATTTATCTTTGGAGACAATGGCAGGCTATTTGTCAGGCCTGGGCAATTAAGGCCGATGAAATAGCTCAATTAGAAACATTTACGCATTTACGGATCTTGGCATTGGGTAAAATAACCTTTACAAATTTGTTGCAATTTTTTTATTTAATGTCAAATGTGTTAAGGTCAAATGGGATAATCCTAGAACCTAGTAACATCTACATTATATTTGGATTCTCCATAAAATTTCCTCAAATGAGCATTTAAATATCCTGAAGTTGTATTATATACCGTTCTTGTAAAGGTTCTTGTAAAGGTGTGTAGGTGAAATTGTGGTGAATGGTTTAGAAAGTTTAAAAAAAAACAATATTTTTTTCTTACAATTTTGTTGTTGAACTGACGTTTATTTTAGAGTCAGATAGCCTATTGTTACAAGAGAAACAAAAAGAAACACGTTTTCAAACAAAATTTTACGCAATAAGTTCTACAAAGAAAGAACGAAAGCGCACGCGTCAGAGACCAATTAGAATTTGCTTTTTAGGGTTTCGAAGATCGATTTTGAAACCCTTATGATCTCGCTTTGTCTGTCCTTTTTTCCCTCCTTAATTTAATAACTCAGCAACTACCGCAGCTATCAACTTGGAATTTAAAATAATAATAATTACATTTCGTGCGCTTGTACAGATTTTAAGAAAAAAAAATGAAAAATGTAAATGAACATTTTCCATACAAATTGAGATATGAAAATTTTAAAAGATACCTACTGGGTCATTTGGTGTATCAAATGAAAGGTAACAGCTTGTACATTTCAAAACCGTTTTGAAATTTTAAAAAAGTAGAATGACTACCCCTATCTCCGAAGTTTGCAAAGCGATCCATTTGAAATGGATGAAGCGTTTGTAGATATGGATCTATATTTTACAGGAAAAATATAGAGAAGTCTGTAAAAATAACACTTTTTGAAAAATGGTCAAATGGGGGGAGGGATATAATGTTCAAAAGGAAGGGCTACCCCACCGAGTGGGGTATTAAATGAAAGGTATCGGCTTGGACATTTCAAAACATTTTATCAAATTTCTGTAGGTTTCATACTTTTTGAACTATCTTGAAAATAGTCAAAAAATTTACCGGTACTATCACCGAAGCATGCAGAAAGATCCATCTGAAATGTAGGTTACCTACTATTTTAAGGTATTCATTAAATTGCGAAGTCCTTTAGTGCATACCTACTTGTTGACAAACGTTCTAAACCCTCGGCGCGCTAGTTACACTCGCACTTGACGGATCTTGCTTTAATTGTTCTCAACTCCGTACTCTAATATTGACGAACGGAAATCGTCAAAATTTGGACTCTTGCCACACAACGGTAAATTTTCATCGTCCAAATTTTGGACGATTGCCCAAGGGAGAGGGCAGCAGACTCTCTAAGAGAATTAGTAGTTCTCTCGATTAGTTTGGGGCTAGATAAAGTTGTGTGAATTGTCCAGATTTATTTATTATTAATATCCCAGTTGCTTACCTCACCATAGAAAATAAACTACCAACAGTTTGTTTACATGTTTACCCAGAATACTAAAACTAATTCTACTATTATAATGAGTTATACTCAACAGAATAGATTTTCCAATGAAAGCTAAATAAACAATTAAAGCAAAGACAAATCGAAATCAGCCTCGTTTTATTTCATTATTTGGACTTCGATTCAACTTGAATTTCGAAATGATAGCTATCCAATCAAGATTCCTTTGTGTCTTAGACGTGATTTATATTGAGGCTTTTAAAACAACGGCCGAATCAGCAACGAATTGTCCTGGTTCTGTCAATCCTTAATTGATTAAAAACTTTGTGCAGTCTGTAGAAATGATAATACCCACGCACCTCAATTTAGCTCATTGTATTGTGAACTACAGTCATTACGGAATGGTGGCCCAGATACGCCCAAAACTAACAAGGTAGACCACCAGCCCGATGGTCAGATGACATCGTTAGGATATCAGGGATGGTGATGGTGGTCACAGGACCGGTCAGAAAGGCGTAATAGAGAGGAGCTATACCTATACCCAGCAGTGTTCACGGGCTCAATAAATAAATAATAATAAATAAATTAATAATGCTGGACAATTCACACAGCATTATCTAGCAATAGATTCACTATCTGTGAGTCCATCGTGTGTTTTATTGATTCCCGCTTGAGATATTCGTTGCATTGTCGACATTATTTTGTTTTACTCATTTCAATTTATTGTCTATTCTCGAACCGAATGGTCTGTTGCGTGACGATGGTGAGAGGCACGACGGTATGACACTAGTCCCATGGGAGATAGAGAGGCCCATTGTGTGGGACGCTACATGCGTCGTCACACTTTCGCCTTCCCATCTTCTGAGGACATCCGTGAGGGCGGGTGCGGCGCCAGATTTGGCCGAGGTTCTCAAGAGGCGCAAATATGCAGTTCTCGACAGAGTCTACATATTCGCTCCCCTTGGAATCGAGACCCACGGTACCCCACGGATCTAGCGTGGGGTACCGAGGCTCTTCGGGTTTTTAAAAAAATATCTGAACGTCTGGTCGAAGCGACGCGTGACCCAAGAGCTGGTGAGTATCTGGCAATGCAGCCAGCGTTTTGGGGACGCTTTCAACTGGTATTGATATGGATCAGTTGAGCTACCTGTAGATTGTTTGCAACATTTTGCAGTTAGCTAAATTTTTCTAATATTTCTATTATTTGATTGTAATGTTCATATTTCATTTATTGCATTCATAATTATAGGTAGGTACATGAATATTTCACTATTCTAACACTCTTAGTTGGTAGATCTTATAATTATGTACCCGGTCAGGGTGTAGCAACTTGAGAAGATGGTTACTAAAGTTAATATTTAATGTTTTACTATCACATTAATATAATAAGTATTATCATCAATGTTCGCGCTTATAACTACGAAAGTTAGACCCAACAAGCTACAAGGAGCGCCATCTAGTGGACGTCTGAAGAAACTCGACGCGCGAAAGATCACCCGATTTGGAGATTTACCTAAGTCGGTAAAACAGAGTAAAAAAAGCTTCCTTGGTGCAACAGTGACGGCCGCGGCATCACCGCCATATTTAATTTTCGTATTACTTTCTTGTCTTGTCTGCGATGCAAAGCACTCTCTGTACCTAGTAATAGGAATATACGTTTTTTATCAAATATCGACGAATTTATCAAATATCAATAAATTCGATTCATTGAAGACGCACCCGATGACCCCCGTAGTCACCATATTGGTCCTTCGAGCCGGATAATTGCTGCGTATGCTGGGAGAAGAATCCATCTTCAGCCTGCTCGTGAGAAGTCCCGAGTCATCCAGAGACTTCACAAGGAGCTTGGAAACCAGCACCCTAGACAACGGTCAGGTCATTGACCCCGTCCTCCTTCCATACGTTCTCATTTGTGCTAAAATTGTTTCGTTTGTGCATTACAGAAAGACACCAAGTGCCGCGTGGCCGTTATCGTTACGTCTCCCGCGCAGTTAAAACCGTGAGTACCTTATTTTACTCTCTACATAGGCCTTCATAATGGGTGGTGAAGATAAATTAAGTGTACCTAGTAATAAATCTCCTCAAGTTTCTCCGACTAGGAAGTGTCCTGACGATGAACTTTCAATTCTCAGACGACAACGTGGTAACCTCAAAGGTAGACTAACACAGTTTCAGAATTACCTAGATCTCTTTAAGGATACACGTCCATCTAAACTACAAGTGAAAGAAATAAAGTTTAGAATGCAGGCGTGTCAAGATCATTACAAACAGTTCAATGAAATTCAAAGCAAAGTCGATTTTTTGAGTTCAGAGTTAGATGCCGATTCTAACAATGAATATGTTCAAACATTCGAATCTTCATATTTTCTTGTTTTAGCAGTAGCTGAAAGTTTAGTCGAAACTGTAGAAACTTGTAACAAGTGTACGAATATTACTAGAAATAGCGGTTTCCGTTCGTTACCAGAAATCAAACTACCTACCTTCAGTGGGAAATTTGATGATTGGCTTGAGTACAAACATGCATACGTTACCATGATCCATAACTGTCCCGATCTAGACGAAATCCAGAAGTTTCATTACTTGCGTTCTTCACTTTCTGGTACCGCCTTAGAAGTTATAAGTTCTTTCGAATTCACGCCTAGGAACTACGTTCACGCATGGGAGTTATTGGAGAATAGGTTTCACAATACTAGACTTTTGGTTCAGAATCACATGAAAGCTTTGTTTCAAATGTCGCCTTTGAAACAGGAATCATCTTCACAGATTAGGAAGCTGATAGATACCGTTTTGCGAAACATTCGTTCACTTACTTCGCTAGGTGAACCCACCAGTACCTGGGATACGATTATAATTTACCTAGTACAGTCGAAGTTAGATACGTCCACTGAGCGAGAGTGGGAAATAGAAAAAGGTTCTATTCATGCTAGTTCCGATAGAAGGTTAAAATTAGACGATATTCTTTCATTTCTAAAGAAAAAGGCAGACATGTTAGATTCAATTAACTCAAGTCAAAATAAACCGCAACAAAAGTCGCAAAATGAACCAAAGAGTAACTCACAAAAGAATAATGCGTCTGCACATAGCTATGTTTCAACTAGCGAGTCGGGAGCTAAAAGTAAGCCTAAACGTAAAGGCTTTACTTGCAATCTATGTAAAGGTGACCATGCGATTTATACGTGTTATAAATTCTTGAATATGTCTATCAAGGATAGGTTAAAGGTAGTGGATGACATGAAGTTATGTAGAAACTGTTTGCGTGCAGGTCATTCACTTTCCGATTGCATTTTTGGCCCATGCAAACAATGTCAGAATAAACATAACTCACTTTTGCACCTCAAGTCGGGTAACGAGGAGTCAGCAGCTGAGAGTTCGTCTCAGACCGCTCCATCGACCGCGTTGCACTCCTTATCAGTAGGTAGTGTAGGTACGTACCACGGCAGTGTAGGCGAATGCGCTCGCAGTGGCGGCGATAGTTCTACACCATGTAACGTATTGCAACCGGTATTGTTATGCACGGCCTTAGTTGAGGTAGCAGATAGTAATAACCGTTTCCATACAGCCAGAGCCCTTCTGGATAATGGTTCTCAACACTGCTTTATTTCAGATAAATTACGAAAGCGAATCAATGCGCCTCTATTACAGTCCACAATACAGATTTCAGGTGTCGCTCAATCAGTGACACAATCAAATCATTCATGCGAATTAATTATGCGTTCAAAAATAAACGATTACAGTGCAAAGGTTAAATGTTTTGTCTTGCAGCGTATAACAAACAGTTTACCCACGACAAGCATTGATACCGAGCTTATACGAATACCGGACAATGTATACCTAGCCGATCCTACTTACAATATTCCTTCGGATATCGATTTATTGATAGGTGCGGATTTATTTTGGGATATACTTGACGGGACTAGAATCCGATTGGTAAACGGACCATTCCTTCAGAATTCGAAGCTAGGATGGTTACTTTCGGGTCCTTTATGCGTTTCTAAGAACATAGATAGCCATTCTAAAGTTCATTGCAATTTCAATCAAACCTTAGGCTCAGACCTAGGTTTAGATGAGCAACTTAAACGTTTTTGGGAATTAGAGAATGTACCCCAGGTAGATAACGTTCTTTCTAAAGATTAGAAATTTTGTGAGAAATTATTTACCACTACCACAAAACGCGAATCAGAGGGTAGATTCTTAGTCCGCATCCCGCTGAAAGAATCACCTGAAGCATTGGGTGATTCATACAATTCGGCAAAAAACAGGTTCTTGTCGTTAGAACGCAAACTAGAGCGTTTAAATGACTATAAACGAATGTACTCCGACTTTATGAGTGAGTACGTGGCCTTAGGCCATATGAGTCGGGTCGACAAAGTCGAGGAACCTAATTATTTCCTACCGCATCACGGTGTATTTAAGGAAAGTAGTTCTACTACTAAATTACGCGTTGTTTTCGATGGTAGTGCTGTGACATCTTCGAATAAATCGCTTAACGATATACAATATCCCGGTCCAGCACTACAAAACGATATCTTTTCAATACTGTTACGCTTTAGGCAGTATAAGTACGTAGCTTGCGCTGACGTTGAAAAAATGTTTAGACAAGTTTTAGTACAGCCAGATCAAAGATCACTCCAGCTTTTGGTGTGGAGGGATACACCAGCAGAACCTTTAGGTATCTGGTCCTTGAACACAGTAAGCTACGGCACTGCGTCAGCGCCGTACCTTGCCATGCGTTGCATACGTCAGTTAGCGTTAGAGTGTAGCGATGACGTCATAGCTAGGGTCATTAGTCAGGATTTCTTCGTAGATGATCTTTGTACAGGTCACGACGACTATCACGAGCTGCTAGCCATATGCGAGAAGACGTCGCAAGTCCTACAGTCAGGGTGCTTCCCACTACGTAAATGGACATTCAACGCTGACGTAACTAACGAATCTTGTGCTCATAACTTTGTTGGTGAACATACACAAAACAAAACGCTAGATATTGGCTGGCAAAACGTTCAAGACGAATTGCATTTCACTACAAAAATAGATTGTGATAACAAAAATGTAAGGTTGACAAAACGGGTTATGTTATCAGTTATTTCGCAGATTTACGACCCGCTAGGCCTACTTTCTCCTGTAGTCATAATAGCGAAAATGCTTATCCAAAAATTATGGCTCGATAAGATAGGTTGGGATTCCGCCGTTTCGGAAGATCTCGCGCTGACATGGAATAACTTTATTAGTACGTTAGGTAGTTTACATAAATTACGCATACCTCGTCACTCAATCAGCGATAAGGCTCAATTCATGGAGCTTCATATTTTTACAGATGCTTCTCAAAACGCCTACGGTGGCTGCGCATACATACGATCGTATAGTGATGATGATTCTCAGGTTGTTGTCAGGTTGTTGTGTGCAAAAAGCAAGGTTTCTCCACTGAAATCTCTCAGCATCCCGAAATTGGAACTATCCAGTGCTCTAGTGGGAGCGAGGCTTTATAAAAAGATAATCGACTCATTACGGTTAACATTTACTCGTGTATACTTCTGGACAGACTCGACTATAGTCATTGGCTGGCTACGCATGTCTCCGCATTTGTTAAAAACATTTATACAAAATCGTGTTTCCGAAATTAATGAGATAACTAATGACGCAGATTGGCTACATGTTCGTAGCAAGGACAACCCGGCTGATCTATTGTCCAGAGGTCTGCCGCTCGATTCATTAATCGATAGTACGTTGTGGTGGAACGGTCCATCTTATTTACATGATAATAATCATAATTTTTCAAATTAAAAAAAAAAAACAAATTACTTAATGAATCGATTAATCTTAACGAGCTGCCCGAATTAAAATCGCAATCAATTAATTTAATATGTAATTCTTGTCCAAACGAAATCATACAATTCAATAAACATTCATCATTCATAAAACTTAAACGTATAGGTGCGTATGTACTACGATTCATTTCAAATTTGCGCTCTAGGCGCGAGGAGCGTAAAACTGGTTCCTTATCAGTAACCGACCTCAATGCGTCGCAAATGATGCTAGTTAGGCTAGCGCAAATGCATTCCCTTCCGGACGTGTACAGTAGTTTGCTAAATAACATTCCTATAAAAACAAATAGCAAATCTACAAATCGTATTTCCGGTCTAAATATATTTTTAGATGACAATAAGTTAATTAGAGTCGGTGGTAGACTAGGGAACTCAACTGAGTTTTCTTACGAAAAGAAACATCCATTGTTATTGTGCAGTAATCATTATTTGACAGTGCTTATAGTGCAATACGAACATAAACGTTTGCTTCATAGTGGACCGCAGCTACTCTTATCAACATTACGTGAATGTTGGTGGCCGCTGGGTGCTAGGAACTTGGTTCGTAAAATTGTGCGTGAATGTGTTACTTGTGCGCGATTCAAAGGTAAAACTTTACAGCCTAGAATGGGCAATTTACCTTCTACGCGATTGGATTCTGGATTTCTTTTTGGTCGTACAGGAATGGATCTAGGAGGAGTGTTCTATGTCCTTAACAAAAGGGGCAGAGGAGCACGTCTTAGTAAAACGTATGTATGTCTGTTCGTCTGTTTCCTAACTCGTGCGATACATCTAGAACTTGTTTCAAGTCTATCCACTAATGACTTTATTTTGGCATTAAAACGTTTCATTAGTAGAAGAGGTAAACCTGATTCTATTTATTCTGATAACGGTACAAATTTTGTAGGAGCTGAAAAAGAGTTCTATACTTTTTTAGATAAAAATTCTAAACAAATAATAGATTACACAGCTAACGATGGAATTAAATTCAATTTTATTCCACCATATTCACCCCATTTTGGAGGTCTGTGGGAGAGTGGCATAAGGTCTTGTAAATATCATTTACGTCGTGTAGTAGGTAACGCGAAACTTACTTATGAGGAATTGAGCACAGTTTTAGCACAAATAGAATCTGTCCTCAATTCCCGCCCTATGTCCCCTCTGTCTCCAGATCCTAACGACTTCACTCCATTGACTCCTGGTCACTTCCTCATTGGCCGACCGTTGACTGCTCCAGCTGCACACGATGACCTCACGAATGTCCCGATCTCACGGCTGAACCGGTATCATCGAATCGAGCAACTACGTCAGCACTTCTGGCAGCGGTGGTCACGGGAGTACATTTCGGAGCTTCAACAGAGAACCAAGTGGAAGTCCAACCAGAACGACATAAGCCTAGAGAGCTTAGTTCTAATCAAAGAAGACAACCTGCCTCCGCTGAAATGGCGCCTGGGACGCGTCACGAAGGTGTTTCCGGGCACGGACGGTGTCTCGCGAGTTGCTGAGATACGAACGGCAACTGGAACGATACGGAGGGCATTCTCCAAAATCTGCCCTCTGCCACTGGAGCCAGCAGACAGCAGCAGCCAGTGATCCATGATTATCCCATCGTTGGAAGCCGGTGCTTCCAAGGCGGGCGGTATGTTCGCGCTTATAACTACGAAAGTTAGACCCAACAAGCTACAAGGAGTGCCATCTAGTGGACGTCTGAAGAAACTCGACGCGCGAAAGATCACCCAATTTGGAGATTTACCTAAGTCGGTAAAACAGAGTAAAAAAAGCTTCCTTGGTGCAACAGTGACGGCCGCGGCATCACCGCCATATTTAATTTTCGTATTACTTTCTTGTCTTGTCTGCGATGCAAAGCACTCTCTGTACCTAGTAATAGGAATATACGTTTTTTATCAAATATCGACGAATTTATCAAATATCAATAAATTCGATTCATTGAAGACGCACCCGATGACCCCCGTAGTCACCAATCAAAAAAATCATTAAGTGTATAATAAAAAAAACTTAGTAGCATATTCTTTAGTAATTTACTAAAATTAATGTCAAGTGTAGATTGTAGTTTTCTTTGTGAATAAAGATGTAATTGTGTTTATTAATACAATTAGAACATCTTTGTTATCTTTACCTTATTTTGCCTCAGGCAGTGTTTTGTTTCCTTCTGCTAATTTTTAAAATGACGCAAGTTCCAATATAACCAACGAATTATTTTATGGTTGGGCAATTTTACAATTGGCCAAATATCTAATTTTACTTGCCTTTGGACTTTCGTGTTTTTACATTTTTCTGTTTAGACATAAGTCGTGCGAAAGATTTAAACACAATAAAAGGTCATTTTCGGTATTAGGTACATGTATTATTTATTTTTATCGAAGGTGTTAAAAAGTTTATTCTGACTCATAAACAAAACTATATAAACATTAAAAATCCCCAGCAACTTGACTGCCTACACGTGTGGTGTCGAATGGCTATGGCTTTCTGTTGTCCAGAAAAATAACATCAAACCATCTATGATAGAAGTTAAAATGTACATATAATAGATAAAGATTGATTCTGAAAATGTCCTGCTCTCTCCAGCTTAGATCATTGTTGTCAAATATAATCGGTACAGTATGAGATTTTCAATCCCATTCTTTATCCACTCGACTTTTACGCAGAACGTCATGTAGCGCGTGACAAAGGATTAATATCAAGGGAACATCTTGCCCCATCAAAAATGTACCTAAGAGCGATTGTCGCTTTTTGAAATGGTTATGTGTCAACTGGCCCAAATAAAAATTCAAGAAGGGGCCAGTTGCTCCCTAGCCCAAACTGAATATAACTCGACCATGAGGAGTTAACAGGATTCACAGCATTCTTCTGACACTACAATCCGCGTATTGATTCTACTATTTACTAATATAAATAATAATATTAAGTTTTAATATTTAATGAAAACCTTTTTTAAAATGAAGCTTTTAATGCATTGTCATCCAAACTTAACGTGTATACAAAATTTCAGCTCAATCGGATGAAGATATCTGCTTCAAAATTGAGTTGCAAGATTCCACCCGTACCTAAGTTACAGTCATTGCAAGAAACAAAAGCTTGTAAAATAAATAATGCTGGACAATCCACACAGCATCATCTAGCCCCAAGCTAAGCAGAGCTTGTGTTATGGGTACTAGATAACTGCTTTACATAATACAATACACTACGACATAGATATATATTTATATACATAAAACTTTATTTATTAACTAAATTTATACACAGGTACAAATATCTGCAGATCGTACAAAAATTTTTCCCGAGGCAGGAGGTCGCGGGTTCGAGTCCCGCACTCGAACCCGCAACCTTCTGCTTCGCAGGCGGACCTTCACCCGACGCGCCACAGAGGTCATCAAAGTTTATTCGTACTATCTACTCATTCTATCAATAAAAAGTTACACCATAATAAGTAAAGTTCACCTACATTCTGCATAATACAACCATTATAAAATAAACGACTAATGTAATCGAGTTTAATTCCCTTTTTATTGCCTCTAATAACATTGAACCAACCATTACAAGGTTTGTTTTCAATGCGGTGACTTGCAGAAATAGCTCAGCTGTTTTAAATTATGTAACAGAGAAATCTTGTAAAATTATAACAGTTGAGAGGTCAGGTTTTTCTTTTTGTCAGGGTTTTATCAGATAATAAGATAGAAATGTACCGACAAATTATTACATGGTTGTTGTGCAAAATAGCTAAATTTTGATTTAGATAAATTAAAGAATATTTATTTTTATTTATTTTTTATCTATTAAAAATATTATACTTACACCTATCATTACAGGCACACCTAATGCAATAGGGTACTTATTTATTCAATAGTAATTTTTGTATAATAGCAAACAAAATCGCCTAATTACTGAAGCCAATCAAGCTCCGAACAGAAATTTAAAGAACACTGTCTGTGTTCTTTTGACATTATAACATGAATCCCACGCATTAAATTTCGATAATGAAATCATAACGAAAATTGGAAGACGAAATTCGTAGCATTGCCAGTTTGCTACTATACACTCGTAGCTTCGTAGAGTTTGCTACGATCCATTCGTAGCTCTGTAGAGCCCAAGATCAGCTGCGTAGCTCCGTAGAACTTGCTACGACAGCTAAGCTTGATGGTGCTACGAATTTTAATGTCATACACACCAAAGCCACATTTTTGGCAGTGTACAAAATGTGTCCATGGCGTGGGTCCTTGCGCGTAGATATCCTTTCCCGTGGCAAGAGGCCATAATATGGCCTGTCAAATAAAACCGTTGTGTGGCAAGCGACCATATTATGGCCGATTTTTTTTTGTTTAAATAGTGTATTAAGTATAAATCAGTTATCTAGTACCCATAACATAAGCTCTGCTTAGCTTGGGGCTAGATAATGCTATGTGAATTGTAAAGCATTATTTATTTTATAAGTGTATGTCTGGTGTGCGGCCTTACAAACTCTACATGACTTTAGATAAAGATTTCATTGACATTGGTTATTATTGTGTTTCTATATAAAAATCAATAACGCTCTTCTCATGATCATTTCTCCACAGCTGCGGCTTCGATGGTCGGTATCCAAGACCTAACTTGCTTCGACAGTATATTAAATACTAAAATAAGAACTATCAGGTTTACTACAAATAAGTTTGACATCTGTTGAGCGCGTGTTTAACAAAAGCGTTACCACAAAACTGTGCTTATCGACGGTTTACAGTTGGACACGGCTTAGACATAGTTTAAACGAGAGTTAAACTCTTGTTAAACCCATGTCTAACTGTTTAGACACTGTTTATCTAAACGCTTGTTAGACCAGTGTTTACCTTGGTTTTTGTAAGGTAAAATGCCATCATGTGTCATTCTGCCATTGTCAGAGAATAATAATGTTTACCATCTATACTAATATTCTAAAGATTGTATTGAATAGGCTCCGAAACTACTGGACCGATTTAAAAAAATATTTTACCATTAGAAGCCCACATAATTCCTGATGAACATAGGCTATTTTTTACCACGCGAAAATGCTTCATTATTACAGAAAAACAGAGAAAAATATAGACATTATTTCCAAGGTTCTGACATTGTCTTTGAAAATATGGATTTTCAAAGACAATGTCAGAACCTTGGATAATAAATGTTATTACAGATAAATATGGCTCTGCCACAACAAGCGACTCTAAAATAATTGGAATGACGTATCGTGGTCGTCTGGTATATTATTTCCTGTATATTGAAATTGATCACAGGAGCCGAGAGCATGCAATATACTCGTATTATTCCTTCAAAAGTTAAAACCGAGTATCGACTAGCGAGCTGTAACCGTAACCAAGTCGATACTGTTATAAATGTCTAGGTTATTGTGATCTTTGCTTAGCGTAAGTCCGAAGCTCATCATCGTGGCCAAAAAGAGCAACTTCGCATCTCTGCCTACACAAAACAAAATAAAAATTTTACAGAGTCATTAAAATAAGCTTATGATTATTTATTTATTTAATATTTATTTACACCAAACTGCAAAATCGATTTTTGAAAATCCCTTCGTTTAATATAATCATAAAAAAAAATAGGTGGTGTCGCTGATTTGTATCGGGTTAGCGTCTTAATGAAGAAATTACAAACGATGAATAATGAATGACGTAATTATTAATAAATGTCAATACCTACATCAAAGAATAGGCTACCTGCAGGCCTAGCCACAGCATATATTAATTATATGATGTAACAAGAAGGGCAATAGCCTTTATTCACAAAGAAAATTATACTAGTATTTACAATTGAAACAATTGAGCTAACTGAAGACTGTTGCAAACAGTCTACAGGTAGCTCAACTGATCCATATCAATACCAGTCGGAAGCGTCCCCAAGACGCTGACTGCATTGCCATAGAATGATTTAACTACACTCCTTCCTACCTAAAAGACCGCTTTGAATTTCTTCATCTCTCCCACTTACGATCCCTCCGATCCGATGATACTCTTCTCTTGAAAATCCCATCGTACCCGACCCAATTCTATGGTGATCTCTTCACCTTGCAGGCTACCAGACTCTGGAATGCCCTTCCTGTTTCCAGTCGGCATGCAAAATCCCTTCCTATCTTTAAAGGTTTGGTTCATCAGCACTATCTGTCCACTCATAATATATCCTCCTAATTTTTTTTTTTTTATTCAGCCTATTTCGTCCCACTGCTGGGCAAAGGCCTCCCCCGCACCCTTCCAAACTTCTCGGTCTTTTGCAGACTCCCACCACTCCTAATAGGTATAATAATTTATAGTTTCCGATCGTATGTAATTCCAATTATATTTTCCTTGTGTTGTAATTCTAGCCGAAATATTTACTTATTTTTGTAGTGTCATATATGCCAATGTCAAGTTCTACACTAACCCATCCTGTCCATCCAAAGGTTGCCTGGAAGAGATCGCTTTCAGCGATAAGGCACCCGATTGTGCCATACTGATTTAATTAGTAGTTTGTAAGATATTTTATAAGCATTGATGGTACAATAAAGATATTATCAATATATCTATCTAACTACACGACAAAGACACCCCGTGCTCGAGTGCTAATTTGTATGAAAATTAGTAGACCACACCGCAACCACTAGCCACACCTTGCATTAGCCGCCGGCCACATCGTAGCTACTTGCGCCAACGCAACCACATCGACATTTTGTAGTTACCACAACGCAACTGCAAAAAGCTGCAGCGACAGTGAATACTGTACTATACTGTTGTACTTAGTACTGCTTAACTATTTCTTGTCGCTGCGATGTGATGTGGTTGTGGTTGCGATTTTGAACTCAAAGCCACGCGTATTGCCATCAGGAACCCGCTAAGCTATCATAAAACTACTCCCCAATCTAGCCAACTACACGCTGCGCTTCAAGTGCGGCCATGTTCTTTTCTTGGCGCTTGAAAACGTCCGTGGCCTTACGGTTACAGCTCGCCAGTGAGCACCTGGATTAATCTGAGAAGGCCCTAACATCAGCAAGATTGTAAAGCTAATATTGCGCCTTCAATTAATTACTCGGATAACATGATTCAAGTGAGTTAAACGGGAAGGTAATTAGGGGAAAGCAAGGTTACATCAAACACCATAAGCATTTTGAATTCATCTATACTTATAATAAAACTGTAACAGGTCCAATTCTGTACATTGAAGATATTTTAATTTTTTTTTTTGGAGGGCACTCTATTATCGATACTGAAGCCAAAACTGTATTTTTTTTTATTCATGTCTGTCTGTCTGTCTGTCTGTCTGTCTGTCTGTTTCTTAAACGCGCATCACGCCGAAACTACTGAAGGTATTGACATGAAACTCGGCATGATCTTAGGTCATACTACGAGGAAGGACATAGGATACTTTTTATCCCGGAATTCAGTCAGGTTCCCCTGGGAGAGAGGATGAAAGTAAAATTCTTTAAGTGCTCATCACGACGGAACTGCTGAATGAGTTGGACTGAAACTTGGTATGATTTGAGTTCATACTACAAGGAAGGACATGGGATACATGTTATCCCGGAATTCAGTCAGGTTCCCCTGGGAGAGAGGATGAAAGTAAAATTCTTTAACCGCTCATCACGACGTAACGACTGAATGAATTCGAATGGAAGTCGGGACGATAGAAGTTCATACTACGAGGAGAGATATATTTTATCCTGGAATTCAGTAAGGTTCCCCTGGGAGAAAAGATTAAAGTCAAACTCCTTCACCTCGCATCACGCCGAAACTGCTGAATGAGTTGGACTGAAATGGTACGATTTGAGTTCATTCATACTACAAGGAAGGACATGGGATACATTTTATCCTGGAATTGAGTGAGGTTCCCCCGGGAGAGAAGATGAAAGTAAAATCCTTTAATCTTTTATCACGACGGAACTACTGAATGAATTCGAATGAAACTCGGCATAATTTGAGTTCCTACTACGGGGAAAGATAGGTACATTTTATCCCGGAATTTAATAAGGTTCCCCGTGGAGAGAGGATAAAAGTCATATTCCTGGGCCGCGCATCACGCCAAAAGTACAGTATGAATTCAAATGAACAATATTTTTTATCCCGGAATCAGTACGGTTCCCTTAGGTTAGGAGTGGATGAAAGTAAAAATATGCTACTAAATGAATTCAAATGAAACTATGCATGATTTGATCTCATACTACGAGGAAAAACATAGGATACATTTTATCTGGGACAGTAGGCACGGTTCTCTCGGGAGAGGGGATAAAAGTCAAAATGTGTAAGTACTTAGTTGTAATTCATTAACGCGTCGTCCGATTTCATGCATTCTTTTTAGAACGAAGTTCCTTATCGCGCGTTGTGAAAGGGGGCTAGACGGAAAAAATTGTAACGAAAATTGGAGCGACACTTTTTGCCACAGAACAAAATATTATCCTAACATTTTGTTGGAAAGTAAACACAATATTAAGTCAGTGTCAAAGTGTAGAACTGTCACTGTAGCGTTTATGATAGGCAGCTGTCATCGCGAATGACATTCATTAGGTTTGCACAAAAATTAGAAGAGAGCTCTCCGAACAATCGTGTGTTCCGCTCTCTCGCGCAACGTGTCATTGGAGTGAGCGGGATATATATGCGACGACCGCAGCCGAGTTGAGCCGACACATTTTGACGAAGACAACCGAGGAGAACCGAAGCGACGACCGCAGCCGAGTTGAGCCGAGGTGGGCTTCGATTCGAACAATCGTGTGTTAGGATAGTAGGATAGGATAGTAGGATAGGATAGTAGGATAGGATAGTAGGATAGGATAGTAGGATAGGATAGTAGGATAGGATAGTAGGATAGGATAGTAGGATAGGATAGTAGGATAGGATAGAGGGATAGGATAGTAGGATAGGATAGTAGGATAGGACAGTGGGATAGGACAGTAGGATAGGACAGAAGGATAGGATAGTAGGATAGGATAGTAGGATAGGATAATAGGATAGGATAGTTGGATAGGATAGTAGGATAGGATAGTTGGACAGGATAGTTGGATAGGACAGTAGGAAAGGATAGTAGGATAGGATAGTAGGATAGGATAGTAGGATAGGATAGTAGGATTAATCGAAAGGAACTTCGTTCCATCCGGGTGTCCCTTGACACCTCTCAAGTTTTTTTTGTTAGAAACAGTGTTGCAATATGGAATTTGACTAAATCAGTAGAAAATAGGTAGATTGATGAAATAACCTGTAGATTGAAGAAAAAATCACTAGATAAAGGGTAGGTAAGTTCCTATCTATTTATTTTTTGAAGACGCCACCCATTAGTTAAGTAGAACCTAACTAATGGGTGCGTCAATGCCTATTTCAGGCAAAGTAAAATGTACAAATGGTCCATGCAATCTTCATGAACATGATATTTGGTGGTTTAGCTGGTCCAGTTAACTGTACCACAGAAGTTTGGTTGCAGTAAGTGGTTCAATGAAACTAACAGGACCACAGAACAAATATTTTTTACTGTGGTACACAATCAAAGACTACACTACACTAACGAAAAAAAAAATACGGTGGTCCAGTCAAATGGATCAGAAGCCCAATTCTTCAATACAATTGCTTCACTATGGCAATGGAATCGTCGCAGAATCATCACGTAGAATCTCTAGATTAATAAAACTCCAGATAATGCGTGCGAGATATATTAATAGTTTCAAACTTGACGCGCGTCTCTCCATCTGCATTCATCATAATTTCTTTTATCTAAGGTAGAATATCAAAACGTGTAATTTTGTGACGATATAGTGAAGCGTTTAGCTGAACGGAACCAGATGACAACATGCTATCCCCCGTAGACCCTACACGATCTATACACAATTTAAGGTACCTACCTAAATATAGATGCTTATATTACAAGTGTAACAGGTCCAATTCTGCGCATTGAAGTTTTTTTGTACGTCGGCATTTCATTAAATGAGATAAACTGTGGTTAAATGTGAACTTAATTAGTCGGCAGGTATGGCAATCGCGAACGAAGTCGCGGGTACAGCTAGTTTAGGTAATATTTATTGATTTTTTTTTTTTGTTATTATAGTGCGTAACCCCACACTAAGGGTAATTTCTAAGAAATCAAATAACATCGCAAAAATTTTCGACTTCGACGGGACTTGAACCCGCGTCCTCCCCTCAGTACGGGGATGTGATAACCAACTACACCACGAAGTCAAGTGACGCGGGAGTCGAAAATCTCTGCGACATCCTACGGTCTTCTCGCGCCGTTAGCTCCACCTACAGGGGAAACATTGAAGTTTATCCAATCCTGTTCAAAGACTAAAGTTACATTTAGTTCGTTTGACGAGAGGTGTCACGTAGCTTAATTCTAAGGTTTTTTTTTTTTGTTATTATAGTGCGTAACCCCACACTAAGGGTAATTTCTAAGAAATCAAATAACATCGCAAAAATTTTTTTTTTTTTTTTTTCGACTTCGACGGGACTTGAACCCGCGTCCTCCCCTCAGTACGGGGATGTGATAACCAACTACACCACGAAGTCAAGTGACGCGGGAGTCGAAAATCTCTGCGACATCCTACGGTCTTCTCGCGCCGTTAGCTCCACCTACAGGGGAAACATTGAAGTTTATCCAATCCTGTTCAAAGACTAAAGTTACATTTAGTTCGTTTGACGAGAGGTGTCACGTAGCTTAATTCTAAGGTTTTTTTTTTGTTATTATAGTGCGTAACCCCACACTAAGGGTAATTTCTAAGAAATCAAATAACATCGCAAAAATTTTCGACTTCGACGGGACTTGAACCCGCGTCCTCCCCTCAGTACGGGGATGTGATAACCAACTACACCACGAAGTCAAGTGACGCGGGAGTCGAAAATCTCTGCGACATCCTACGGTCTTCTCGCGCCGTTAGCTCCACCTACAGGGGAAACATTGAAGTTTATCCAATCCTGTTCAAAGACTAAAGTTACATTTAGTTCGTTTGACGAGAGGTGTCACGTAGCTTAATTCTAAGGTTTTTTTTTTGTTATTATAGTGCGTAACCCCACACTAAGGGTAATTTCTAAGAAATCAAATAACATCGCAAAAATTTTTTTAAAAAAAAAAAAAAAAAAAAAAAAAAAAAAAAAAAAAAAAAAAAAAAAATTTTTGCGATGTTATTTGATTTCTTAGAAATTACCCTTAGTGTGGGGTTACGCACTATAATAACAAAAAAAAAAAACCTTAGAATTAAGCTACGTGACACCTCTCGTCAAACGAACTAAATGTAACTTTAGTCTTTGAACAGGATTGGATAAACTTCAATGTTTCCCCTGTAGGTGGAGCTAACGGCGCGAGAAGACCGTAGGATGTCGCAGAGATTTTCGACTCCCGCGTCACTTGACTTCGTGGTGTAGTTGGTTATCACATCCCCGTACTGAGGGGAGGACGCGGGTTCAAGTCCCGTCGAAGTCGAAAATTTTTGCGATGTTATTTGATTTCTTAGAAATTACCCTTAGTGTGGGGTTACGCACTATAATAACAAAAAAAAAAAAAACCTTAGAATTAAGCTACGTGACACCTCTCGTCAAACGAACTAAATGTAACTTTAGTCTTTGAACAGGATTGGATAAACTTCAATGTTTCCCCTGTAGGTGGAGCTAACGGCGCGAGAAGACCGTAGGATGTCGCAGAGATTTTCGACTCCCGCGTCACTTGACTTCGTGGTGTAGTTGGTTATCACATCCCCGTACTGAGGGGAGGACGCGGGTTCAAGTCCCGTCGAAGTCGAAAATTTTTGCGATGTTATTTGATTTCTTAGAAATTACCCTTAGTGTGGGGTTACGCACTATAATAACAAAAAAAAAACCTTAGAATTAAGCTACGTGACACCTCTCGTCAAACGAACTAAATGTAACTTTAGTCTTTGAACAGGATTGGATAAACTTCAATGTTTCCCCTGTAGGTGGAGCTAACGGCGCGAGAAGACCGTAGGATGTCGCAGAGATTTTCGACTCCCGCGTCACTTGACTTCGTGGTGTAGTTGGTTATCACATCCCCGTACTGAGGGGAGGACGCGGGTTCAAGTCCCGTCGAAGTCGAAAATTTTTGCGATGTTATTTGATTTCTTAGAAATTACCCTTAGTGTGGGGTTACGCACTATAATAACAAAAAAAAAAAACCTTAGAATTAAGCTACGTGACACCTCTCGTCAAACGAACTAAATGTAACTTTAGTCTTTGAACAGGATTGGATAAACTTCAATGTTTCCCCTGTAGGTGGAGCTAACGGCGCGAGAAGACCGTAGGATGTCGCAGAGATTTTCGACTCCCGCGTCACTTGACTTCGTGGTGTAGTTGGTTATCACATCCCCGTACTGAGGGGAGGACGCGGGTTCAAGTCCCGTCGAAGTCGAAAATTTTTGCGATGTTATTTGATTTCTTAGAATATTTATTGATGTTGAAAGGAAATTACAATACACATTAGGTAAGTAATACTTTACCTAAATGAGTCTCATATGCCGTGACTCATTTGATCAATAATATAAACTAAAACGTCAACAAAATAATGGTTCAATCAGTCGATTAATGGTACATACCTACCCTTAGGCTGCGTTTCATCAGAGATGCGTAGCGAGGAATGGGTTTTTAACAACCAATAGAATCACTACATCTACCGAGCCTCGCTCAGTGCCGATCTGGAAACATTTCCGCAGCGAGATTTTTGTATATACAAAAGAAAGGAAAGATGTGTGCGCGGGATGTGTTGCGAGGAATGTGTTGCGAGGGTGCCTAGGGACGGACGCGGGCGAAAGAACAGCAGTAACTAGACGGTGGCTATACCCTAGCTTTGCTCGTTTATCTGAAAAGAGCACGCTATACATCCTCGCAGCGACCACGCACATCTCTGGTGGAAACGCAGCTTTACCCTAACGAATTATCGAAATCTTGTTTGACTATAATACAATTATTCTGGATAAGTAAAGGTTAAAACACATTTATAGAACATCGCTACTGCACCGCACCTGCATGGCTACGGTTCAACAGCTACCAGACAATGCGCTGTCCACGCGACGACCGATGACGGCAGAAAGCCGTCTACGTAGTTACCTACGGTGTTTAAAGAGGCGCTCGGGTGACCACTTGATGTTTTCGGGAAGCAAGACTAATGCGTGGCTAGATTACGGCAAGCTTTCACTGTAAAGTGTATTTACAGAGCATCGGGTTGAATCGTTAAACAGTTTCACCATATTTTACTGATTACGTGTAGGTAGTATTTGTTTTGCTGTTCGAGACCATTGCTGTATGAATGTGCCTTGACCTTTTCCTACACAAAATGCTATTTTATACAAACTGTAAAGCCTTTTCCAAGGTCTAAATAATGATGTACCCTATCGGGGTCAATGTTAAGCGATTTCCGATGATACTGCCTCAGACGAATTAATGATGAGATTCTAAGCCGTACTTACATTGGGCATTTATGGCTTCGGCGTTTATTGGTTTATCAACCACCGGTACCACATCAGAAAATTCAGGTAAACCAAATAAATTAATAATGGTTTAGAGATAAACCATTCTAAAAATGCACGCCCCCTCCACTAAACGTCATACAATCAGCGTGCATTTTTAGAATGGCTTATCTCTACTCGGTTATTAAATCTAAGATTTTTTTTGCAAATTTATTTGATTTACAAAAATAAAAGAGCATAGGGTGAGTAACCGAAATATTTTTGGAAACTATTTAATGACACAATGGTCGATTGGAGTAATTCGCAGATGTTCGAAACAATTTAGGTTATTTAGTTTAGATTTTAAAAGCTTTCATTCATCTGTCGTCCGTTTTCAAACTTGAATGTGCGCTGTTGAATGTTGCTGTTTTTGTTTTTAGTGATAACCCGTTTTTAACCTTGTTCTTTTCTGAAATCCGTTTTTGTGAAGGAGGAGATAAGCTATCTTAGTACCCAATTTTATCTAAATTCGTTTATCCGTTTGAGCATGAAGAAGTAACAAGCAAACACACAAACACGCACACTTTAATACGAGTGTAATTTTAGGTAGATTTAAAACCCCCGACCCGATCAAAATTTTCAGAGCATACAACGTTGTAACGGTTTGTATCTGCGCGGTGGGTATTGTACCCGTAACCTTTGCTTTCACCCACTACGCCGCTGAGGTCGTCAGAGGTCTTCGAATTGTGAGAATTATTTCAATTAAACCAGCCTCTTCTGAAATGGGAGTATCAAATTATTTTACTACAATAAATAAATAAATAAATAATGCTGGACAATTCACACAGCATTATCTAGCCCCAAGGTAAGCAGAGCTTGTGTTAAGGGTACTAGATAACTGATATATTTAATACAATACACTAAATAGATAGATATTTTTATTATACATAGAAAACATCCACAACGCCCTGGACAAATGTCTGCAGATCGTACAAACATTTGTCCCGAGGCAGAAATTGAACCCGCAACCTCCTGCGTCGCAGGCAGACCTTCGCCCGCTGCGCCACAGGGGTCGTCAATAACTGTAATAATACGACAATAACTGTCGTACTTCGTCGGACATCTTCAGTGTGAAACGTTGCTGTTCTTCCAACACAAGCAAGGCTAGTAATTAACCCGCTCTTATTCATAAACTAGAGCTATGGAAAGAGCTATGCTCGGTGTCTCTCTGAAGGATAGAATTCGTAACGAATACATCCGACAGAGAACCAAAGTTATCGACATAGCTCAAAGAATTAGCAAGCTGAAGTGGCAGTGTCGGCCATATCTCGCAAAGAACCGACAACCGCTGAGGTAAACGTGTTCTTGAGTGGAGACCACGACTCGGCAAACGTAGTCCGCCCTCAGGCCAGGTGGGATGACGATCTGCGAAAGACTGCAGGCAGATGCTGGATCTGGCAAGCTGAAGACAGGGCGCTATGGCGCTCATTAGGGGAGGCCTATGTCCAGCAGTGGACTAATATAGGCTGATGATGATGATTCATAAAGTTGGGTACTGTACTGACCGGCGTAACGGGGCGTAATGGAACTTGTTACACAGTGAGCGTTCGTGGAGTCAGCAAGGGCAAAAAAAGAGCTCGTAACGGGCAACGTGACGGATTTTAGCGCACGGTGTACCGTACCATGGAGCCTGCAAATACACCGAATACACTACGCCCGTAACACAGCTTCCTCAACAGCCTATATTGGTCCACTGCTGGACGCAGGCTTCCCCTGATAAGCACCTTATTAGCTTTTATCTCATCAAAATCAAAAACTCTTTATTTTCATAAATACAATAAATGCACACTTCGAAAGAGTCAAATTATAAAACTAAACACTGACACGGAAATAAAGTGTTGTGGTGGTGCAAAATTCTAGGCCGGCACCACAAAGCCCCTGGCTTATTGAAGTCAAATTATCATAGAAACAAAAAATAAATGAAGTTTATTAAGTACAGGGAGAGTTTATTGTTAAAATTTTCGGCCGCGTTGGCAACCGGAGAAATAACACCACCCACGTTGAAAACTTGATAAAACCCACCCACTGGCTCATTATTCTTACTCTGATGTCTTTATTTTGATTATCGTGATTTTTATTACCATAGCACAAGAATATAAGCACAACATTATTTTGTTTGATAGAATTAGCCCTCTATATAACTAATAGAATAGAATAGAATAGAATTATTTATTCAGGTAAAAAACAACATTACATTTCGGTTAGAAGTGCCTTAAAGCCTATGTTAGGTTTAACTAGACACAGAGTTCTCACCTGGTTGAATATGAGGTATTTAATAGGTATATTATTCGAAATACTTTAGTTATGTACAATCTTTCAAGCTAAGTACCTATTTTTAGAACGATTACAATAAGAAACTAAGACAATCCGATAAATATCGGGTGCCTGTTGTGAAATATAACTTTTAATAAAGCTTATCTTACAATGGTTGATACTAGTTATAGGTATTCATACATCAATATAAAAGACAACCGTAGATATGCTATATATAATGATATATGATATATATAATGGTTTCGGTGCTACAAGGACACAATTTATATTTTATTATGATACTACTTAATGCCCGCGGCTTCACAGGCGCTTAAAGGTGATTTGAGTGAGAAATGATTTATGGGATAAAAAGTAAAAAGCTTATGTTAGATTCCAGGATTAGAATTACCTGTATGAAAAATTCAGCCCGATCAGTTGAGTAGTTTTGGCGTGAAGAGGTAACAACAATCCAATTTTTATCGTACATTTTATCCCATCAATCAGTTCCCATGGGATAGAAATAACCTTAAAACGTTTCCATAGAAACAACACGTGCGAAGGCGCGGTCAGAAACAAGTTTATAATATTACTGTGATATTATACGTAACGTTAGAGCGTATAATTTTTTAAAGTGGTCTATGTAAAAGAACTGCCAACAAGACATAGATGCGATCAGCCATTAGTTGTTTAAGGTATAATGAAAAAATGCTATCATATGCGTTGAATTTGAAATTCATTCCTTCATCTATTAATTATAATTTACTGAAAGGTGTCAGCACTACGTATAGTTTATGCTTTGTATGACAGTTTTCTGAGTTCTAGCCTCGACATAACCTTGACTAGGATGTTCATATAGCGGTGCTGCTACGATGATGAAGACACACCTTAAGTCTAAAGGACGTAACACATAGGTACATCCCACACTACTGCAGCACAGCCCAAAAATGGGTATTCAAACACAAGCATTCGTAATCTTTAGATACATTCTACAGTGACAGCATAAAATAGCAGAAAGTGCGCACTAAGACAGCTTGCCTAAAACTAGTCTCGTCGGTTGACTCCTTGCTTACCGCAAGTACAGATATTATAATACTATACTAGTACCGCAAGGTACCGCAAGCAATAAGCGAAGGCCCGCGCGCTGTAGCCGCGTGGACCATTCTCTTGAAGCAAGTTGAACGATCATACTACTTTTTGCCGAGCGTGCGTGGACAGTGACCTTGCTGCTAACTGTCGCCGCGTGTGGGCAGCGTGCGGTCAAAACGATTTTAGGCGAAGCGTGCGGGTGCTGGGCGGGAGCGATGCAGCCTATGTATGCGGCAACCTTAAACCCGCTACGATCCTCTTATGTAGTTTTGGTATTAACGAGAGCAAAGTTGCTTACCAAAGTAAGAAAAATATATTATACTCATAATACTTAACCCTTCGTATTTAGAACCCTGTCGCCATTCACACAATCTGAATATCCTGAGGTTATTTTACAAAGTTTATAAAGACGTAACGAGACGGCAAAGTTTTGCCCCACACGTTAATTAACATTTCCTTCATGTAGGAATTCAACTTTGAGAACAAGATTCAAGTGATAAAACTCCAATGCTTGAGTTTATAGGACTCCCATTCGGAGGGAAGTTGGTACAGACCACGCTAGACCTACCAAAGTAGGTAGGTACCTACTTATTTGCGATTTCACTACCAAGACGAATTTAATTCAATCCCATCGGATTATCAGAATGAGGGAACTGAAAGTGCATCTGTGTTTGGGCACACTTGTGCACTATAATATGTCCTGAGCACATGGTTAGTCTCCGTCGAGATTGGCTGCCGAAAATACGGCTAGGAAGACATCATCATCCACATATTCACGAAGATGAAAGTTTCATCTTATATCACACTAATATTATAAATGCGAAAGTTTGGATGGATGGATGGATGGATGTTTGTTACCTCTTTACGCAAAAACTACTGAACGGATCGGGCTGAAATTTTGTATACAGATAATTCTAGCCCTGGAATAAAACATAGGCTTTTTATCCCATAAATCAGTTCCCATGGGATAGAAATCACCTTTAAGCGTTTCCATAGAAACAACGCGTGCGAAGCCGCGGGCAGAAGGTAGTCATATATATAATACTAGCTTCTGCAATTTAGAACCAATGATTTAGAAAACACAGGTAATTTCACACAACAACAGGTAGGTTAGTATAACTACTTACTACTGTGGGTAGGGTAGAGGCTTTATAAACTAAACTAGTTAGTTCATAAAGCCTCTACCCCACACCCGCGATTTTGTAGCGCGATTCCGCTGCGTTTATGTAAGCGCGATTTCTAGACGCCGCGCGCCAAATGCGAAATCGCAGCAGCGTGCAAGATCGTATGCGTCTTAGTACGAAATGTACTGCAAACAAAAATCGCGGCTGTGGGGTGGAGGCTTAAGTCAGAGAAAACGCCCATACGAACCAACTCAGGTACTTACCTAGATATTTTTATACTTCATTTGACCTTTATTTTTAATGTTATTGCATTTTTACTGCTGGTAAGTTAAGGTAACCAGACGTTGTTTGATGTTTGATGGTGGTTCACCATAGACCAAATAGGTACTTATGCATGCGTCGATTTCTCATCGATTCTGTCAAAAATGGCTCATACTAACACTAGAAAAATCAAAAATATAAATAACCATCATTCCAATCTATGCGAAATGAATAGAGCTCTGAAGCTAAAGCTTCATCAAAGATTCTCAAAAAATGCGTTGACTATTGAAAGACAGAAGTCTGTAGTCAAAAGCTTTATTTATTAAGGCGTACAAAATAAGCACTAAAACCAGTCAAATTGTGTACCATAAATTATTATCAAATAAAGTAGTATTTATTGATTTTATCTTCTATTCAATTACAATTTAAAAATAACGTATGACGGTCACAACACGCTCAGGTACGAAGTTACCCAAAATAGGATTTATGTACCACACATATATCCAACCAAAATTATCTATCTACCCGCTCTTCGCTATTTTACCAGCAACAACGCAATAGAAAAGCTAATTTTACTTATAAACGTTCATCAATTTAGAAAACACAATACCGGTTTGTATCCGCACTGAGCCCACCTGGCGGAAAGCAGCCTGGATACTTGGATACGTTTTTCGTTCTTCGTAGCAGCGCATACTTATTTCTATTTCCCGCGGCAGAGGTAAAAGGGGCGAGGACGGGGGGTGAGGGGCGCAGGCACGCGCTGTAGCGTCGCCCTAGCCAGTTGAGGCTGCGGCGGGACACCGAGCGTTTGTCCAGACCAGTGTTATAAAAAAAATTACAGTGATAGTGACGTGCAGTGGTTAGCTCACACAGGAGCACAGGAATGATCATACACTGGACCTTGTGTGCGTGAAGGGAAACTTGTGATTGAAGTGAAAAGTGAGTTCGTTTCGAGTTCGCGGTACGTGGTTGCCCAGTGCAGCAATCAGCTACCTGTAAGTAGTGGTTCTACTGCAATAAAATTAGCATTAAGAGGATTTGTATGTCGATTCTGGTTGTTCAGACCTACCCGTGGTTGAACAATGTACGCTACCGCTTCGGAATAATTAATCATATTTTATTCATGCGCGGAGGTCCATATTGTTGCCCGAAACAGTAAATTGACTGTTTCTTGTTTAATTTACCCAAAAGAATTGTCGGTCCTTGATTAACTTTTTTATTGTTTTTAACGTTATTCTGTCCTGAACCTGAGCATCAAGTACATAATAACGTTTAATAGAGCTCTGAAAATCGGTTCGTCGCTTATTCAGTGACATTTTATTGAGACCGTCTGTAACCTAGATGGTTTGGTCAGCTGATATCCCTGGTCCTACTTCTGATAGCTTAGGCCATTCGGTATCTAATGGAACAAGCACTTATCCTGCCCCAGTTAATTAGGAATCAGAAAACAAGAGGACTGGGTTGTTGAAGGACACTTTTGCTTTGGAACGTGAGCATGGAAATGTGCTTGCATGAGCACTATGGACAAAGTTGTGTAAGCGAGTACCTACCCTTAGAATAAAATGTCGTACAATGCGTAACATTTATATTCTATTCACATTTTCGAATATTTACAAGTTAGATGATTTTTAATTTATTTTCTTTCTATAAAATCGGTGTCTACAGTGCGAGTCCTGGCGTTAAAAAATAAAAATAAGTTCAGTTATGTCGGTAACAAGTCCACCCCTAAGGAGTTACGTCACCCTCATGAGCCTTAGGCAAGGATTTTGAAAAAAAAAAAAAACACTATTATTGCGATGACAGCCAACTTTTCTTATTTATTTATTTATTTTATTTAAATGATAACTATACTTGGCATGCATGGGATCCACATGTCCTATCAGGGGCGATGCCATGTCCCGTAGCCGGCCGCCACCAGGAACCCTTTTCTCGAACCATCTCGAGGCACTTTTCTGCAATAATTTTTTCTTGTTGAGTCCACGACATATTGTTATGCCGAGACACTGTAAGTGCAACAATAGTTTAAGTCCTACTATCCTACTAATATTATTAACCCCCGACGCAAAAAGATAAGTTTAACGTGTCTGTCTGTGTATCTGTGTACCTATCTGTCTGTGGCATTGTAGCTCCCAAACGAATGAACCGATTTTCGTTATAAAGGGTTTCTTGTTCTTTTAAATAAATAAAAGTCTCAGCTACATTGCTTAAACTGGTGAAAATGGTATCTATGTACAGCTGCGGTCATAATTGGAGACATACCTACTCGTTTGGAGGTTACTACGATTTAAAATATTAAATTTCATCAAATTCTAAATTTCAGCCCAATATTATTACTGTATGCTACACGGTATGTATAAGCGAAATATTATAGAATACTTATGAGTTATGACCAATTGTTATAATATACTCATCATTATTATTGGTGTTACAAAGTTATTTATTAATGCAGTTCTATTTCCTAATGAAATAGATAATATATCTTTATTAAGCACCAAAATTAGCGTTAAGTGTGACATTGTGGATTTGAACCTAGGACCAAAATAATAATAAGTTTTAAAAAGGTCGTAACCACCACGCGACAATATGTCTTTAGAATCTAGGTCACCACTTCTGACCGCCACTGTACGTATATCAAAACCAAGTCTCTAATATTACTTCCCTAAAATAGGTAGGTAAAGGGTTGCAAAATAGTATCTATATCGAAAACAAGCAAGGCGCGGTTGAGGAGCTATTTTGCGCGGAATCACTCTAAGTGGTACCCTTCCGTATTAATCCACTGAAAGAAGGCTTACTTACCAGTTTGTTGTGCTACCCTATCCTACCCTATAAGGTTGCAAGCAAAGGGCCTCTCTGATTTTAGGTAGGTAGGTAGTTACTATTGTTGCTTCATCAATGAAGCGCTTTCCAATAAAAACCAAACCTTATTTACCTTAGAACTCGATAGATGGCAGGGATTTTTCGCGGAAAAATTAAGTTGGTGGTTTGTGTCATGTCACGGACAGGCAGGATCAATGCCATATAATTTTAAACTAAAAGAGCCGTCTTTTCAGACTGGTAGAACTATTTTTTTGGGATAACGAAAACCTTAATTTTACAAATGAAATATACAGGTACAAATAAACAAAGGTTACCTGGAGGGAAGTAGATCAATCAGATTTTTTTAAAAGAAAATTTCCTTTATCTCTAACCGAATACGAAAACAGGAGGATATGTTCGGCTGTATGTATGTTAATTAAACTTTTATTAATTTATTCAGCTAACAACTAGTACATATTGACAATGGAAAAAGTTCAACTGCTCTGTTGTAAACAATCTAGAGGTAGCTTGACTGATCCAAATCCAAATCAAAATGTTGAAATTTATGCAAATGCATACATCATCAATTCATCATCATAATACATTAAACTATTTTATACCTGATACTTAAATGATGCTTGAAAACGAAAGTTTTCAATCAGTGCGTCCTACCCGTCATGACCTACGGAGCTGAGACGTGGACACTTATGATAGAGCTGGTCCACCAGTTCAAAGTCGCTCAGGGAGCTATGGAAAGAGCTATGATCAGAGTTTCTCTGAAGGATAGGATTCGTAACGAATACCTACATCCGATAGAGAACCAAAGTTATCGACATAGCTCAAAGAATTAGCAAGTT
The DNA here is from genome assembly GCA_963564075.1 of Eupithecia subfuscata. NCBI lineage: Eukaryota > Metazoa > Arthropoda > Insecta > Lepidoptera > Geometridae > Eupithecia > Eupithecia subfuscata. Next base: position 14,426,383 of record OY751099.1, on the reverse strand, counting down.
GAAGTGGCAGTGGGCCGGCCATATTTCGCGAAGAATCGACAATCGCTGGGTAAACGTATTCTTGAGTGGAGATCACGACTCGGCAAACGTATTGTAGGACACCCTCTGGCCAGGTGGGATGACGATCTGCGAAAGACTGCAGGCAGATGCTAGATGCGGCAGGCTGAAGACAGGGCACTATGGCGCTCATTAGGGGAGGTCTGTGTCCAGCAGTGGACTAATATAGGCTGATGATGATGATGATGATGATGACATAGATGATTATAAATTGTGGATATTGTATGATTTGTTGCTATATACACACACCTTCTCATTAATACAATTAAAATACGATGCCGATATGGACGTTCGGGTTCAAATTCCGGATCGGGGCAATATTTGTATTATTGGGATTTTCCTAGCAAGAAAAAATACGCAGCCCCGAGTCAGGAAGTTGGTGGTGTTACACCCTCGTGCCTCGCAAACACATTAAGCTGTTGGTCCTCCGCCTACCCTCTCCCCGGTCGTGTCGCTCTGCCGTCCCATTGGATTATGAGAGTGAGGGAATAAATAGTGCACCTGTGCACACTTGTGCACTGTAATATGTCCTGCGCACCTGGCTAGTCTTGAGACTGACCGCTGTGACTGAAATTCAGTTAGAAGGACATCCATAATAGATTCAGGCGTTACTTTGCGGAAATCCATTGTATAATATTATGATAAAACAATATTTAGTAACAATTCCGCGCAAAACCTTATCTGATAAGATCCTACAAAATGTAATCCGTGTGTACCGCCCGCCCTCCCACAAATTGATCCTACTTAAAAGTAGAGAAGGTAATCAATAGACTTATGTAATATAAAATAACCTAATTAAATTACCTACCTACCTCCTTAAATTTTTTTAAGTAGGATCAATTTAAGGAGGTAGGTAGGTAATTTAATTAGGTTATTTTATATTACATAAGTCTATTGATTACCTTCTCTACTTTTAAGTAGGATCAATTTGTGGGAGGGCGGGCGGTACACACGGATTACATTTTGTAGGATCTTATCAGATAAGGTTTTGCGCGGAATTGTTACTAAATATTGTTTTATCATAATATTATAGAAGGACATCATCTTTATCATCATTATATAACGAAATGACGCATAGTAAAGACAAAAGAACATACAAATTTAATGTTTCTACTTTTGTATACACTTAATTGCTTCTGAAACAGGTCAAAAGCCAAACTAGTTTAGGTGTTGAATTTTTAATTGTGATATATTGATTATGTGCTACAAATAGGCTGACTTAGAAACTTAATAACGTATACAGTGGATTATTTGGTACTTATTATAACTAATTGTTAGGTGTAACTCACATTTTGAAAAGTAATTGAACAAAGTTATTTAAAAATAAAACGTCAAATGCGAGTCGGACTCACGCACTAGGGGTTCCGTAAGACCTGTTGTGTCTTGCCAAATCATGTTATCATGATTCTAGGTCCATGCATAGAGAGAATCAAAAAATGTTTTTTTGAATAAACGACTAATTTACTTTTTCTGGATTTTCCCCTTTATTTGTGCTAAGACCTTGCTTCTAACTAAATTTTATGATTCTAGGTCAACGGGAAGTACCCTATAGGTTTTGGTCTATAACAAGAATCAAAAGTATTATTTTTGGTGAATTTACTACAAATTTACGGTTAAAGAATTTTTTACTTTACTTGTGCTATAAGACCTTGCTCCTTGCCAAATTTTATGATTCTACGTCAACGGGTACCTTAACGGGTACCCTATAGGTTTTGGTTCATGGCGAGAATCAAAAGTTTTTTTTTTGTGAATCATCATCATCATCATCAATGGCCTTTACATCCACGAAGGATGGTTTATGTAGTGTTCGTTTTTCGGCACTTACGTAGATGACTTGTAAGGCCTATGCGGTTTTGTGAATAAACAACAAATTTTCTGTTTTCGGATTTTTTCCTTTACTTGTCTTAGGCCTTGCTATTTGCCAAGTTTCATAATTCTAGGTCTGCGAGAAGTACCCTATAGGTTTTGCTCCATGGCGAGCATTAAAAGTAATTTATTAAAAGTAATTATGTAAATAAATAACAAATTATATAATAATCGGCAAATTAAGGTTTTCGGATTTTTCCCTTCACTTGTGCTATACAACCTTGCTGCACACCAAATTTCATGATTCTAGGTCTACGGGAAGTACCCCATAAGTTTTGTGTGTATGTGAATCCCTAGGAAATTTCAAAATATTCGGACATTAACGGCTATAACCTTGGAGTACGTTGACTTATAAATTTTATTTATATTGCGGCTCCAAGAGTTTACGGACTTGAGTATTTGACGTTAATTTCAACTCCACACGTCCACGCGTTCCTGAGAAAAGAGGGTTGACAAACGGTCAGATAGACAGGCGGACAACAAAGTGATCCTATAAGGGTTCCTTTTTTCCTTTTGAGGTACGGAGCCCTAAAAAACGTATTAGGTAATTTTTATATCTCTTTCCACGAATATTAATAATGACATAGTTTGGATGTCTAAATGTATGTTATATCATCACGCTAAAACTACCAGATAGATTGAGCTGAAATTTCAGAAATATGTAGTTCTAAGCCAAATATGGGCAAATTTTTATTCCAGAAAAACGCGGGGCAGAAGCCCGTGTCCAATAGTTCTTTCAATTGCCGTTGACAAGAATTTTGACCGATACGTAAAATACTGTATCTTTTAACTTCGTACGCGTTGTGCGTACAAGCCTCTAGAACCAGTGATTTGGGCTGTGCGTTGTCTGTCAGTGAGACAGGTACTCCTTTATATTATATATGGATGCGGACAACAACATCCGAATCGCAGTAAACGATGATTGAAATGTGTGTTCTTGTTGTAAGGGATTTCCCTCACACATTTCATTCACATGTAAAATTTTGTAGTCATATTGCAAACGGCTGCTAAGATACAGAACATTGTCGTTTGAACTTATAAAAAACTTTTTAGTAAGGTATAGGAAAACACCGGCATAATTTCAGAGAACGATGAATCAAATGTGTAATCGTTATGAAAGGGGAATCGACATATAAAATTTTGTAGTTCTATAGCTTACGATTACTGAAATACAGAGCATTTTTGTTTAACCTTTCAACTCCGATTTTAAAACTCATAAAGTGCAAATTTTCAAAATTCCTTTTTTAGACACATCCTCTACATCCTAAAAGGAACAAACACGCCAAATTTCAAGCCTCTAGAACCAGTGGTTCGGGCTGTGCGTTGTCTGTCAGTGAGATAAGTACTCCTTTATAATCGTATACTGATGACATCCATACTACTGTTATAAATGCTAAAGTTATTCTGTTAGTCACCATTTCACGGCTGAACGGATCATGAGGAAATTCGGCAGGTTAAACGTGAACGGTATCCCGGGGACAGGTATAGGCAACTTGAAAAGTGCGTGCGAAGGCGCTGCCAATAGCTAGTCCCTACTTATATCCATATAGCATACTTATTGAGAATATATTTTCTTATAAAGAATGATGAGCAAAATAAGCTTTTGAATACATGATTAAGGAAAGAAAAATCACCGCCCGCCCTCCCACAAATTGATCCTACTTAAAAGTAGAGAAGGTAATCAATAGACTTATGTAATATAAAATAACCTAATTAAATTACCTACCTACCTCCTTAAATTTTTTTAAGTAGGATCAATTTAAGGAGGTAGGTAGGTAATTTAATTAGGTTATTTTATATTACATAAGTCTATTGATTACCTTCTCTACTTTTAAGTAGGATCAATTTGTGGGAGGGCGGGCGGTACACACGGATTACATTTTGTAGGATCTTATCAGATAAGGTTTTGCGCGGAATTGTTACTAAATATTGTTTTATCATAATATTATAGAAGGACATCATCTTTATCATCATTATATAACGAAATGACGCATAGTAAAGACAAAAGAAAATACAAATTTAATGTTTCTACTTTTGTATACACTTAATTGCTTCTGAAACAGGTCAAAAGCCAAACTAGTTTAGGTGTTGAATTTTTAATTGTGATATATTGATTATGTGCTACAAATAGGCTGACTTAGAAACTTAATAACGTATACAGTGGATTATTTGGTACTTATTATAACTAATTGTTAGGTGTAACTCACATTTTGAAAAGTAATTGAACAAAGTTATTTAAAAATAAAACGTCAAATGCGAGTCGGACTCACGCACTAGGGGTTCCGTAAGACCTGTTGTGTCTTGCCAAATCATGTTATCATGATTCTAGGTCCATGCATAGAGAGAATCAAAAAATGTTTTTTTGAATAAACGACTAATTTACTTTTTCTGGATTTTCCCCTTTATTTGTGCTAAGACCTTGCTTCTAACTAAATTTTATGATTCTAGGTCAACGGGAAGTACCCTATAGGTTTTGGTCTATAACAAGAATCAAAAGTATTATTTTTGGTGAATTTACTACAAATTTACGGTTAAAGAATTTTTTACTTTACTTGTGCTATAAGACCTTGCTCCTTGCCAAATTTTATGATTCTACGTCAACGGGTACCTTAACGGGTACCCTATAGGTTTTGGTTCATGGCGAGAATCAAAAGTTTTTTTTTTGTGAATCATCATCATCATCATCAATGGCCTTTACATCCACGAAGGATGGTTTATGTAGTGTTCGTTTTTCGGCACTTACGTAGATGACTTGTAAGGCCTATGCGGTTTTGTGAATAAACAACAAATTTTCTGTTTTCGGATTTTTTCCTTTACTTGTCTTAGGCCTTGCTATTTGCCAAGTTTCATAATTCTAGGTCTGCGAGAAGTACCCTATAGGTTTTGCTCCATGGCGAGCATTAAAAGTAATTTATTAAAAGTAATTATGTAAATAAATAACAAATTATATAATAATCGGCAAATTAAGGTTTTCGGATTTTTCCCTTCACTTGTGCTATACAACCTTGCTGCACACCAAATTTCATGATTCTAGGTCTACGGGAAGTACCCCATAAGTTTTGTGTGTATGTGAATCCCTAGGAAATTTCAAAATATTCGGACATTAACGGCTATAACCTTG